>CM051692.1:1285064-1592564 GCA_028022725.1 Lycodopsis pacificus
TGCTGAGTTGAGTCATTGGGAGAGTTGTTTCAATCAAAGATGTGTTGTTCAGTCACAAACACATTTTGCTGCAATAAAAGGATTTAAGTGGAGAAACAGACTAACCGGTAGTTGAATAAACAAT
The DNA here is from genome assembly GCA_028022725.1 of Lycodopsis pacificus. Taxonomy (NCBI): domain Eukaryota; kingdom Metazoa; phylum Chordata; class Actinopteri; order Perciformes; family Zoarcidae; genus Lycodopsis; species Lycodopsis pacificus. The sequence continues at coordinate 1,285,189 of CM051692.1, forward strand.
GAATCGCAACAATTTCACACCCAATGTGAATGATATCAAAATGCCATATTTTAAAATGTATTTAAATGTAACAAACGCACACATGTGTGGAACATTAAAGGAATACTACACCCCTAAAACCACCATCTGAATATCAATCGCTCACTCCGTTACCTTTAAATCTTGTTTTCCTCGCATGACTTCATGGTTGAAAAATTGAAATTAAAAACGGAGATATTATGGATTGAAGCAAATGTGGGCCGCTTTTAATAACAAACTATATCAACACAGCCGTCAGCAAACTCTCTCCGTATCCAGGTGGATGCTTCCCAAACACCTGACTGTTTAAAACACGGCGCATCAACAGGCTGCTGCTGGAGTGCTACTCGTCCGCGTGCTGTGGGAAACGTCGCCTCCATTAACTTGAATTCATCGAGACTTTTCTCCGTGTTTTGGGTCCTCTGTTCACTGCGGAGGCATGTTCTTTTGTTCACCAAACGTGTGAATTTGTGGCTTTATTTCCATAATTACGTCAAAAGAGCCAATAATCCTGAAAGATGGCACACAGAGTTCCTCTCATTTACCGGGCACATGAGTGAGACTCGAAGGCTCGTTGTAGCCACCTCGCTGTCTGGATCTGCTGTCAGCTTCTCTTTAACTGGAACAGAGAGGACAAGAGGAAGAGGAGCGAAGAAAAGGAAAGATTAAAAACAACCAACTAGAAGAAGAGAACCAGACATCACCGAGGGCCCACGCCACGCGGGTGGGATGCCCGGAGGCACAACGCAGCTGTGTCCACGTGACTCATCAGATATAACTCCTGGTCAAAAGTAACAGTGGTTATTAACACATTTCGTCATAATAATAGTCCCGTCATGTTTTGGCGTTCACTCTTCCTACCTGGAAAATAGCTACTTTGGTAATAAACACGTCCGTCCTCTCCCCCCCTCTCTCTCTCTCTCCCCCTCCCTCTCCCCCTCTCTCCCTCTCCCTTCCCCTCCCTCCCTCCCCAGAGGGTCATTGCCAAACCTCAACCAAACGTGTCTGCCTCAACCAGCTTGACAGGGCGGGTCTCGCCATAGCGAGCAGTTGGCGAGCAACTGGCTGACGGCTGCTTCCTCACTGGTTTGGACCAGTCGTCCCACCTAGCTGTTCTAACTGGATTGAACACACCGTTGTATTCAATGTGGGCACAATGAGTCACCACCACCTCGGGAGGTGGTTTGGCCGATCGGATTACAATCCTACCCCGGGTGTAGGAAGGTAAAGGTTACTGCAGTGCATATGAACACACCGTCCTGTCGCCGGTGGAACCGGATTTTCCTGACTAACCTGGTGTATCCAAACACACCGAGCTGTTCTTTAGTTCAGGTGACTGTTTCGGATTTGTAAAGACCTCCAGTTACGCCGTCTACTTCGAGGTTAAACCTCTCCTGGGCGACCCTGAGGTGTCACGGTGGTCTACTGTGTAGTTACTTAGTGCTCTGGAGTGGTCCGGGTTTCTGATGCCCTTCATCCTCAGCCTCTGCAGGAGCAGCGGTGATGTCAGCTGCCTCACCAGGTACACGGACATGGAATAGGTCTGAAAACACAACGGTCGGGTTTCTGTTACTCTCCCTGAACATGACGTCCAACTCAAGCACGGGGAGAAGAACAGAAAGAGAAAGGAGGTTGATGTTCTCACTTTGCCAATTTCAGGCGCCCATGTCACTGAAATCTGATTGGGAACCGCGGAGGAGAGTCGGACGAGGGAGGTGATGTTGAGAGGTCTTCCTGGTCTCTTCTGCTCCACACCGTTTTTCGGTGGTGGTGCATAACCCTACGGGAATAAAATGCTTTGTCAGCATCTTCATGGTTGAATGAAGGATTGGCTTCTTACTGGGACTGTTCTGGAGTGAAACTAGCACTTACTGGCAAAGGAAAAAGTTTCCCATTAACCTTTATACAAAGACTGTTTGGGTAGTTATCCTCTTGAGGGCAACTTGTCTCTGACAAGCAAAACCTGACAACACAAAAAAAAGGATTTAAGAGCATGACTAGAAAATTATAAGTTAGCATATTTAGCATTTCTAAGCACCGGAGTCCCTTTGAAAAAGTTCACATTTTGCTGCAGCAGGGTCAAGCATTAAAGATAACTATGAATAAATAGCTTCTCTCTGTCTCATTTACTGATGTCGGTAATAAAGAAGAATCCGTTTTAAACAGACTCATTCATGACCAGTTCGAGGTTCCTTTGAGTAACTAATTAGATTTAGTTTTCTTTTGCTAAGAATCTCAAGATCTATTATTGACGGGACGGAACACTCTGAACGTTCTCACCTCAGCTGAATCTGAACCATATAGTCCCGTCTGCCCCCTGGTAGGAAGTCCCTGTAAACACACAAGATTGACCACACTAAACACATGGAGCACTTACATCACAGACGTGGGGGTGTTCGTCTCTCAGAAAGGTCCTACCTGGATATGCACACTTCACGAACTTGCTGTGGCGTCAAGGCAAAGATGAAATACTTCTCTTGGTGGTACCTCTGTGCAGGACTCGCTCCTGAAAACACAAATGTTGACCGTTATTGCTATTCGTGAGATAAAATACTATAACTCCAAACACACACACAGCATCATGTGTGTCCGTTACATAGAGCACAGGGCTGACATTTGTAAATGGTGAATCTGCATTAATGATCCATGTTGGGAGCGTAGAGGGGCATGTTTGGGTTATCAGCTTTTAAGAAACTGAATTCTTGACATCAATAGAATTATTAATGTAAGTAACAATTATTAATGATTATTAATAACAACGGGGCACCACCCTGTGAACAGGGACTAATAACCAAACAATAAACTAAGTCTCATAATTAGTGGCCACTCGTAATGTCAATAGTCGGGTACGACTACACATTCGGAGTGACAGTTTGTCTCCACTTCTCTGTAGCGTCTGTTAGCTTGTCTTGCTTTCGTTTATCTAAACTTCTCCCACACGCTGCATCCACGTATTCTGAAGACTTCCTCCACCGCTGCCAGTGAGCGACACACTTTACAAATAATAATTTTAAAAAACTGCGTTAACGCGCGATGAAATAATTGACGGCGTTAACGCGATAATAACGCGTTAACTTGCCCAGCACTAGTAAAAATGTAAATATTGTTTATTAACAACGCAACTCCCTATCCTGTACATTTTGGGTATGATTCCATTGATCGACAAACGTTGGTTTATCTGAGGCGTCCATATTTGTTTGGTTTTCAGTCACTTCTGTATACGGTAACTAAGTGTCAGAGTTTTCCTGTCGCAATTGCAACTTGGAAGTTGACGTGAAAGCAGTGGCGGGCCGTGCATTTGATACCTGGTCCTTCTGCTGTCCTACTATTGGTGTAACTACACGTGTTCGTATTAAACCGTTCGGTACGAGGCTTACCAACCGAACAATACGTTCCAATAATACTCGTGCATTTGGAAATGCAGAAGCTTAAATTGTGGGAAACGTAATGTTTTGGGTGGACTGCGCTCACGTAGGAGACAACGGGCTGTGTGACCTCTGAACCCGGAACAATAACAGAAACAGCTGAGGCCCCGCGTGTGTTCAGGGAGGCTAAGCTAACTAGCATAGCGGGGCAACAACAGCAGTTATCTGTTCCCTACTGATTCAAACAGACTCAAACGTCCGAAATAACCTGACGGGATGCTTCATCATTAACGGACAAGTCAGAATCAATGTAACTAACACAATGAAGAGAACAAACTCACAAGAACCAGTCACACATGTTTATATGACAACAAAGCAACAAATCAATCCAGCAACACTGCAGCGCTACAGCACGAGCCATTCATATTATTCATAAAAACGACACCATAGACAAATTAACTCAGTAGTAACGTTACTGCAGATGTAAAAACTAAAGCAGTTCACTTACCAAAGCTGCTGTTCACTTAGAGACAAAGTCCATCCTCCTTTCTTTGTTAAAGTCAGTAACTCACTAATCTGTTTCTCCTCCTTCAGCCATTGTGTTAAAAAAAACACAGCAGGTAAAAAAACAACAGAATCTACAGCAAGCACAACACTAAACATGTCATAACTCTTATAGGGGTGTAACGGTTCACAAAATTCACGGTTGGGTTCAGTACGATACAGTGGAGCCACGGTTCGGTACGTTTCGGTACAGTAGAAAACTATAAATGCCAGAGAAATGTACTTGATTTTAAAATATATTTATTCATTACAACTAACATCATAAAGTTATTCTTTGACTTTGAACAATGATGGAACTATACCTGAGTGACCCATCTTCTGGGGTGTCTTCTTAGCAACACATAAGCATAAAAAACTAAAACTGCTGCTTAATGTTATGTAGTATTGTTACTTACATCTTGCAAAATAGATTTTTAATCTCAATGGGACTACCTGGTTAAATAAAAGGTATTTTTTTTTTTTATTCAAACGTATTCGGTTCGTCATGCGTACTGAACCGTGAGCCTCGTACCAAACGGTTCAATACGAATACGCGTATCGTTACACCCCTATTCTCTTACATATGTTTCAACCTGAACTCTTACTGAACACTAAGACCTGCTAGCTAGCTTTGCATTTGACAAAAGTCACGCTGGCCCACTGACCAATCATGCTGCACGTTAATGCAGACGTACTTAGAGGCTACCTGAGTACCACTGACACGTCAAAGAATACGCCCAACATGTGAAACTAAAGATCTGATTGGTTGAAGACTATGACAATCAACAATATCGTCCCCATTCACTTAAAGTGCAAAGTCTCCCTAGAGCAGGGGTTCTTAACCTTTTTGACCTCGGGGCCCAACTTTTCAAGTACAAAGTGTCCCGGGGCCCACTCTGACTGTATGCATCAGAAGTGTCAGAACACCTGTAGGTCATACAGAAACAGAGCAGTGGGCCTTTGGAGTCAGTAAAAATGTAAGATTGTCATAAAATAAAAACGTATCTTTCAGTATAAATAACTGCCTGTGGCTGTATCTGTACAGGTAAAGGACAGTATAGGGCTGTAACTACACTGTCAGTAAACAACTGCCTCAAATTTGAAGAATTGGACAAAGTATGATCATTCTACAGTGTTTCTTCCATGAAGAGATCCAGGCAGAGCTCTAAAAGGACATTTGGAGATCCAAATGGACACATGGTCCTATCATGGGCCCTATGGTTAAGAATCACTGCCCTAGAGGACGTCAGGCCTCTCTCCTCACAGAGACATGGAGGCTGAATCTGATTGGATAAGAGCTCTACTTAAAACAAGCTGTGCTGGAAGCAGAGCAACAGAGGAAGACAGGAGCTGTGCAATGAGAACATAAGATAATGGGAAAAAAATATAATACATGGTGTATTTATGAAAAATAATTAAATGATAAAATAGCTATAAGTTTGTGATTGTGTTTAGGCCAGCAGAGAAGGCGTAGCTGGGCCTGACGGCCCCCCACTGGAGAAAGTGATTTACAAGTGGGAAACTGATATGTGACATGATGTGGTATTGTGTCCATGAGCAATTTCTTGGCTGGTTGTATTAAAACAATTTTACACATTTGAAGGCTTTGGGTTTTTATACCAGGACAGTATTGTGTTGAAAGCATGATGTTTTCTTATCATACTAAATCTCAGAAAAGTAACAAACCCAGCCCAAGTCATGACATGGCTCAGATCAGTTATTCTTTACAGGAAAGAACCACAAGAACAGACCTAGACTGGAAGGCTTGATCAGGACGTCCAGCACGTCATAGAAGGGCAGCGGCTTCATCTGCACGTCGGGGTGGACGGGGGGGATGAGAGGGGCTGGCTGCTGGAGGTTCATGCTGCTTTCGCTGTGGTGCCACACGCGGCCGCTTCACCAGTCAACGGGCTGAAGTCTGCGTTACAGGACTGACTCCTGCAAACAGAGATGTGAGAGTTCACCACAGCTACCCCGTTCACATTAGAGGGCAACCATGACTTCATGTTGGCCGACTGGGGCAGGCTGTCTACTCCAATCCTGGAGTTTACCACCAATAAAGCCCAGTAACACTTGAAGCTCTGCCACTCTCAAACTTGATACCATCCTGTGTGACACAACGCAAGGAATGGGTACGTTAAAGACATGAAGCATCCCCGCCAACCAGACACCACGGCTGAGCACTCGCACTGACTCAGTCTAATGGAGATCCACCAGAGGTTAGTTAGTACCTTCCAGCGATTATGACAATGAGAGATGAAACGATTACTTTTTTCCATTGACAAAAAGTAATCGTTTCATCTCTCATTGTCTCTCAGTCTTGTGTATTTGGGGGGTTCCTCCAACTGTCCACGTTCCTGGGTTTCGGTCCACACTAACTGGACCTCTCTTAGTGTTGTACTGGATGAAGTTGAACACCAACTCATATTCATTAAGTTCAACAAATATTACAAAGCGTTCCCATGTAACGAGCCAGTAAACTCCATTAGCTTCAGACGTGATCAGAAGTGGTTGTAGACAGACTACCGGTCCACAGACAGACGCGTTTAGAGACGAGTCCACGTCCAGTCCTAGCGGCCGGGTCTCCGGTCTCCAGCGTCCCCGGATCAGTTGACCTCACGTGCGATTAACGGCGCACAGTAGCAAGCTGATGCTGATCACCTACGGAGCGCTGAGCTTCGTGCTTGTAAACAGTTTGTTGACGTGTGAGAGTAACGTCACAGTTTGGACACTAAACAATAACACGAACAGGAAGTAAATTATATATAAATAAGTTATTAAAGCGATAAATCAAGCCGGCTTCAGAAAGCAGTGTCGCTATAAATGTGTGATATTAAAGACAGTTAGAGTTACGGGTCCCTCGGCTAACCGGCTGCATCATCGCGTTATTAGCTGCATGTCATTTCGTGCAGAAAACAATGACTGACGTGGTGCTTAGCAGCTCTAGACCCGCGTTCAGAGTCCATGTATGTGACAGCAGAGACTGCTGTAATAGTTGGGTTTAAAATACAAGGCAGTCATGGTTTCAGCGCGCTAACAAGGGACCCACTAGCAGCTGTTAGCATCGAGGCTAACTGCTCTCTCTCTACCTCTGAGCGGCACATTCCCGACTAGCGATAGCCCGTCAACGCAGAGCGCCACGCATCGACCGGCCCGTCGGTCCAGCGTATCGGTACATGTTGCAATGTGCACAGAAGTAAGACACGGGCAGTGTTGTTCTCTTTTGCCTACCCGAAACTCTCCACTCTCCGCCATCTTGTTGTTGCGGTCATCCCGCCCAGCGTGACTACTTCCAGGTGACGCCACAGCTGGGAAGTGGAGGTCAGTGCGGAGCACTGCTGCGGCCAAAAATAACCAACTAAAGTGACCCGACTAGGTTCGGAGGGGAAATTGTGCTGCAAAATTGTTTACAAAGCACAATTTCCAGTTTTTGAGTCACGGAGCTGTTTTTTCTGATATTTAAAAACGAGCCCAGGTCCTCCGCGGTTTTCCAATATGTGACGTCATGTGACAACGTATCTAACGAAAGGTTAGTCCTTATTTTTCGTGCCTATTTTTCATATGAAAGCCAGCAACACGTGTCACTTCCCGCTCCTTACGCGCATACAGTCCTTTCAAAATAAACTCCCGTCTCACAGGAAACAACTGTTGGATTAAGGCAGCAAAACTACTTCGTTGTGTTTGGGAAAATATCCTGAAATACTTGGTCAGGTTTGTGTAAGAAAACTACTTTGTTAGGTTTAGGAAAAGGCCGCGGTCTGAGTGGTTTTGCTTAAGCGTGGCAGTTACTAGACAAATAACTCAACATTGACTCTGCCACAGAATGAACATGTGATCACATTCATGGTGTTCTTGTTTTGTTAATCCTGGATGAAGTCTTGAATAACAGTGTGCTCTTGTTTTGAAATATGTTTTATGTAATCAGTTGTTATCAGTCCGAGTGGTGAGACCGTTTCAGCAGTTGGTATTTTCTATGCAAAGTTAATTATCTGTAAATAATAAATATATTTCAACTTCTTTATCCAGGAAAATAAGTTTTACCGTTTAAATGTAAAAACTCACTCATAATGTGATGATTTCCATTTCCATCAGTCTTGAAACAGTTTTAGCAGAGTTCATGGCATTCTCTTTTCTGTTGGTTCTTTTCTTAAGGTGCCTATTGTCATTTGGTTGTTGTGAGCTTAATATGATACCTGATTTTAATTTGATTTCACCTTATTGTCAGATTTTTTGACAGACATTAGAAATCCTCAAACTCCTGAGTTAATACATCTCAAGTTGGAGAACAATTGAAGCCTCATTTTCCAACTTGTCTCTGGTCAGTTTAACACCAACGAGCGGTGATAGTTACCTTCTGTAGTCTGTTAGGAGGACGATGGCACATGTACTTCCTTTTGCTCTTTTTTCCTGGTTTGGGCTCAGCAGCTTGCCGGTAGTTCCAATTAAGAGACAATCTTTGTCAATAAACTACTACTGTTTGTTTTTGATTGTTGTGCTCATTGAACTGTGTGTCAACGGTTTGTCTCTTTCCTGTCGAAATGTCGGAAAAACGCCCCCCGTGCACAAAGCCAGCTCCATAAAGAAACGGTTCCCCCAGAGCCAAGTGGACTTCAGGGCAAATGATGTGAAACAGACACGTTCAGTGGGAAAAGGTTTTTGCACTAAATAACAGAGAAACATGCTGATTCCCTGTTGTGTTGTGTGTGTTGTATTGAAATACACTGATGTAACTGATATGCTTCTTTCATGGGAGATTGTTGGCATTGATGACATGCATGCAATGTGAATGTGTTTAGTCCCAGTAGTCCCCTGCTGGTGGTTCCACCACAGTCAGCTGGTCCTGCACCATTGTGGCACAATAACATAAAATGAACATGAATGCTGAGTAAGACAAAGATGTCTCAGGAAACAATGATGGATTTAATCCCTCTCGATCAAGAAGTGAGCCGGAGCACCAACAGTATTTATCGTATAGTTTTCTGCTTCACACTGAAATACAAATCACATCAAATCAATAAAAAGTATATGTGTGACGGTGGTAAAAACCTGCAATGGCTTGTATTAAAAAAAACATAGAAAAGGTTAAATATGAAGATGCAAAATGACCAATACATTTAGAATGTTAGCTATTAAAAAACACATCAAATGAGTGTAGAAGTGAAGTTAAACAGTGTTTGTTTTTTGTACATAGACAATGTCACAGAGGAATGCATGTACATTTCCATTACACAACATAACTCCGTGAAATAAATAAATATGAGTTACTCTTTATTTGTACTTTTCATACAAACATTCTCCACACTTCACACAATAACATGTATAATATGTCTCTCTCTCACATCATGAATTGAAGGCGTGTGAGGACTGTTATCAGTTTGCTAAAGGACTAAACTAATATGATTTTTGAAAAAGCTTAGTTGTGGAAAAACTACTTTATTAATCATTGCCTGTGTCCAAGGCAGGTAGGAGTGAGAGAGGAGTTAGCACCCAGCTGCCATCAAACAGGAAGTCAAGAGGACCCTCTTGACCTTTAGGTGGGCCTGTGTTCCTGTTTCCTGTTGGGTGTGTGAGTAAGAAAGACTTTGTTTTAAGGTCGGAGTTTTCTAACTATTTACTTGCAAGTTTCCTAGAAAGAATTATGCAAGCTGGCACCAACGAGGGGAAGTAACGACTCATGTTTCAGGCATTTATTTGAGTTTGGTTTGTTGGGTTGAGTTCATGAGAAGTTGTTCCAAAGGACTTTTTTTTCTCTTTTTCATTTTTTGACAGTTGTGTCTGTGTTAATGCATATGGCATACATTTATTTGTGATTTTCTTTAATTTTAGAAGTCCAACCTCAGCTCCTATAGTAAGTCTACAACAGTGTATGTGTATGTGTAACAGTATGTGTAGCCAAAATACAGACACTCAGCTGGTAAAGGACAAACATGTTCCCATTGCATTATATCAGGCTTTACATCTGCAGCCCTGCAGCTTCAGAAATGCCCTTTGTTTCTCATTTTCCACCACGTTGAGCCATTTTCTCCATTGTTGGCCATATCGAGGGAATATATGTTACTTTCCTGAATTGCACGAGGGGCATTGCTGCCATATTATGGAGACTGTGGGAAAATGTTTGCAACTTAAAGGATAAGTGTGTGTTGATATGGCTGTCAGAGAGTGGTGTGTGTACTCAAGATCAATAGAATGTGCAGCATAATATACCTCGTAGGTGCAGTGTATTTCAACTTATGACCAACAGACTATAGAACGTTGAATGTAGGTGTGTGTGTGTGCATACTAAGTTAATAGGCTATTAGAATATTTTGAAGGGGGATAATATACTTGAGGGTTACACATTTGTAAGGTCCCAGATTATGCTTAATTTCAGGTTCACACATGTATTTGGACTTAGAACATAGAACATGTTGGCATGCTGTCATGTTGGAAAGACTCGTCATTCTTCTCATAATGTCTGCCTGCGTATGGCTGTGTATACCTTCTGCCTGAAATTCTATTAAACAACAGAAATAATGAACATTAATAAATATTAAGTGTCTGAAAAAGGAGCAGGAAGAAGTAGACTTACAGTATATGGTCCTACCCCATCTCCACAACTCAAACTATTAACTCAATACAGCAGCACAGGGGATGGTGCAATAGCAACAAATCAATAAAAGAAAGCAAAATAGGCCATCAATAAGTAATTAAACTAAATATAAGAAGTAGACAGACAGTTGAATTCCAATTATTGCACCAGCTGCTCCTACTTTGTTGCACTTATTGTATTCATGCTAGTTTGTTGCACTTATTGTATTCATATTAGTTTGTTGCATTTATTGTATTCATACTAGTTTGTTGCACTTATTGTATTCATACTAGTTTGTTGCACTTATTGTATTCATATCAGTTTATTGCACTTATTGTATTCATATTAGTTTGTTGCACTTATTGTATTCATATTAGTTTGTTGCACTTATTGTATTCATACTAGTTTGTTGCACTTATTGTATTCATACTAGTTTGTTGCACTTACTGTATTCATACTAGTTTATTGCACTTATTGTATTCATATTAGTTTGTTGCACTTATTGTATTCATATTAGTTTGTTGCACTTATTGTATTCATACTAGTTTGTTGCATTTATTGTATTCATATTAGTTTGTTGCACTTACTGTATTCATACTAGTTTGTTGCATTTATTGTATTCATACTAGTTTCTTGCACTTATTGTATTCATACTAGTTTATTGCACTTATTGTATTCATACTAGTTTGTTGCACTTATTGTATTCATATTAGTTTGTTGCACTTATTGTATTCATATCAGTTTATTGCACTTATTGTATTCATATTAGTTTGTTGCACTTATTGTATTCATATTAGTTTGTTGCACTTATTGTATTCATACTAGTTTGTTGCACTTATTGTATTCATACTAGTTTGTTGCACTTACTGTATTCATACTAGTTTATTGCACTTATTGTATTCATATTAGTTTGTTGCACTTATTGTATTCATATTAGTTTGTTGCACTTATTGTATTCATATTAGTTTGTTGCACTTATTGTATTCATACTAGTTTGTTGCATTTATTGTATTCATATTAGTTTGTTGCACTTACTGTATTCATACTAGTTTGTTGCATTTATTGTATTCATACTAGTTTCTTGCACTTATTGTATTCATACTAGTTTATTGCACTTATTGTATTCATACTAGTTTGTTGCACTTATTGTATTCATATTAGTTTGTTGCACTTATTGTATTCATATTAGTTTGTTGCACTTATTGTATTCATATTAGTTTGTTGCATTTATTGTATTCATAATAGTTTGTTTCACTTATTGTATTCATATTAGTTTGTTGCACTTATTGTATTCATACTAGTTTGTTGCACTTACTGTATTCATACTAGTTTGTTGCACTTATTGTATTCATATTAGTTTGTTGCACTTATTGTATTCGTACTAGTTTGTTGCACTTATTGTATTCGTATTAGTTTGTTGCACTTATTGATTTGTTTTTGCACTGTACTCTTGCTCTGGTTCATGCTCTTAGATGCTTGTTTAAATGAGATGCACTTATGACTTCTGGTGACTAGCAGTTCTCTTGAATACACTTATTGTAATTCGCTTTGGATAAAAGCGTCTGCTGAATGACTGTAATCTAATGAAATGTCTCTTACTCACAAAGGCATGCTAATATAGAATACATCCGGGCATTTATTGTGTACAAAATAAATCCACACACATTGCAGTGGGAATGGACTACATACTCCACTTCATACCTAGCATGAATAGTATCTTAGTATGCGATTTCGAACACAGCCCAGACACATATTCGCCGCGCAGTGTATTCTGGGAACACACAGCAGTTTCAAGATGGCGGCGAGCAGGAGGCTGGCCAAGGTAAATCTCTCGATACAGTTATTTTCATATAATTTGTAATGTTTAAAGACGCATTGGCGGCCGCGGAACGCTTCGTCCTTCGCCTAAACTCATACGAGATCACGTCGTTTTAAGATGCGGGTCTTGCCCGTCTGTGGCCGTGAACGTAATAGAAACGAGAGGTCACTACTGGCCAACCAGCTAACGTTAGTCGGCCAAATATCACCGTTAAGCAGCAAAGCACCGGCAAGTTAGGCCAAAGAATCCGGGAGACGGCCACGGAACATCGGTTTCGTTTACTAGACGACTGTAGTTGTCGTGCAGCTATGGTTTGTGTGACCGAAGGGTCGAGTTTTAGTTGTGGCCAACGGAAGACTGCGAGGGAATTTCCAACGGCATAAGGCGCTAGCTAATCAGCTAACATGCTAGCCCGAGATCTTAGCTGCGTTTCAGCTAGCTAACGTTAGCCAGCGAGCGTCGGCTGAACTAGCAGTTAGCCAGGTTCGGGAGTTCGTCACGCGGGGACGGGTGAGGGCGAACGTAGTGTAAATCCAAGGCGAACGTTTTTCATGACTGGTACATGAAAAAGAGTCACGTTGGGACAGGATGGGCCGTTTTCCAGACAAGTCGGCGACACTTTGTACGGGAGCTACGCGCGCGCGCACACAACAATATTAAGAGGTGACGTTAGCTGGCACGACGGAACAAGGAAATCGGCTCTGAAAGAAGACTGACGCCGGAGCACAGCATTGCCCTGGTTGACATATCAACATTGGGGCTTTTGTTTAGACCGTTACACTGCCTCGTAACTACCAGCTATAGCGATTGATCACTAAAGACGAGACTCCACCGGGATCTGTCACAATCGGCCCGGCAGATGTCAGTGTGATTTTCCCCCCTTCTGGGAGAGAAATAAAATAGCGCTGAAAGTCAAACTACTCGCTATATAGTAACTACATCAGTTGGATAAATGGAGTAAAGGTCGGGTATTGTGTATAATCAGATTATGTAAATTGTTAATATTAACATTTAACTGAGAGCAACGTTTTAGATGCCATGTTTTGAGAAAATGTAGCTGCATTTTATCCTCCCCCCCCCCCCCCCCACACCCCCCCAAAACACAGAACGCCACTTCTGTCTGCTGTTGAGCGGGGCAGAGTGTAGACGGACATGGTCTACCTCCTGACACAGCGTCACTCAGACACCTTCAGTCCCACTCCCCATTGACCATGCACCCTGACCAATCAGTGAGAGTCACTCGTGCAGCCAAAGAGACAAAGATGGCCGCCCTCGCCGACTTCCTGCCTGCAAACTAAATTGTAGCGAGGCAAAGCTGGAGGTGGCCGTCTCAGTCATTGAACCGGGGGAGTCTGGGGTGGTGGGCGAGGTGTACCGGAACTGGGTCCAATTCAAAAGCGCTTCTCTATACTCAACCCTCTGTAATGTACATTGTTTGCTTGCTCTCTTAGGAACTTGAAGAGATTCGCAGATCTGGAATGAAAAACTTCAGAAACATTCAAGTGGAGGAATCTAACCTGTTGTCATGGCAAGGGCTCATCGTCCCCGTAAGTAGCCTCTCCTCGTGCGCCCGTCTCTGCCCTCCGTCCACCTGCGCTTCCCTTGTCTTGACCGCTGAGTGTTTTTCTTCTGCTTCCAGGACAACCCTCCTTATGACAAAGGTGCGTTCAGAATCGAAATAATTTTCCCCACCGAGTACCCCTTCAAGCCTCCCAAGATCACGTTCAAGACAAAGATCTATCACCCCAACATCGACGAGAAGGGCCAGGTGTGCTTGCCTGTGATCAGTGCAGAGAACTGGAAGCCTGCCACCAAAACTGACCAAGGTGGGTGTGCTAGTGTTGCAAGGGGTCCTCCGACGGCGATGGACTGGTTAGCTCGCATACGGTTTGCCTGCATTCATTTAAAATCTGTTTATTATTTATTATTTTAGACCGTTCCAAATCATGGGAATTAAGAACCTTTTAATATATGCCATTAGTACCGAAGCACTATTTATTGGACATGTCCTTATTCTCAGCTGATAGTTGGGAAGTTGCAGAAGTGTTTGTTTTCATAGTGAAACATTCAGGCGATAGACCCGCCTTTAAAAATCCAGCGCTTCGTCCGCATCAACGTTAGCACTTTCACCCCCACGGCAGAGATGCCGTTCCTTCAGTCTCAGTGCAGGACATCAGTCTGATCGATTCTGACCAAAACATTCTCGCTCGGAGGAAACTGACGACTTCGTCAACTTTACTGAGAACCGGCAGGACAGCGCTGATGTTGGGTCGGCTCATCACACAGGAGTGTGTTGTCGTGTCGGTTGACATCGGCTACCTATGACTGCCTAGCGCCCACATTTTGTAGTTTTCTAATCATAACGCACACTAAATTAAACTGTCAAATGATAAATACACAAGCCTATGTATTACACAGTTGGGTGAAAAGTTGTATTTTTAATTAATATTCCGACCAATAAAGCAAAAATGTGCAGGTTTAGTTGGTTCGTGGCAACTAAATAATGTTAACTTAAGTTATGAACGATGAACTCAACATGTCATCGTTACCGGTGAGTTAAGCATGACATCGCTGGCAATTTCTCACCATAATAACATGAAGCGCTGTGCACTGGTCGCTGTGCACTGGTCGCTGTGCACTGGTCGCTGTGCACTAGTTACTGTGCACTGGTCACTCTGCACTAGTTGAGCTACTTGCTAGCTAGCTGTAAGCTCGTTAGCGGCGTAGCTGACTAGCAGCATAGACTAATAAAGCTTTGAGATATTGATGGTGGTCTGTGTGAACCAATCGGGACCAAGACTTTTCACTCTGGCTCACTCTACTTTAGGAGGTGTTAGTGATGGCTCCAGATGTTCCGGTACCATTTTTTCCGTCCTGAACCCGATTCCGATACTTGAACTTGCGTCTCGGTCGATACCGATGCGATACCTGCGCGTTTCTTTTTTATACTGTGTGAAAACATCTCCTTTAAACAACTGTATTTATTCAGGTTCCTCACCAAAAACTAGTACATTTAGTACATAGAGTACATTTGAACGCATCATGGTAACGTTGAATTGACCTTCTCTTCATGCTCATTGATACTGAACGTGGGATCGGTTCATAGACCCGCGGACTCGCCACTGCCCAATCCAACCTGTTGCATCAGTGCGGTTATCTTTCTAGAGGGCCTTAAAGAGACAGGCGCTAACACGGAGCGTTCTTAGACAGAGGAATAGTGAGAACCATGTAAACGTGTTCCACTAGAACCCCAAAGCACAGGATGCACCATGTGCCCCTTTAGTTCGTCTTCATGTCGTTACTGCTGCATCTTGTCGGGGAGGGTGTTCATGTCTAACCTGGTTTCCTTGGCTGTGTGTGTGTGTTGCAGTAATTCAGTCCCTCATCGCGCTGGTCAACGACCCCCAGCCGGAGCACCCCCTCAGGGCAGACCTAGCAGAAGAATACTCAAAGGACCGTAAAAAATTCTTGAAGAACGCTGAAGAGTTTACAAAGAAATACGGCGAAAAGCGGCCAATGGACTGATCACCTGACGAGCGTGTAGCCCTTTCTCTGTCTCTGTCTCTTTCTCCCCTCCCCCCTCCCCCCTCTCCCCTCTCCTCCCTCTCCTATCTCACCTGCCCAACCAAATACCACCCCACCCCACCGATCCTCCCTGCAGTCCCTCCCCATCCAGGACTCTCTGTGGATCAGACAGCTTCCTCTTAACTACCGCTCGTCCTCCTCGGCCATAAATCTCCATTTCTAACTTTCTACTCTTTTCTTAATGTGAAATAAAATGGAAAAATAAATTCTAAGCGAACACAATGTTCAGACGAAGAGTTAGATGGAAAGCCTAAGTAAAGTAATTGTCTTTTATTTTCCTTTGTGATCTCACTTAGACTTTTCTCAAGTATTTTTATTTTTTGCAAAGCAGGAAACAACTAATTTCTTCTTCTTTCCCACCGTCGATAATCTTTAAGCTAAAAAAAAAGAAGCAAAGCGAGACAGAAAGAAGAGAAGCTGTCGGTAGCAAACGTTCCCCTCACTCGCCTCTTTTAGACGTGCACTGTGCTCTATGGGGACCCCCCCCCCCCCCCCCCCGTTTGTAACACACTGAGCAGCCGTACATTAGTGGAATTGTTCTCGACGGAAGGTTCTTAAGTGAGAGAGAACAAAGTAAATTGGTTTCATGTTATTGTGATTTATCATTTCTGGATTGGCACTTGATGCAAATAAAATCGGTAACGCAGGAAGAACCCCTTTTGCTTAATTTGAATCTTCAACGCATGTCTCCCAATATCACACTCGACACAGAGCCCTTTACCACACACATATTCCAGCAGGCAGATGGACTGTTGGCTGCCCAGCCCGTCGGGAGGGGGAGGAGGGAGGGGAGAAGCTGGAGGAGGATGCACTCGGCTGGAATGAAGCTCAGCTCCTGGAGGCGGTCCTAAAAACAAGCACCTTGAAGGCAGCTGGGAGAGGGCTGGCTGTCCGGGAGGGGGGGGGGTGTCAGGACACGAAAAAGGGACTGCAGTGGCCACAAAACAAAAAAAAACACCATGTAACTGCTGTTTGATCTGGTCTCAATATTGTTTCATAATAAAGATGGCTAACCATTTGGCCTCACTGTCAGCCTGGTAGTCAAGTGAATATTGCTCATGTTTCTATAATTCATATAGATATGCACACATATATATATATATATATACACTGTACACTCATACTGTAATATGTGACTATATACATGTGTGTGTGTATATATACACACGCACACACATATAAATTAGTTATGAAAAGTGCAGTGGAATGAAATGTGCAGTAGTTCTTGCCGACATGTGACATAAATAATGACTGACCGACCCGCAAACATTGTTTTTGTCAAATATGGAACTAAGATCACCAGATGGGTTTTCCCTCTCGGGGCTTCCTTAGTTATGCATTAGGCAAGCATGTTTCTGTTATTTCTATAGTATTAAATGTGATTGATCAGTTTCCATATGTGACACTCACAAACCTCAGAGTTGATGCTGCCGAGCAGGAACACGGACACCGCAGGTGACCACAGGTGACCGGTGTCTGACAGCAGAGCAGCGGAGATGAGGGGCACCATCACATTCAGCTATAAACATCGGATGTATTTGCTCAGCTTTGAACTTTTGTAACAAATCGAACAAAGCGATGCGTAGAACAAGTTTCAACAGAAACTTTATCAACATATTTCAAATGTCCAAGTGAGGCTGTAAATATTACAAACACACGGAGCTGTTACGGGTGATTCCAGAGTGTTACAGTAACGTTCACTTAAGAGACACATTTGGCAGTTCAGTGCTACACAGACCTGAGATCTTTAAAAATCCCCCCCACACACAAAGACATGGCTTCAATGACTTGGCAGAATCATGCTGCTGCTGGTCCCCCTGCACCCCTCCACCCCTTTACACTGACCCACATTGAACATGATCAATCGAGGGAATATACAACACGTAAGAACACAACTGAAAGGATGGAGGTCTTCAAACCTCAAGATCAGAATAAACTGAACTAAAGTGAGCACGCCCGACTTGTTGCAAACACGCGACGCCGGGAAACTGTGTGGACGCAACCGGACTCCAGAAGGTGGAAGTGGAAGCAGGTCTGCTCGCTTCCAACCGCAGCACAGTTTGTGATGACGGACAGAACTTCAATTATAAAAGTCACATTCATGATTGTTAATATTTTATGCGATCATCAACTCAGTTAATTATTTGTTAGTTAGCATTGAGTTAATACTTTCATCACGTGTAACCGGAGTGTTGGTGCTTATCTTTCTGTGCTTTTGTTTCAGCCACGTCGGCACTAACGAGCGAGGCAAGTTGGTAATTACATGTTCATTACATGTTACATGCTGAGTATAACTGAAATAAAGTAGAAAAGTGACTTCAGTATTGTGCAGATCTGCATCAGGTGCGTTTGCAACGACCACCGCTGTAATGTTTGAAAGTTAAAGTCAAGTTTAAAGTGTATCTGCGCGTTATTCTCTCCCACGTCTCACAAACAGAGTCACTGAGCAACGCTTCATGTTGACCGTGAGTTTTGCTGTGTGCTTCGCTCCGTTAGCTCTGTTGGCTAACAGCTAGGTAGCTCTCCTGCTACCGACGCGAGAAGAGGTGCGTTTCAAACTCGACGGAAACTGTGCTGGCTTTACACGCTGGCCTTTTAGCAAAATGAAAACTAATTGAAATGACCAACCGGCGATACTGCCCAGCGGCTGCTAACGGCTAACACCGTAAATGAGGAGACGTTCTTCTGTAGTCAGCGCTCGGTTGAGTCGAACCGAGCCCCGTTTCAAACACCCACTGCTCTCATCTCTTATTCAAGGTGTGCAAGCGGAAGCAGTCGTTGATCACTTGCGGCCCCTACCGGCCGGTTAAGAGGAACAGTCAATGAAATGTCACCATCCCTTTTTGTTTGGGACACAATGAGTGACCCACATCCCATAATAATTAGGTCAGATTTAGAGTGATTTCTGTTATTGCAGATGTCAATGTGCCTCACTCTGGCCCCCTACAGTACACACTCAGATGTCTTTGAAGGCACAGAGCTGCACCCTCTCCCGGCTGTAGAGAGCCAGGAGGGCCGGGTCTCTGAGCACGCTCAGCTCATGCTGTCTGTCGGCTGACCGGGAGAAGTCGTCGGGGCCATCTCCGCAGCCTCCTTCCTGGGGTCCACTCGGGTAGCCCGGGTGCACCATGAGCTCCGCTGTGACCACGGGCTGGTTAGGGCCCGAGGCACCGCCGGAGGTAGTGGCTGAAGAGGGCTTCGCAGCCAAGGCGTGGCCGAGGGCCCTCTGCAGGTTGGGTACGGACATGTTCCGGCCCATGGTGGTCAGCCCCAGGTACACGTCTGGCCACCTGTGCACATAAAAAACAGTTTCTGTCAGTCATCGACCAGGAGGGACAATCCTTCCACTCACAGCAGCAGCGGTAACATGGACGGTTAAATCCGGTTCACACTGAACTTATCAAACATTCACATGATACTTGATGGTGAGCAGCATTACCAATTCTGCTCAAACAACAGTCGGTATTTGATATGAATCTCAACTCATCCGAAAATATGTTATTAAAGGCTCAGTCCAGGTTGTGAGTTTGTTTACCTTGTTTCTGTTTTTGCAACAGGCGTTCGATATGGTTTAGTACAGAGGTCTTCAACAGGGGGTCCGCGGCCCTCTGGGGGTCCGCGGAGGTACTGCAGGGGGTCCGCGAAATGTTTTGGTTGAGTAGACAATTTACAAAAAAATATATATATATTTTTTTCTCTAAACATGAATGTGTCCATTATTTTAATAGTTCAGTACAGGTATCTTTATGCATGGCAGTGGCACTAATAGGCCATCACTCATTTTTCGTTTCCACATTTATGTTTAAAATAAAAACATCAATTTGAATAGCTTGTATGATTGACAGACAATGTTGATATTGGCTTTGGTATCAGCTGTTTATAAATGGCAGTAGCACGGCCTCCCTACTCACTGTGCCTTGCACATGTTTAACATGACATGAATATATGAACCTGTGTATTATTTGAATAGCTTAGTATTGAATGCACAATAAAGAGGTATGTTCAGACAAACCCTGTTTAGACACGTGTACCTGCTCCATCTCTCTATCAGTTTGGGGGTCCTTGGCCTGAAAAACGTTGAAGACCCCTGGTTTAGTATATATTGTATATATATTAAAGTTTACTGAATAATAATGCATCATATTTTAATTGTCAAATCTTAATCAATGCAACCATATCTGTCAGGTAAATGTAGTACTACAATATATCACTTGTAATCGTCCCTTTCTGTTATTTGTCCCGGTGCAGGGCGACTACTTTTATTGGTTTTACTGGCACGCATCCACAAACTCCTAAAACCGTCCTACGGTCTCCTTTGTGCAAAGAAACGGCTCGTACTGTTCTGGAAAAAGAAAGACGAGCTGGATAACAAGCTGGAGAGAATCCGACATGTCCTCGATGACGGACTGCAGGGCTTTGAAAGGATTTGGAGTCCCATGATCTCCTCTACAGCAGGGACGGACAGTTAGGATGCATGATGCATGGGGGGGGGGGGGGGTTGTGTAACATTTGCTCCAGCAGACCTGATTCCGTAGCGTGTGAAGACAGGGATGGAGTCCAGAGCGTCCTTCTCCACCTGTGCGTAGAACCTCTGGAGGTGTGCCGGCAGTGCTTGGCCGCTGTGTTGCCCTGGCTCCACTGGGACACGGGTGAATGGAATCCTGAGGTCTGACAGGACCTGTGCAAACACCTCACGCACCCCTGCAACGACACAGTGCGACCACATCAATACTCCCGGCCCAGGGGCACAGACAGGACTTCTTCCACATAATGTAGTCATCATCGTGGCCAACAATAAAAGCAAACTACTGATGAAACAATTAGTGCAATGACAGAAAATCATTGGCAACATTTTTGATCACCAAGTAATAGTTTTTAGTAATTTATCAAGCATCCATCCATCCATCCATCCATTTTCCTCCGCTTATCCGGGGTCGGGTCGCGGTGGCAGCAGGCCAAGCAGGCTGACCCAGACTTCCCTCTCACCTGCAACATGTTCCATTCTGGGGGATCCCGAGGCGTTCCCAGGCCAGCTGGGAGATGTAATCTCTCCAGCGTGTTCTGGGTCTTCCCCGGGGTCTCTTCCCAGCTGGACGTGCCTGGAAACCTCCAGTGGGAGGCGTCCAGGAGGCATCATAATTAGATGCTGAACCACCTCAGCTGACTCCTTTCGACGCAAAGGAGTAGCGGCTCGACTCCAAGCTCCCTCCTGATGACGAGCTCCTGACCCTATCTCTAAGGCTGAGCCCGGCCACCCTACGGAGGAAGCTCATTTTGGCCGCTTGTAGCCACGACCTCGTCCTTTCGGTCATGACCCAGAGTTCATGACCATAGGTGAGGGTAGGAACGTAGACCGACCAGTAAATTGAGAGCTTTGCCTTCCGGCTCAGCTCCCTCTTCACCAAGACGGTTCGGTGCAGCGCCTGCTTTACTGCTGCAGCCACACCGATCCGCCTGTCGATCTCCCGCTCCATCTTACCCTCACTCGTGAACAAGACCCCGAGATACTTGAACTCCTTCGCTTGAGGTAGGCACTCCGTCCCCACCTGGAGGGAGCAATCCACCGGTTTCCAGCAGAGCACCATGGCCTCAGATTTGGAGGTGCTGACTCTCATCCCCGCCGCTTCACACTCGGCTGCAAACCGCCCCAGTGAATGCTGGAGGTCACGATCCGAGGAGGCCAACAGGACCACATCATCTGCAAACAGCAGAGAGGCGATCCCAAGACCCCCGAACCTGACGTTCTCCACCCCCAGGCTGCGCCTAGATATCCTGTCCATGAAAGTCACGAACAGGACCGGTGACAAAGGGCAGCCCTGGCGGAGGCCAACACCCTGGGAACGTGTCTGACTTATTGCCGAGAAAATACGGACACAGACACTGTCCACAAAGCACATGTGGACTGGTTGGGCAAACTCCCAGAACCCCTCCAGTAGTCTTGCGAGGGTAAAGAGCTGGTCCACTGTTCCACAAATGGTTCGACAAACGGTCGGAGCCTCCTTTCCAGCACCCTGGCATAAGCCTTCCCCAGGAGGCTGAGTAGTGTGATACCCCGGTAATTCGAGCACACTCTCCGGTCCCCCTTTTTGAAGATGGGAACCACCACCCCGGTCTGCACTGATCCCGACCCCCATGTGACATTGAAGAGGCGTGTCAGCCAAGACAGCCCAACAGTGTCCAGTGCCTTCAGTATCTCAGGGCGGATCTCATCCACCCCCGGCGCCTTGCCACCAAGGAGCTTTTTAACTACCGTAGCGGCCTCCGCCCCAAGTCTTCAGGTGCTGCCTCCTCTCCGGAGGACATGTTGGTCGGGTTTAGGAGTTCCTCAAAGTGCTCTTTCCACCGCCCGACGATATCCCCCGTTCAGGTTAGCAGCCCCCCCCTGGGTAGGCCCTGCTTTCCCTTCCTGAGCCGTCGGATGGTTTGCCAGAACCTCCTTGATGCCAACCGAAAGTCCTTCTCCATGGCCTCCCCGAACTCCTCCCATGCCCGAGTTTCAGCATCCGCGACCACCGCAGCTGCAGCCCTTCTGGCCTGCCGGTACCTCTCAGCTGCTTCAGGAGACCCCTGGGCCAACCAGGCCTTGAAGGTGTCCTCCTTCAGCTTGACGGCTTCCCTCACCGCCGGTGTCTACCACCGGGTTCTCGGGTTGCCGCCACGACAGGCACCGATGACCTTCCGGCCACAGCTCCTAGCGGCCGCGTCCACAATAGAGGCTTTGAACATGGGTCATTCGGATTCCATGTCCCCAATCTCCCTCTGGATGTGTGAGAAGTTCTTCCGGATGTGGGAGTTAAAGACCTGCCGGACAGGGTCCTCCGCCAGACGTTCCCAGTTCACCCTCACTACACGTTTGGGCTTGCCGGGTCTTTCAAACCAGTTCCCCTGCCATCTGATCCAACTCACCACCAGGTGGTGATCAGTTGACAGCTCTGCTCCTCTTCACCAGTGTTCAAGACATACAGCCGCAGATCAGATGATACGATGACAAAGTCGATCACTGATCTCCGGCCTAAGGTGTTCTGGTACCAGATGCACTTATGAGCCACCTTATGTTCGAACATGGTGTTCGTTATGGCCAAACCGTGGCAAGCAGAGAAGTCCAATAATGAGACACCACTCGGGTTCAGATCGGGTTTCTCCATCATTGCCCACGTGAGCGTTGAAGTCTCCATAGGAGAACTATGGAGTCGGTAGGCCGCGCCCTTTCCGGGACCCCTCCCACCGACTCCAAGAAGGCCGGATACTCCGAACTGCTGTTTGGTGCATAAGCACAAACCACAGTCAGAGCCTTGCTCCCCGCAACCCGTAGGCGCATGGAGGCGACCCTCTCGCTCTCCGGGGAACTCCAACACAGCGGCGCTCAGCCGGGGGCTTTGTGTTCATTCATGACTGGATGCTGAAGGACCTCCCGTGGTTTTTCAAAGCATTCTGGTGCCAACATATTTTATAGCGCCATCGACTGCTGACTCCTCTTAACGGGCTGGTAGGTCAGGGACTGCTTTAGTTTGGCCTCTTGTTCCCCTACGGATTACAAAGTGTTCCTGTTTTTGATTTCCACGCATTTTAGACAATGAATGTATGGCTGTCACTTAGCGGATGACAAAACGAGCGCTGCCTACAACAGAACGCCTCCATTCATGTCAGGAGGAGCGCAGTGAAAAACACACAGGGTGCTCTTGCGGTCTTGACGGGGGGTTGTTGTGGTTTTTATTCATTCAATAAATTCTTTTTCTGACACTTTTATTTGGTGCTTTGGTTACTTTTTTAGAAATGTGAAGCTGGTTGAGCCATGCGCCGTACAATAGCAGTTACAGTTGCCGTTTATTTTGTGTTTTTCTCTGCATTACCTGGCAGTACATGGACGTGTTGGTGTCCGTCCATGTGGTGGGGCAGGTGACCTGTCAGTTCCCTGAACAGCCCGACTTGGGCCCTCAACTCGAGCTCCACCTGGGAAGGAAAAAACCCCACACACCTGGAGGTTACTGACATGGAGAGACACGACTTCCTCTTCCTCGCATTTTCACATTAGTTAGTTACTAAGTTAGGTACGAGTGGCTTTGCTGAATGAGTTCTTCAACACATGTTGTGACTCTAGATACAGTAAATGAACTGTAAAGCAAGTGACTTTTACTACTGATGACATTAATGTCGCTAGCAGAGATGCAACCCGCCAATGTCATCTGGCTCAAGGCAGTTTGTTTGTCTACCTATTGTCTACTAGTGAACATCTTGAAGAAAACGCTTTCTCTTCCAACACAACAAACTGACAACACCGGCACTCCTTTCTCCAACTAGCGCTCACGTTTCCACCGCTGGCTTCAGGTCACATGACACAGTGACGAAGGAAAAGGTTTTATTCTTTATGATAAATGGGACTGCACAACAATGTTTTGATACAGTTTTGCGATTGTTTAAACGCGGCCCCCATTTACTTTCATTCTTTTCTCCTTTCAGTTTATTCTCGGTTCCCCGTGAAGGCCCGATAGAAACACGGGGCGAGTCATTGATATACAAACGGTCATCACATGATTATTCCTGTGGTATTCCTTCAATATGTGTAGAAAATTAAACTAGTCAATCTGAAATATATATTTATTTCCCTCTTCATATTTTGCCATTTTTAAGATTAACATTAATATTATTGGTATCGATAACATTTTGGATCTCATCACTTTTTATTTTAACTAAGCATGTCACCCCAGTGGAGTAAGCTTTGTGTTCACCTTCTCCCGCTCCGTGTGTTTGTGTGTGTGCGTGTGTGTGTGTATGTGTGTGTGACTCTGTGCCAGTAGCCACCCTCCAGCGTGCCTCATGCTTTGGCAGCTCACTCTCAGCAAATAGTTTCAACAGTGTGCACTTGATTTTTTATTCCTACAGTTTGACATCCATGCATGTTACCGGCTCAAACTTTGATGCATATCAAAATAAATGAATAATAATAATTGTTTTCACCTACATCTTGCTGGAGCATTTGAACATTTATCAGGTCTGGAGGCTCAGACATCATGACTAGATGATCACAAATTATGCTCTGGAGCCGTGTACCTGCTTCATGCTGAGCTGACCTCTCTCCAGGGCCTGGCGGAAGCCCATCTTCCCATGGAAGAAGCCGCGCTGGGTGGTCAGCGTGGAGGCCTGCTGACACACTGGAATGCCCTCAGAGAGGTTGGCGTGGAGGCCGATGGGGATGTTGTGCCTGACATGAAGAGAGAAACTTCTGTCAGACCATGTGAGGTTGGCTGAACATGTCTGACAAGTTCAAAGGCCCGATGTGTGTTCAACACTTGTTCTATGTATATATATATATATATATATATATATATAGAATATAGAATTATTACAGTCACTTATCAGACGCTTTTATCCAAAGCGACTTACGATTCACATTCTATCCATACACAGTAGGCACAGCTACGGGGTAAGTGTCTTGCTCAAGGACACGTCGGCATTAACTGCTTTCAAGTGTATTTGGAGCTGAGCTGAGCTGAGCCGTCTCCATTCCCCATCACACGATAGATGTTTGGCCAGTTATGTGAGTGGGAGTAAAGACAAATCCACCACCGAAGAAGCAATGTTCACGGGGCCACCAGGTGTCTTTCCTCTTTATCTACAGTGTGTCAGCATTTTACCTTTTCGCCAGATCTGCCGCCTCTTTGGCAGCACAGGCGTTAACCAGCAGCGACACGTTGGAAATGCCTCCGGCCTGGAAGCAGTCCACGATCCCCTGGTTCCTCCTCGGGCAGTAGCCAAAATCATCTCCCGTCACCACCAGCATCACTCTGGGCTGTGGCATTACTGCTGCTCTCTGTGGGGGGGGGGCATCATAAGGCTGTGGCTCGAGACACTGAAGATTATTATTAGAGATGAAACATTATTTATTTATTCGGTTGTGGTGGTCAACTACAACTTATTTGATCTTATGTATTTTCTATCCAATTTATTTGTTTTTATTATATATTTATCTATATTTATTTTTTTCAATTATATCTTAAAATCAAGAAAATACACTGTTAAAATAATAAAGCATGTTGAATGAATGCATGAGGTCAATGAGTAATTGTTAAATAATCGCGATCTCAATATTGACCAGATAATTATGATTTTTGCCATAATAAAGCAGCTGACATCCAAAATACACATTGAGGAGTTTATTTTACTACTTTGTCCATTTGCGTCTGAAGATTTCTCCTAAATTCACCAAAAGTTACCATTGGATAAAGCCTCATTAATTTGCATATTGAAAAACAGCATTTTAAAAAGCTCCAGCAGCTCGTACGTACAGCAGACTCTCTATGCTCTGAAGGTTTGTTCACGCATCACCCACAGAGCCGGCTGGTAACAGCCGGGACGGTGGAGCCTCCAGCAGCCTCTCAGCTCCGGTCACTCACCGTCACGAGGACACGACACAAGCCGAGGCTGTCCAGCGGGAGAGAGTCCGCTGTTAACAGCAGGTTACCCGGGGACACACCGCACCTCTCCGCGGTCACCACCGAGCCCGGTGCCCTCTCCTCTCTCCGTTTAAACAAACCGGAATCATTGTAGACGACACCGTTTCTATTCGCCGGCTACATCTTCTCTCCGCTCCCCCGATAGAAAAGCACTGTGATGTGTCCTACCGACTGAAGAACTCTTAATACATCTTACCCATTGTGCTCCACGCGCTTGTCCATACGTGTCCGAGACCACGCAAAACACCGTGGAAATAAACTGTACTTCCGACTCGCGAAACGCATCGGTGTAGTCCGGAGGCCACTTCACCGGATTAGGGCGCCCTCTGCTGGAGAAAACATGGCGTCCCACCCAGGGACCAGAACAACTTCAAAATAAGACGCCCGCAGTTCTGTATCTCTTAAATTCACAAATAAACTGTAAACTGAAGTGTCAAAAATACCCTTTAGTTGAATCATCTCTTACGAATAAGTTTCAGAACATACATATATTTCCCCTTGGTAATCATATGTTAAAGTGCATATACGTGACATTTGCTCGAAGAAATGCTATTTAGCGACAAAGCAATTCTATAAATGATTGGTTTCGATTATTAACAATCTAAAAATGAAACATAACATTTGACTGAAAACTGTACATTTAATTAAGCTTTTGAAAACTTTTATTTTGAAAACATAAACCGTGACGGAAGTTTTTTTTGTCCACAGAGGGCACGTCATGCTTGTTATAAATGTATGTTGGTACATACATCATAGTATGATTGATGTCAGTAAGACGCCATGCATACATACGTCAGGAATGGCAAGCGAGGGTCTGTAGCGTGACAGTAACGTGCACGTGGAGTTATGCTAATAAAGAGCAGTTATTCTCACGTGCTTGTTTATTTAAAAACACGACAATGCTGTTTCTCCAGAAATGTCTTTATAGAAAAAAGAAAAAGTCGAAGTGAAAATACGTTTTACTTTCCACAAATGTCTTCTTTAGGATAACGAAGACATAAATGTAACGTTCTATAAAGCCGGTCTACGAGTAACCACGTGGTCTTTGTACACTTGGGGATGAAAGCGTTCATACTTCATCAAATGTAGATTACACACGCACCTTTTATGAACAGCTTCTGAACGTGAATCCTCCGCCAGCAGCCTCACTGCACGCAGGGCTCAGTGACGTCACACACCGTTCACTGTGTAATGATACAGTGTACAGGTGCGGCTTCCATCAGGTGTTCTCATGACAAGGCTTTGGTCTAAGGGCACATCTGCTGACGGGGCGTTTTTCTTTCCAGCACTTGAAGGATACAGTTCAGTTGTTACTTTACATAAAACAGCTGAAACACAAGCTGCTCTTTGGATAAATGTTTAAATAAACAGATTTCCAGTAATTTGTGAAAAAGAGACCCCTCCTACATGTGTTGGATCCTAGGGGCCCTTATCAGTTTGTGGTCATTTGGTTTGACACCAACTCATTTAGGAATATACAGTATATATTTCTATAACATTTTGAGACAGTCTGTAACACAGCTAGGTAACTAACAAGCCCATTCAAACGCGCTCATTATTTCAGTTTATGCCGATCAACCTTAACTGGGACGGTTGTCTGATTTGTCCAGTAGGTGAAAAATAGATTCTCACTATGAAGGAAAATAGTGGAAATACCATGAACTTGCCATGAGAGATCAAAGGCCATTCATCAGCGTCGTCTTCTAGTGAACTATGAGAAGAGATCTGCCAATCAGCAGACTCGGTGCTTTGACAAATAGACTAAAAACTGTGTCCCTAATACAGTCTATACAAAGTCTTTGAAGCAGGTTTTAAGTATTAAAATGTAAAAGGGTGGACTAAATACACCGTTAATTGCAAATGCTGGTGAAACGGCTCCATGACAAAACCAAGAAAATAGAATAAGTTGCTAAATGCAATCAGTGGCATTCCAGAGTCACTTTGTCCGATGACTCATGTATTGCATCACTTCCTGTTAGTATTGTCACCTTCACGTCCTGTGTACCCGCTACAGAAAGATTAGTAAATAGCACAGTGTATCGTATGATACAGGGTCACAGGACGCACAGCTGAGGTCTCACCGCAAATGTATTATGTAATATTACAAGTCTGTTTTTAATGAAGTGCTAAGAACTTCATATCTCATAATGTCATTTAAAAAGGGCCAGTGTGTTGGAATTGGTGACATTTAGCGCCGAGGTTGCAACCAAACTAAATACACCTCCACTCAGTCCCCCTGTTTTTACGCCTGCGCTAGCCGCCCAGTCACCGTTTGGTTCATCCATTCTGGGTTAGGGTTAAAAAAAAAAAAAAAAAAAAAAAACCTCTTCGCGTCAGGAGATTCTAATAACAGAGTAATCATCGTATTCCATCTCTGCTGAGAGAACTTTTCACAGCCGCTGTTCATCTCGTACATTATGGTCCATTTAGAGTCAAACAGACCATAAAGCAGGGGATGCTACCTTGTGATTGACAGGTCGCTGCTGCAATAAGTCAAGCTGGCAACAACGAAATTGGCAAACTCAAGGCTTGATAACGGCAGTCCAGAACCCACCGGGGCCATCCCGATGACCACTTCTTCTAAACGGCTATGGTTCAACATTAAAGTAAAACATAGCAGCATTGTTGCTGCAGCGTATCGAACCCTGACTGCTGTGTAGGCATCACAAGGACAGTAGTGTTTCCCAGCGGTCATTTATTTAGAAAATATGACACGAATGCAGCGCTAGATGAGAGCTTTGACTCAACACTAGTTTGCAATGGTTCAAAATCATGCGATGGCTAATCAGACAACGGGTTGTCAGAAAGTGCTGGTTAGTGGATTCTATGGACCGGTTGAGAGAGTGGTGACCCAGCAGCACTCCCTGCAGAACCAGAGGCCACTGAAGAAAGCAATCACATCACCACGAAGAAAATATATGCAGATTGGAAAACGATTCAATTTTTAAATTGTCCAAATAATATTGGTAGACAGTCCCGCCAGTGGAACCCAGCCGGCTTCTAGTTGTTGTCCTTCATCCACTGCTCGGTCCACTGGACCAGCTGCTCCAGGTTGCGCTCCAGGTCCTCTGAAGTGTCGCTGGGCAGCTGGTGGACGATCTCCTCGCTGTAGGCCTCCATGGCCTCCTCGAAGATGGTCTGGAAGATCTCGCACTGCACGTTGTCCTGCAGCTTCTTCCCCGTGTAGCCCCTGGTGGTTCACACAAGAGGACAGAGTCCACGTCAGACGAGGGGGACAGTTTCCCTCATATGGTAAAGTGAGTCCATTACAGAACGTGTAGGGTCAGACTATCAAGTGGTGGGTCAGGCAGGAATCATCAAGCAGTCAAGGTTCCTTCAGTCGTAGTAAATATTGCTAGAAAACCTGAACAGAAACAGCCAAACTCCATAAAACGTGCAAACCTCGTGGAGGTTTGCAAAAGTGTTTGAATTGTTCACCAGATGCAAACCAATAACCTGAAACCGTGCCGCCACTAGTCCGGTGGTCCACACTCATCGAGGGTCATGCGTGCAGTGGGAGTTACCGGTTCTCCAGCCGCGTGTACAACTGGGTGTTGTCCGTGCGGAGGACGAAGACGATGTGAAACCAGCGCTCAGGGAACAGGTCGCAGCCGTGGTAGTCCACGATCACTCCGCCTTCCACCATCTTCTCATCCAGCTCATCCACCACCTGCAGGACCAGTGAGTCACAAAGTAACCGCACGAGACATCCACCCGACACCAATTCAATCCCCTCTCGCATACAGCTCAGCAGACTGGGGGGCAAGCGGTGCCCTTTTTAAGCATGTTAAAAAGGGGTTGCCAATGATGGCAATTAAAGCCCAAGACTTGAGCTAACCCAGCTAGCACCTGAGCCTACTGTGCAATGGCTGAAATAAGATGGAGGGGAGGTGGACTCATTTACAGCAATGCTGCTTGGTGCTCAAACACAGTCAAAGCTGACATACAATGTTTTGCAGACGTCACATATTTCACTGTTAAGATGTCGGCCACATGGTGCGCCCAGAGAATCGTTCTTTGTTGACGCTGTTCACATTCATTCTGACGCACATGTAAAAACGCACTACTGTTTTTGTTTGTCATGTTTTTCTTGTGTTGCAAAAGAGCTACAACTGCACGTCGTCGTGCAGGATTTACAGAGACATTCGGTTCCATTAGGATGCGTTCAAGCTCCACACAGTAAACATTGTATTGGGCGGTTCACAGCGTCGGAAATACACTCTGGCAAACCTGCCCCTAAGAAATATCATTTTGCCCCCGATATCACTAGGAGGGGCAAAAAATGCCCCCGAAAAAACGGAGCGCTTCTTAATCAGACCTGTGACTGCGGTAAAGTCAGCAGACACTCAGATCTCCGTGGTCAACTCAGCAGACACTCGCATGTTAGTGCACCTGTATGCTGACATTCACCGTAAACTCATTTAAATGGCGCAGATCGGGAGCGAGCAAAGGACTTTGAAAGTTAACGGAAACATTAACGTGAGACAACATCCGGTTTCTTCAGACGAACATCCGGTTTTCAGAATAAGATGCCAACCAAGTACGACTTATATTCACATTAAGTATAAAACATGCTGCCTGCATCTCGTGAGTTAAAGGTAAAATACACCTACATTGTGCGTAAAGTGTCTTTATTCTTTGATTTGAGGGTTGCTGGAAGTTAATAATACCTGACTGACAGTCAATGAAGATATTTTACTGAGCAAAAACTCTAAACTGAATTTGTACCTTGAAATGGCACATTTTTTAAATTTTTAAGGCGCTATAAAAATGTTTTTCTCAAAAACTCCACACAATGACTGATGCATGTAATCAATGCATCGTTGACTTAATTGCTAATAGTTGTTTAAAACATTTAATAATAATAACTACAAAGAAATAAGAATAAAATTGAATACGATTGTCTGATTTGTTTGTTTTTGTTAAATAAATCTCAGAAAACACTTTGAATCTGTAGACTACTGCCTAATCGTCTTATTGTTGCCATTTGATGACAATTGCTCATATACTGTAAGCCTAAATAAGTATATGTATTATTTTGAACAAAGGTTAAATGTTATTTCACAAGTTTTAAAAAATGCCCCCAATTTTTTGAAAATTCCCTGGATTTCAGTCATTGGGGGCAAAAATTGCCCCCAAAAGAATATGTGAATTTCCTACCCTGGCAGTACGTCACCCATTATCATGATGCGTTCAAATGTAATCATGTAAAATGTAGCCTTTGGCGAGAAACGTGAATAAATCCGAAGGACTAGTAACTTAAGAAGCTCATGTCCAGCCCCGTTAGAATGCTCAGGTTACTAGTAGCTCTACTGGAGGGTCGCTCCTCCCCAACATCTCCAGGTGAGAGCATGAAGACCGGTAAGTCGGCTAGTGGCCTGGCTGACATAGTTCAGTTGGTGTAGTTTTGTGATAGAGCTCTGGACTGAGCTAGGGTGTGTAATTTAAAGTTTGTTTAATTAAAGATCCTGAAAACCTGCAGAAGTGACTCTGCCTCAGATTGCTGCCACTATTATCGGCATCCCCCGTACCGTCCCGTTACAACCGGGACTCCGCCTCAGTGGGTACAACCAAGATGTGGTGCAGTGGTTCCCACATCACATGGAACGCGCGGTTGTTCAGTGCGGTGCATATCGGAGCGTCACCACCAGGTTCAAGGCTTGCACGTGCGAGTTAACTCACCCCGTCCTCATCCAAAATCGGGCACTGGTACTCTTCATCATAGCCGTCATAAAGTTGACCTGGGGGGGGGGGGGATCAGGAGCGTTACTTAGACCGGCCTCGGGACGTCCAACACTGATCTGCTTGTATTCATCATGCAGAGGAAAAGTGAAGGATGCTCCATCCGTCTGATGGTAGTCTTGGTCAGTGCTTACCTTCCTTGGCCAGGTCTCCTATGTTGACATAGGTCAGGCCTGTGCGCTGGGCCAGCTCCTTCCCCAGGGTAGTCTTCCCCACACCAGGGGTTCCTGCGTGTTATGAACAGAAAGACTTCACATCCAGGGAGTAGCTTTGGCGTATTGGTATCAAACATACACATAGTAAGAGACAGTTTAATTAAATAAAATGCCATTTCTATTTTAAAATAGAAAAGGAAAGTGTTGCAAAACAATAATCAAGACAATATAAAAAACAAATATAGAAAATATGAACAGACAAGAAAAATGGTGAAATACACATGATAAATATGAAGACGATAAATATGAAGACCATAAAATGCTTAAAGGGGAGCAGCTGAATATAGAGCAATCTCGTGTGACGTCACAGTTTTTGCTGTCGGCCATGTTGGAGTACACACAAAGCCACTGGCACGCACGACTGAGTCACATAACTGACTCGGCCCGTGACAGCAGTCGGTACCAGAGACGCGTAGAGCGTGTACAACAGGCGAAACACATAGATGCAGCCTCAGCATTGCTTGATATGAGTTTAACGTCAGATCATGCATACGACAGCCCACCAGCAGCAGAGGATGAGGACGAGGATACGAATAACCAAGCCAACCAGACAGACCTCGGTGGGGCCACGATTGCAGCAATGCAAGCTGAGAAAAATCTCGGAAAATCAGAATTTGAAAAAGGAACTTTCCGATGAACGATCCAGGTTTGATTCAGGGAAATTTTATTCTCAAGAGAATGTCCAGACGCCAGCACTGTGTGCCATCCAGGTACCATGCGGAGAGAACTCTGCGAGTGCAGATGATGACCACTCGCCAACATACTGTTATTGTGGAGAGTCTGAGGACTATGATGACATGATAATGTGTGAAGATGAATATTGCAAAGTAGTCTGGTATCACTTGATCTGTCTGAAAATCAAACGTGTTCCGAAAGGCAAGTGGCTCTGCCCTGACTGTAGAAAACAATCTAAAAAGAAGCCTCGTAAAACTAACAAGTGATATATGTAGTAGCTGTGTAGCGTATCGGATATGATTCCATATTTTCGGCGTAGTTTACCGATGGAAGATAAGTAGGATCGGCACTGAAACTATCTGCACTCATCGTATAGGGATCCAAATTACCAATAACCTTCAATTTGGCCAGGTACCGAACCTTTGATGCACTATCCAGTGATTCAAAGTATGGTACTTTCGCCGCACTTCCTAGTTTACTCGCCGCCATGTTGGATCTGTATGTACTCCAACATGGCGGACAGACCTCGTATCTAATGAGATCGTGACCACTCTATTAAAGATGGATCACATGAGGCTCCCTCGCTGCGCTGTTGTAGAGATGAAGTAACGCATGCTAACGCTACGTGGTGAGATGAGAGCAGCACCGATCACCGGCGGAGCCTCTCACACACCACCGGGCACCGACTCATTCCTCCAGGGCTAGAACCGGTCTCACGCCAGTGAATACCCGCGGGTAGCTAACAGACACGCAGCAGTAAGTTCAGATCACCTGTGAGCAGAATGTTGGGTCGCTTCCTCATCTTCATAGCTTCGCTAGCAGCCAACACGTGTCTTGACGACGTCCACCTGAAAGACAGAAGTGCTGCAGTCTCAAGAGCCGCTCTGAACACGGTAGTTCCGCGCTACGTGTCCGTGAACTAACCTGGAAGAGAGGGCTGTGACAAAATGGAAGGCTCGGGTAGCTAGATGAACGTGAGCTGTTCGCTATCACGCCAGCCGAGGCAGACTCACTCAACACTGTCGCGCGTGAACCGCTTCACGTCAGCTTTACGTCGACGACCGGTCGGTTTGCGGCACGTCGACTCCACGGAGTTTAAATAGGCAAACTTCCCTCCGCCTCACAGCTGCTGTGACCGTGTAGTCTCGTTACCGGTGCGTCCTAATTACGACTCATCACAGCCGAGTGACGGAGACACGTGTGCGCTGGAGACACGTGTGCGCTGCGGACACATCAACGGGTACGTTAATAAAGCTGTATCACATGAGCGTAACGTAAAGGAACTAGTTAGTTAACAGTAGCTAACCCGCTCCATCATTCTGAGCGGACTTGTGAATGTATCGTATATCACCCAGACACGGAGAAATGCACTGACGTGCACTTTGAACAGGTCTCTGCCTCTTCACGGATAACGTGTGTTCGAGGTGTGGAGATGACTTTACATGTTTGGCAGCACAATAACGAGGCTAAAAGCTAAGCTAAAGATACTGCAACAGGAAACCTCACACCTCCACCCGCCCTTTGTGTGTGTGTGTGTGTGTACCAATAACATGCCTTGTGTGTGTACACCGATAACCGTGCCTTGTGTGTGTTGTGTACCGATAACATGCCTTGTGTGTGTGTGTGTGTGTGTGTGTGTGTACCGATAACATGCCTCGTGTGTGTGTGTGTGTGTGTGTGTGTGTACACCGATAGCATGCCTTGTGTGTGTTGTGTACCGATAACATGCCGTGTGTGTGTGTGTGTGTGTGTGTGTGTGTTGTATCTGAAAGCAGCACAAACACCGACTGCTCCTTCAATGTGAGGCTCCGCTGTGAAGGATGGACGAGCCGCGTGTGGGCGGTGACGCTGCTGCAAGCAGAGTGAGTTCTTTAGCACACACATATAGTTATGTATAAATATATAAGGTAACACTCACTTTTTGGAGTGGTTGCCATTCTACCAACCAGGCATCAGCTTTTGGTTGCAGTAACTAAAAATATATTGTGAGTAACACTCTGCAGTAACACGCCCGCTCAGTAAATGTACTCGTGTGCGTGGCATGTGCATGTCGTACAGGCTCTGCAGCATCATGTTCTGTTCAGCTCAAAGGTGCCGGATCCTTCACCTCACAACACTTCACACTAAAGTTCTCCTTCTGTGTTCTCCGGTTCTCTGTCGGTTGAACCAATGTGCACATTGGTTGGTGGTGTCGACGGGATAGTTCAGCTCTTCAGTCGGAGCTTAGATAAGAGATAAGATAAGATAAGATAATCCTTTATTAGTCCCTCAGTGGGGAAATTACAGGATTACAGCAGCATTGCTCACAAGTAATAAAATGAAGTGAAGATAAAAATCAAGTAGTATAATAAACTAAACAGTAAACAGTAATAAAAAATATGACAGTAAAGAAGAATACAACATCAGGGATGAGAGCTTCGCCATCATCCTCCTGTCTCCCACCACCTTCACAGTATCTAGTGGACACCCCAGCACGCTGCTGGCCTTCCTCACCAGTTTGTCCAGTCTCCTCCTGTCAGCTGCCGCGATGCTGCTGCTCCAGAAGACCACTCCATAGAAGATGGCTGATGCCAACACTGAGTCGAAGAAGGTCTTCAGGAGTGCTCCCTGCACCCCAAAATATCTCAGTCTCCTCAGCAGATTTGTTCTGCTGTTGTCTTTAAGATAAGATAATCCTTTATTAGTCCCTCAGTGGGGAAATTACAGGATTACAGCAGCATTGCTCACAAGTAATAAAATGAAGATAAAAAAATCAAGTAGTATAAAAAAATATGACAGTAAAGAAGAATAACAGATGCTTGTGTGCCAGCGTTTGGTTCCGGTTCCCACTGTAACAGCAATATTCAAATATCTCTTATGCAACAAATATAAAATATAGAAAAACATTTCAGGACGCACATGTTGCTTCCCTATGGCAGCATGGCGCCCTGTAGAACAGTGTGAAGAGACGGTTACCTGACAAGTAGCTGCTCTCATGGATTACATTCTCCCTCTGATCTGTTACTATCTATGTTTATCTTTCTTTGTCCATCATTATCACCACTTCCTAACGTTATCTCTGTCTACCTCTCTCTCCAGCGGTGAGGTAGCCGCTCTTCACTGAGCCTCCTCCTGTAACTTCTATTTATTCTCACGAGTAATCCTCTCTATGTATTAGCTTTGAGCTATTGTAGACCTCCTCCTTCAGTGGTCCCTCGTACATCTTCAATGCTTTCTGTTTGCTGTCTCTGTAACAGCTGAACCGCTGGGTGGACCCGTCCTTCGCTGACTTGCCGGGTGAGAGCTTCGCTCCGTCCAGACGGAGAAAGGGCAGCCGGGTCGAGCCCAAGAGGCCCAGGAAGAGGAGGGGGGAGTCCGGCAGCTCAGACCCTCGCACGGCCGACCTGCTGAGAGAGCCGGCCCACAGGGACCAGGATGAGCCGTGGGTGGACAGATACTCCCCGCGTTCGCAGGTCAGCATCATCGCTTTTGAAGTTTGTTCTGGAACCCACAAACACATCTGGGTACAGCCAACACCTGGTCTGACTCACGTGGTGCGCTGTGTCTGCAGCTCAGCATCTTCACCACATGGGAGCGTTTAAATAACGCATCTTACCAAAAACCCGTTTGATAGAAAACCCATTCTTGACTTGGAGACGAGGGAACCGGAAGTGTGAAGATGCTGACTCAGTTCTGGGTTTTACGAGCGCGTCGCTTTTATAATTTGCACCGTTGCATGCACTGCCTTGATACGGCAAAACCGTTTTTATTTATTTGACTCACTCTGTCAACGTGCATATGGCCATGTGAGAGTTGTTCTGAGACATCTTCATCTTCTCCACTGCTGCCGGTTCAACATGCAGCACGTCTTCACAGCTGACATCCTCTCGTCTGTCTGATTCGAGTGTCTGGAGGGTGAACCTTATGTGTTCTTTCGCTGTAATAAAAGCTTGTAGTGATGGTTAGTGTGTGTGTGTGTGTGTGTGTGTGTGTGTGTGTGTGTGTAGGCCGAGCTCGCTGTGCACAAGAAGAAGATGGAGGAAGTAGAGACCTGGATGAGGGAGCACTTAAACGCATCGAAGGTAAGAGAAGTTTCACCGTAACTGAAGCCTCGTTCTCCTAACAATGTTTGCGACGACTCTTTTTAACAAAAACAAATTCCAACAGCTTAGCTTTGCCAGTGGGAGCGAAGAGCTCAAACTGCTCCCCGGTGTCTGTGGGGGGGGGGGGGGGGGGTACAAGGTTCAGGTCTGAACTGTTATCATCCACAGGGTGGCGTCTTGCTGCTGACGGGACCGTCGGGCTGCGGGAAGACCGCCACGATCCAGGTTCTGTCTCTGGAGCTGGACGTCAGGGTTCAGGAGTGGACCAACCCGTCCAACACGGAGCCGTACAGCAGCAGTCAGCACGGTGAGGAGACGCCTCGTGTCATCGTTCTCATCGTTCCCATCGTTAATATGAAAGAGAATCACCCGGAGAACTGAGAACATGAAGATGCTGATGTTGAGACAGGTCACAGTTGGTGCCGATGTATTGGATCGCTTTATTTTGAAAGGTGTTGCGAATATTCCAGGAGGTGTTTGTCAATGGTCGTGGATAATAATACAGATAATAATACATTCTACATGTACAGCACCTTTCATGCAAGAAATGCCACCCAGTGTGGAGCTGTGGGGCTCTCAGAACACACACAACCTATCAACCGGTGAACACAATCATAAAGAAAATATATATTTAAAATATTAAAAGTCAAGTAAAATACAGACTTTAAAAAGAATGATAGCAGTGAAAATAAGACAGAACAGATTCTGTAGCAGTACTTTGATTCTTAAACATAAAGACTGAATGTGTGTTTGGGGGCAGGCTGACGGCTGACCTGCTTCTCTATGCTGTGTCTGCGTGCCGTCTCTGATTCTCCATCTTTCGCACAGACTGGAGGACCAACGGCTCGTCCTGCAGCTCCCAGTTAGCCCCGTTCCAGGACTTCCTCCTCCGAGCGAACAAGTACAGCTGCCTGAAGATGGTGGGGGACGGGGCGGCCGCAGACGGGAAGCTCATCCTGGTGGAGGTACGTACGGCGCTACACCCTCGCTGCGTGGCAACATTGTATCAATCTTTTATTTCATAAACTAGTAACGCTGCAAGTACCAATGTAACCTTTTGGAAGCGAGTGCTGTCTCAGTCCATGAGATGGTGTTTCTGCTGCCGGCTGTGATTACAACAATAAATACTAAAGGATTGAAGTGGATAAACCAAGTGGAACTCTCCTGTTCGTATCACTGTTGCTGCTGTCATATTTTGGAGGCGTGTAGCATGATGTAATGACTGGTTGGTCTCTTCTTCACAGACGAATCCTCCTCTGTGTTTAACACCACTGAGGATACGTGGGGACGTTTGAACTCACCGTGATCTGTTGAGAACAGCATTGTGTTGATAGTCTGAAGCTGCCATGTTTAGCTCTATAGTTCACACTTGGTCTCCACATCTCCCTCCTCAGGATTTCCCAAACCAGTTCTACAGGCAGCCCGGCAGCCTGCACGACATCCTGAGGTGAGAGGCTCCTGTGACGGCACCGGTGCCGCGACTGGTTTCACTCTGCAGCTCCACACGGTCTCTGTGTTGTGTGTGAAAGAGAACGATAGATTTGTTTGAAGAAACAGATGATGCTTAATCTACAGTGCTATTGCAATATTTTAGATGTACTATAAAGTTATCCATTCATGCATGAACAAATTGATTTCGCTGAAAGGGGAAAAAAATGCACGTGTGTACAGATACATGTAAATGTACTTCAACATTCAAGTACAAATAGCCCCAATCGCCCAGGACGAGTATTACCAAGGGACTGTACTATAAATGATGACACTATATTATATTATATTCGTATTTAATATTATTATAATAAATAGGCCTATTTATGTTACAATAATACTCACAAAGACCTCCTGCTGCGGTGCAGAGAGACGAGCCTCCTTACTGCCGACCCGGCCTCCATGATCCTCCACCGGGAAGATAAGATGAGATAAAATAATCCTTTATTAGTCCCTCAGTGGGGAAATTACAGGATTACAGCAGCATTGCTCACAAGTAATAAAATGAAGATAGAAATCAAGTAATATAAATAAACTAAACAGTAGCAGTAATAAAAAATATGACAGTAAAGAAGAATACAAAATATACCAGTATATACAGACGGAGTAAAATGTAAAATGTAAGATAATACTTAAACGTATTGGATATTGCACAGGATTGCACGGATTAGATATTGCACCAGGTGAGTGAATTGAAGTGTTCAGAAGTGTTCATATTCATGTTCAAGTGTTCATGTTCAAGTCAAATGTTCGTGTTCAAAGTGTTAGTGGTCTCCCGAGAGCAGTTTGTTGTGCAGCCTGACAGCAGCGGGGAGGAAGGACTTGCGGTACCTCTCCCTCAGACACCGGGGATGGATCAGCCGGTGACTGAAGGAGCTGTGCAGAGCTGCCAGAGTGTCCTGCATGGGGTGGGAGGCGTGGCTCATCAGGGATGAGAGCTTCGCCATCATCCTCCTGTCTCCCACCACCTCCACAGTATCCAGTGGACACCCCAGCACGCTGCTGGCCTTCCTCACCAGTTTGTCCAGTCTCCTCCTGTCAGCTGCCGCAATGCTGCTGCTCCAGAAGACCACTCCATAGAAGATGGCTGATGCCACCACGGAGTCGAAGACGGTCTTCAGGAGTGCTCCCTGCACCCCAAAAGACCTCAGTCTCCTCAGCAGAAGAGACTGTCCTTTTTTATAAAGAGCGTGAGCGTGAGCGTGGTCAGTCCAGTCCAGTTTATTGTTCAAGTGAACACCCAGGTACTTATATGAGTTCACGACCTCAATGTCCAGTACCTGGATGCTCACCGGTGTCGGGGGAGGGCGTTTCCCGGCAGAAGTCCACCACCAGCTCCTTGGTCTTGCTGGTGTTGATGTGGAGGCGGTTCCGCTGGCACCATCCTAAAAAGTCCTGGTTTAGTTCCCTGTATTCTCTGTCATCATCTGCGGAGATGAGGCCGACGATTGCGGAGTCGTCAGAGAACTTTTGCAGTTGGCAGAGTTGTGTTTGAAGTCCGAGGTGTAAATGGAGAAGAGGAATGGAGCCAGAACGGTTCCCTGTGGGGCCCCTGTGCTGCAGGACACCCGATCTGACTCACACTCCCGTATCCGCACATACTGTGGACGGTTGGTGAGGTAGTCCAGGATCCATGCAGTGAGGTGGTGGTCCACCCCGGTCTGCTCCAACTTGTCCCTCAGAAGCAAAGGCTGGATGGTGTTGAAGGCACTGGAGAAGTCGTAGAACATGACTCTCACAGTGCTTCCAGTCTTTTCCAGGTGAGAGAGGCATCTCTGCAGCAGGAAGATGGCGGCGTCATCCACCCCGATGCCGGACTGATAGGCGAACTGAAGAGGGTCCAGGGATGAACTCACCAGAGGGCGGAGATGGGCAAGGACCAGCCTCTCCAGGGTCTTCATCAGGTGGGATGTCAACGCCACCGGCCTGTAGCTGTTGAGGTCCTTGGGCCGCGGGTTCTTTGGTACCGGTACCACGCAGGATGTCTTCCATAGCTGTGGTACTTTCCCCAGCCTCGAGCTCAAGTTGAATATGTGCTCCGCTATCCCGCACAGCTGGTCTGCGCAGGATTTGAGGAGCCTTGAGCTGATCCCGTCCGGACCCGTGGCCTTCCTCGCCTTGATCCTCCTCAGTTCCTTCCTCACTTGGTTGAGGGACACGCGGGGGGATGGGGTGCTGTGTGTTGGAGTGGGGAGGTGTGGAGGGGGGCCGAGTGCTGTGGGAAGGGGGGAGGTGGAGGGGGGGTAATAATCCACAGGGGATGCAGATGATGGGGGTTGCAGCAGCAGGGCGGTCTGGGTGGGGGGAGGGGTGAATGGCTGGTCAAACCTGTTAAAAAAATAAGTTCAGCTCATTCACCCACTTTTGGTCCCCCTCAGGCTGTTGGTTGGGCCCCTTGTACCCAGAAATCGCCTTGAGGCCCTTCCAGACCCCGACGGTGTTATTCTGCTGCAGCTGGTCCTCCATCCTCATCCTGTAGACATCTTTCCCCTCCCTGATCTTCATCCTCAGCTCCCTCTGCACAGTCCTCAGCTCCTCTTTGTTGCCAGATCTAAAAACCCTCTTCTTCTCCTTGAGGCCCTCTTCTTCTCCTTGAGGAGGGCCTTTATCTCCGGAGAGATCCAGGGTTTGCCATTTAAGAAACACCGTACAGTCCTGGTGGGTACGGTGTTCTCAACACAGAAGTTAATATAATATAATATATAAGGCAGGAAACAGAAAACCTGGCAAAGAAAGTATAGTCGGTCATTTGCAGGAGAGTTTGTTACTTGACAGATTAGGGATGTGGTCGATTGCCTTGGGATTAAGATCGTAGACAACCTCTGCAGTGATGACAGAGTACTGGAGGTGGAGGCCTTCACACAGTGGGCCGTTCCAGAGAAGCAACAGGGAAATGTGAACATTTTACATCAGAGATGTTCATACCGCCCCGACAGTAGCAACGCCTTATCAATTTAGGGTTTGAAATGGATTCACGCAGGCAGAGGACCAATGACCACGGTCCTATTGACCCAGAGTCTGTAGGACCGTCTGAGATTCTGTGAGCTCGTGTTGGATTCCTCTCAGTGAAGCACTCTGGATCTGGTCTGCGTTGCCTTTGTCAAGGTTGAAAGGAGTCTAAAGTTTGCCATCTTGGTTCGGACCACGGAGACTCAGTGTTGTACGTTTATAAATATTCCACACAACGAGGTTGGTTGACAAAGTACCGAGGACACGGTGTGAAGTACCGTGGACTAGGGTTGGGTACCTATATGTCC
This sequence comes from Lycodopsis pacificus, assembly GCA_028022725.1. Taxonomy (NCBI): domain Eukaryota; kingdom Metazoa; phylum Chordata; class Actinopteri; order Perciformes; family Zoarcidae; genus Lycodopsis; species Lycodopsis pacificus. The sequence goes on from CM051692.1 coordinate 1,326,997, forward strand.
GGTATCTACCGGACCGAAACGCAACGCAGATTTCGGTGCCTCATTTCGGTGCCTGAGCCGATTGAAATACTTTGTTTACACTACTCTGATGACTCCGTCCTGGCAGCAGGACTCGGTCCTCCGCTCCTCACTCATAGTATTATTACAACGGGGTACTTCGCGCTGTCACTCATAAGCACAACAACACAGGCACGCGAAAGCTGCTTCTTCTTCTTCTTCTTCTTCTTCTTTGAGACCAACTGGCGGTTGGCAAACGACGAATTGGCGCATTACCGCCACCAACTGGTAAAATAAGTAATGAGACGTGTCGTATTTTGCCAGAGAAGGGAAATATGCTCATATTTCTGCAAAATAATTGCTGAAGCTGTAGTGTGTGTGTGTGTGTTTTCTATTTATTATTATTATTATTATTATTATTATTATTATTATTGTTATTATTTAAGTATACTGTAAACTGTTAACATATTGTTCATAGTTAAAAAGTTTGAAGCTGTAGTTTGAAGCAAAGTGTTTTGTATGTATTTATTTATATTTATAGTATACTTTAAACAGTTAATATATTGTTCAATTTGAAGAAAAAAGTTCAGGTTCAGGCACCGTATCGGAAAAACCCCAAACGATACTCAACCCTACCGAGGACATAGTGTAAAGTACAGAGGACACGGTACTCATGTGTCCATGAATCTCACCTGTGTCTTGTCTCCCGCCGCGTGTCTTCCAGGCGCTTTGTGAAGACCAGCCGATGTCCCCTGGTGTTCATCGTGTCGGACAGTCTGAGCGGAGACAGCAGCTCGCGCTTCCTGTTCCCCAGAGAGATCCAGGAGGAGCTGGACATCAGCAGCATCAGGTAGGCTTTGACCGGGGGGTGTCACCCCCAGAGACCCCTGTTGGATGCAGTTTATTCCCAGCTGTGGACTTTAGAGGGATGGTTGCTCGTGTACATCCATGGATAGATTTACCAAGGAGCCTTCGGTTTTGGTAAAAGTCGATATTTAATTCCTGTTTGTTTTAATCACCACGATCTCCCCGGTGCATCGAGTGAGTCCCTTCTGGCAGAACGCCATGAGGGAATCTCTTCAACATATTAGAAGCTTATTCCTCAACATGCTCCTCTGCTCTTCGCATGTCCGCTCATCTCTCTCGCTGTCTGTCTGGTTATATGTGACATATATGTGGAATTAGGATGAAGTAAAAACAATGACAGAAATCATCGTGTGTTGGGTAAAAACCAGCCCGGAGATGAAACTCCAGAAGAACAGCGGGGAGATGGGGAAGAGGGAAGAATGAATACTTTATCATTCATCATAATCTGATCATTTATATAATGTCTCCTTTGAAATCATCTATAATCAGTGATCTGTTTGTTCTCCAGCCCGATTCACTCGTGGAAGAAATAGACGCGTGATTAAAAGGGACTTTTAATGTGAAACACCTGCAGGAGTTTAATTAACAGGAGGAAGGAAACCCTGAACTCTCTGGATCCCACTCAACATGGTCTTGTGCTCTTCCAGCTTTAACCCCGTGGCTCCAACCACAATGATGAAGGTCCTCACTCGAATTTCAACGGCGGAGGCAGGAAAGGTGAAAGCAGTCCTTGCAGTTTATCACACATATTGGTACGATTCTTTCTATTTTATTTTGATTACTACTGTCTATTCCCCCATAATCATCAGCAGAGCTGTGGGAGGATGTGCGTCACAGACCAGGCGGTGTTGGAGACGCTGTGCTCAGGAAGCTCGGGAGATATTCGCAGCGCCATCAACAGCCTCCAGTTCTCCTCGCTCCCAGGTCAGGCCACGCATGGGCAGTCTAACACATGAACCTGTTGATGTGAATGAGCCTGAACTGCCATTGAGCAAATGTCGCCGCCCCGTCAGAACACCTGTCATCGTTGTAACTTTGCAGACACGTCGTTGGAAAAGGGTCTGTGGAGGATGAAGAAGGACAGACGTGGGACTACTTTGCTGGGCAAAGCCGCTTCCAGAGCAACCCAGAGGAGGAAGAAGTCCAAGCTGACGAAGGAGCCGGAGGAGGAGCAGGCCATTGGAGGGAAGGATGTGTCCCTGTTTCTGTTCAGAGCTCTGGGGAAGATCCTGCACTGCAAACGTGAGTCGCATCCCCCGGTTTGCATAGAGTACCTCCCAACGGGTCAGTGCCGGATAGACCTTCTTCCTGTGTGCCATGGAGTTCCATTGTTGTCCAAAAACTATTAACACACATCGGTGAGCCACACCTTCATCACATGACGACACACTTTAGTTTGCTTTCACTCAATCACACGTCCACTGTCCTGCTGTATTGCATCCGATGAGGCTTATTACAACATGTACTTCCCCCGTGGTAACAACCTGTCAATCACAAGGTAGCCGCGCCCTCTGACTCTAGACCAGAGGTAGCCAACACTGTGCCCACGGGCACCTGGTCGCCCGCAGGGACAATGTGAGTCGCCCGCAAGGCATGTTCTAAAAATAGCACGAGGTCCCCATGGAGCTCAGTCTAAAAATAGTAGTTTATGTCCTTTTTTAATCAAAAACGCTTGTATTCATGTAGATTTTAAAAGGAAGAGGCCGCCGCACCGCACTAGGTTTTCTGGTTCCGAATGGCGGGTGCTTCCCGTTGGCACCGCCGCGATCGCACACAGTCGTCAGGTCCGTCAGTCCTTGGAACAGGCCGCGGGGCAACAACTCGTGGGTGGCGGGGGTAGAGGCGAGGCAATGCAGTACGATGGAAAAGGCCCAGACTACAGGTTTGAACGCAGGCGCCCAAAGACGCTCGCGTGCCTCGGAGGGCTGCCCCCCCCCCCCCCCCCCCCCCTCGGCTATAGACAAGACGTTTTACTAGTTTCTTCGTGGAGAAAAAGGTACCCAAAAAAAGCTGGTCACTACAGGCCGGCATGCAGGCTTCATTGCGCAATGCAAAGTTGACCCAGTTTTCCCAAAATGTGGTGATTAGTACTAATGTAACAGGATTCATTTAAAAATGTGAAAGAGTTGATTTTTTTATCTTACATAACTGATAATTTGTATAAACATGGGACAGAATTGCATGTTACGAAGGAAGTGGTTACTATAAACGAGTCATGATGTGAAGATATGACAGTTCATGATTTCCTAAAAAAATTTGGAAGTGATCATTTTTTCAACAATATCACAGGTGCGATAATCAAAATGCACAATCATTGTTAATTATTCCTCACAATAATTATTAACATTGACATGTGATCAGTATGTATCAAACAAGTAGCCCTTCATACTGCTCAGTACCCTTGAAGTAGCTCTGGTTCAAAAAGGTTGGTGACCCCTGCTCTAGATGGACCATAATGTACTAAATGAACATCATGCTGTATTGAAGAAGACTTGAAACTAGAGACTGAGACGATAAACTCATGTTTACAATGTTTACTGAGGTAATAAATCAAGAGAGAAGTAGTCATTTTCTCATAGACTTCTATACAACCAGAGGAGTCGCCCCCTGGTGGACACTAGAGAGAATGCGGGTTGAGCTGAGAGCTGCAGATGGGGTAGGGCAGTCAGCGTCTCAAGAAACACACAAACACTTTTCGTGGGATTTGTTGACAATAAGACATGAATAATATCATCGTGTTATTCTTTAAAGTCTTGATTCATCAGCGATAACCAACACAATGAATCCGATGTAGGAATGTGTTTCAGTTGGAACAGGTTGACGGTTTGTTAACTTGGCAGGAGTGTCACCAGACCCCTCTACTTCTGACCACGTGAAGCACAGTCTCCAGTGATGCTGCGCTGTGTCTGTGCTCGATGACGCACCACGGACTCCAGTGATTGAAAGCGACACAGAGGCAAATCATTTGTATCCCTGGTTGTTCTGTCACGAACAGGAGAGAAACCTGAAGATGCAGAAGCAGCTGCATGTGCCCCTGGACCTGGTCTGCCATCTCACCTGTCCCATCATCACAGAGAAGCACTGCTTGTAGAACCTGAGGTGCACGCCTGCTTCTTACCAAAGTATCATTAACGGGTAACATCAAGCATGTCCGTGTAGTCTTTGAGAACACTGAAGAACTCTGCTGTCCGTGTCTCTTTCTGTTCAGATGGTTGTTGAGCGTTCGCACATGACGGGAGAGTTCTTCAACCTGTACCTCCATCAGAACTACCTGGACTTCTTATCCAAGGTGGAGGACGTGGACCGGGCCAGCGAGTATCTGTCTGACGCCGACCTCCTCACTTCTGATTGGACGGTCAGTCTTTCCCTTGGCACTAAGATACGATATGAATGCTTTCATCTGTGGAAATTGAACCAAAGTGTTCCAGATGTCGGCATGCTATATTTAAGGAGTTGCTTCCGCATTAATATAGAAGAAGCACCAGTTCCAAGCCCCTATTTGCGACGAGCCGACACATCTTTGGACGTCTGTTGTTGTCTGGCAGATTTTTCATCAGTTAAAACAAGCTGTCGGATTAATCTGAACACCTTTATTTTTTTTTTTTAGAGAGTGCTTTCAAAAATCAGACTAAAACGGTAACAATAATATAAAAAGCGGTACCTTTTCAATACCAGTATCTGTGAGAGACACCTCTGTACAGAAACAACACATGAATCCTTCTGCAGTGCATTACAAGTGTGCTGTAATCAAGAAAAACAAGGTTTAAACACAGCAGCTCTAAGACGAGGCTTTTTACCCCGCATGAGTTAAAGAGAGAGAAACTAACATTAAAGAGAGAGAAACCAACATGCCAGCAGAACGCAGTAAAGACTCTCATTGAGCTGAAATATACCCAAACTCCAGATTATATTCCCTCACTGCATCGATGGCTCTGGTATAAACAGTACTGTCCATGCTGGGTGGTCTGCAGCAGCAGTCTGTGTCCTCTGCATTAAGGGCTGCGTGTGCTGTTTTCAGAGTCGCAGCACCATGGGCCAGTACGGGTCTTCAGTGGCCACCAGGGGGCTCCTGCACTCCAACTCCCAACACGTCTCCGTGGGCTTCAGACCGCTTCACAAACCCAACTGGCTGCTGGTCAACAAGAAGGTACGACACATGTTAGGACTGGTTTAAATGTTGAGACTGGTTTAAATGTTGGGACTGGTTTAAATGTTGGGACTGGTTTAACAAGTCGTAGGTTTGTGAGCCAGATACACACAGTTGAAGAAACCAGTCAGTGCTTAGTGGTGGACAAACTATGTAACAAAAGACACCTTTTCTAAATATTCTCAAACAAACTTTATTATTATTGTCATTATACAATGCAGGATTTAACCATGAAAACGCAGTTGAAGGCCCCTCCATGCTGCACTCACAGAAAATGAACAGATATTAATAGAAGACTAGAATATAAACAATAAAATAAAACGAGGTGTATATAACAGTTGTTTTTAATCGTTAACAGGGTAGAGAGAGGAGAAGACCATGCTAGGTTCTCTGTGATGTTGAACACCAGAAGCCCCTCTTCAAATGCTCTGGGGGCGACACAAAGCTGGACCGATCAGTCTAATTAAATAAAATACAATCGATACAAAAGTTAAAATAAAAAACAATAAATAAATGAATTGGATAATGTTTCACCCGGTTGACCCGGCCTGACTGACCCTACTGTCCTGTCCTGGAGCTCCCTGACGGTGCCCTGGTCCTGGTCTGCTGCCAGTGGACGTGGCGGTACTGTTTCTGTCTTTGGGTTTTATTTTGTAATTCATGTAATCTGCCCTTTCATTTATGTACTTTCTTATGGTCTTTTCTTTAATTTCAAAAGGCTCAGGCACGCACGCACGCACACACACACACACACACTCACACACTCTCTGAATCACACCGTTCTCCCATACACTGAGTATGTGATGCTTCCTGGCTTGTCTACTCTCGTCGTCCTCTTGTTATGTTTATGTATTGTCTCTTGTCTTGCAATAAAAAAAGAAGCATACGAGAAACCTCCAACTGTTGACCAACTCAACCTCCGCTCCATCGCTGTAGACGTGGTGGTTGCTGCCGAGTGAAGCCTATACGGAAGTGCTCACACATGCATTCTCTCTAGTGTCCACCAGGGGGCGACTCCTCTGGTTGTATAGAAGTCTATGAGAAAATGACTACTTCTCTCTTGATTTATTACCTCAGTAAACATTGTAAACATGAGTTTATGGTGTCAATCTCTAGTTTCAAGTCTTCTTCAATACAGCATGATGTTCATTTAGTACATTATGGTCCATTTAGAGTCACACAGACCATAAAGCAGGGGATGCTTTAGGGCGGGGCTACACGGTGATTGACAGGTTGCTGCCACTACCAGAGACGTTTACGGCGTCTCTACGTCACTCCTCCGCATTCCAAATATGGTCACTTCTAATCATTAGTTGCAAAAAACATGGTGACGGCCGTAATCGCCGAACCCGAGGCTTCAAAACGTCAGTCCACAAACCAACGGGTGACGTCATGTTGACTCGGTCCACTTGTTCCATACAGGCTATGGTGGTGTGTCTTTGACTGATGGGTTTTACCAACGTTGAGCAGTAGTTTGTTCACTCTGCACCATTGTTAATTATCTCCCGATGTGAAGTGTCGCAGTAGTGTGATGATGGGTCATCTTCAAACTTCACTGCAGAGTTCTCCTTATGTTCGGGGGGGCAGCATGAACAGGAGGGGGCACACGGCCCAGAGGGGCTCCGGTGTCCAACAGCTAGAGTGGAGAAGGCCTGTTCACGAATCCAAACTGTGAGGAAGTCCGATGTCCGTGACAGTAGATCAGACTGTGATGAGGCCGATGTTGTCCCCTCAGCACCGAGAGAACTGCCTGGCGGCCCAGTCCCTGTTCAGGAGCTTCTGTCTGACACCAGTCAGCCTGCAGACGGAGCTGCTGCCATACCTGGCCAAACTCACCAACCCGATGAGGAACCAAGGTGTGTCTCACACACACACACACACACACACACACACACACACACACACACACACACACACACACACACTGTTCTAACAATATGGTTGATCACAGCTGTATTAAAGCAACACTTGGCCTAACTTTGAATGCTTCCAAATACAGTGATTGTTCTTCTTGAGGTTTTATTGCTTCCTTCATATTAGTTTTGTCACGTAGCTGTGTGGTGCTGCAGTATATAAAACACTGTGATCACAGGTCATTTATGAAATTGATTAAATGAGTTTTTATTTATTTTTGCTGTGAGGATCTGGCTTCTCGCCACTACCACCAGAGCTTTGTGGACTCATTAGAACAGTTTGTGTCCGTTGGTGACGTTTGAGGACTCGTTAACGGTGAAGTGTCCTGTGCTCCGCCGTGTCTCCCAGCTCAGACAGCGTTCATCCAGGACGTGGGTCAGATGTCACTGAGGAGGTTCCCCGGCAGGTACAGCACACGTTTTCCAGCTGTCTGCTCGTTACAATCCGTCCTGAGTGTGAAGGTTCATGTTTGTCACACTGATCAGGCTTACAAACAAAAAGAAGGCTGTAACATTTGGCATCACTCACCAACACTGCAGCTCCCTGTCGGTGTGTTCTACACCTTCACAGAGGGCCATCTCCTCCCAACATTAACGATTTTACCTCCAAATAGATCTCTCAACAGAGTCACACCTATTATTCAATTTCAGACAGATATTGGTCCACCGATGGCGTAGAGTGTGTTAGACTTTAGGGGTGGGGGGGGAAATCGATACAGCATAGTATCGTGATATTTTGCGTGGCGATATTGTATCGATATTTTATTATATAAACTATTTAAAAAAATCAAAAAAATCAAAAAAAAATCGAATCAATTGCTTTTTCAGTCCACTAGATGGTGCTGAGTTGTTTTCTGGTGAGGTCAGCAGAGGTGCCGGGTCTGGGGACATAATTTGAAGTTGAAAAATTGCAGTATCGTGATAATATCGTGATAATATCGCAGTATCGTGATAATATCGCAGTATCGCGATAATATCGTATCGCGAGATCTCTGGCGATTCCCACCCCTACTAGACTTCTGTCTGTTTCCATCTTTGCAGATTCAACCTGGAGGCTCTGACGGACAAAGAGCCGGCCCAGCTGGACAAAGACAGTGAGGAGGAAGAGGAGGGTCAGGGTGGGGTGGAGGAGGGTCTGCCAGCCAGTCAGCCCCAACCTACCACAACCCAGGTCCTTCTGGAGGAGGACCTGGTCATAGAGGACTACAACAGTGACTAACTCACTCAGCGCCGGCATACTGTGACAGTTACACTTTGTCATTGTCAACTTGTTCTTGTTGTTTGGATTTCTGGCTGTGTATGCAGGGTGATTCGTGCCACGAGAAGGAGAATTTTGACTTTTATTTCACGATTGTAAGATTGCATTATTCAATTATTCTCCTCGTAGTTGTAACTGTACTCTGTATTATGTCTCTGACTGTGATAATAGCTCTGGTATTACCAGTGTTTATGCTTCATTGAGGCGCCATATGTTCTAGAAATCTTTCAAACAAGCTTGTCTTGAAGAACCTGAATTAAATGTGATTCGCGAGCTTGAAACGGGCCCCTAATAATATGGAAGCACGGGGATTCACTTTAATAATCTCCCAAAAGTGGCCCTTATAGAAATACTTCAACCCAAAAATGAACATTTGTATATCGCTCCCTAACTACATGTTACCTTGAATTCTTGAAGGAAGCGTTGTTTTCCTCGCATGCCTCCACGGCGATCAAAGAATCAAAGCTGCTCACTGCTTCACAAATGTACGCAGCTCCTCTGAAACCTTACTGATGCAACGCTCGCGTCCGCACCAGTGCAGTCTGTAAACAGTTGATATGATTTTGCGTTGGTTAAATGCAGCGCTTCAATTCAGCAAGACTTTACTCCGGGTTTATTTAATTGTCCTTTTACCGTTGAGGTATGGGAGGAAAACCTTTTCTTCAAGAATTCAAGGTAACACCGGGTCAATGATGATATACAAGTTATCATCGTGGAGGTGAGTATTCCTTAAACGGCTCCGTTGAATTATTGGCAGTATTTATTTGATTCAAGTACATGTTCAGCATTGTTCTGTGTACCTCACAGATCCTAGGTTTTGCCTAGTGACTGTTGGATTTGTCCAGGAGGGAGCCCAGCCTTTTATTTCTTTCTGTTTCCGTGGGTGGCTAGACAGAAACGGATACATATTACCAACATGTGCTTATTGAGAGATGTACGTTTCTTAAATCTGAATAAGCAAGTGAATAAAACACAATGTGTGAAAAGCGGATCATTGGGCTCCATACTGACTGTAACACTTTCACACACCCCTTCATCCAATATTTGCTCAACAGTTTCACACGAGGCTGCTTTAAATATCCCTCCGCTGATGGCGACTCGCGAAACTACTTTGCACTCAACTCGAGAATGATTCCACCATCAATACTTATTTAAATGCGGTGTCTCATTGTTTTATCACTCGTTTACTCTACTTTATTATTTAGCTGAGGTATTGTTTCCCGGGCGTCGTGCTTTGTACAATTAAACATATGCGATGGATTTTATTTTTCACGGCGTTGACCGGAAGTAGTTTAGTGCTGCCGCTCGTAGCTTGACGGAGCTTCGCGGCAGGTGGATGAACGTTCACCTCGTTGTTTTTGTAACGCGGCGCTGTGTTAATGTCAACTCGTTTGACATGAACACCATTTTTTTCTTCCCGTCTGTGCGTCGCTGGAGGCTGTAAAGCACCGGAGGAACATCACGTTTAACGTTACTGCTTCACCGGCTCAGGTAAGAGGAAGTCCCTTAAAACTAACGTTACGGTAACATATTGATCAGTTCCGGTTTTGTTTTCGTGTTTCATCTAGTTTTACACATGAGTGACTCGGACAGAGACTAAGTGGTGAGGAACCATTGTCATTGTTTACTTTCATGATCATCATAAAACTAAAAGCAACTCATCAATTAGTCGGTTTAAGACTATTTCTTCCACAAAGAATCTTTAAATGTCTTGTTTTACAGATGGCTGCTCAGACGTGTCTTGGAAATAAATCATTCAACAACAAAAAAGCATAAAAACGACTATAATCTATTCAAGAAACATTATTCGACTTCAAACCAAAACGGTCGATTAATCGACTAAGAGGAGGCAGAAGTAGTCCCGCTGCTGGATGGTGGGCGTCACTGACCTCGTACCGCTGTATCAATAACGCATGTTTGTGTACGTTGAATTAAAGTATATAGAAAACCTCACCCGATACTGTAGGAGTCATGCTAAGCTAGTGAGTCGGCCATACTGTAGCTTGTAACGGACAGCAGCCGACCTGCCACATATCTACGAAGAGGTTTAGCTCTAGCGTGTCACGTGCACGGCTGTGAGCGTGACACGCTGCTCTCACAGTCTCATACTGACGTCTTCAAGTAGAAGAGTGGAGCTGCTCCATAGACAACCAATAGGAGACACTTTCTGTTTGTTTTATTTTTTACACACAAATGAGCTTAATTATATTGTCCGATGTGAAACAGGAAGTGAACTCATACATTCATGACATTCTCAGTGTGATCGCAGGGTGCTTCTCAAGTCTCTTAACTGCATCCCCGTTTCCCTCCTTTCCTTGCGTCTTTGTCCATCCAAGGGATGCATGGAGGAAACCATGCGAGCAAACGACAATTAAGAGACTTGAGAAGTACCCTCAGTGCTGCAGGGTGACCAACCAGGAAGCATGGTCGCCCTGGTTCCTCCACAAAGGCCAATGGGATTTTCTTTTCCATTGGATTTTCGATAATTGCAGCAGATGAGCTGTGTGACTGCGGGCGTGGTGGTGCACTGGTCAGCACTATTGCCTCGCAGCAAGAGATGCAGTGGGCTGGGCTGCCCAAAACCTTTAAATAGGCCAGAATTACAGAAACGTTACCGTCTGTAACAAGCTGGCCAAACCATGAAGTTGGTTCTGTTTTTTTTATAAATATGCTGTCATTTTGGGTCCCAGTTTATGGCCTAAAGCAGTGCTCTCCAGCATGTGTGTGTGTGTGTGATGAGGCAGTCATCTGGAGCACATCAAGGAGTCCGTCCTTGTAGGTATTGAGTTATGACTAGGGTTGGGTTTTTTCTTCAAATTGAACAATATATTAACTGTTTAAAGTATACTATATATACAAAACACTTGGCTTCAAACTACAGCTTCAAACTTTTGAACTATGAACAATATGTTAACTGTTAACAGTTTACAGTACACAAATAAATATAAAACGCACACTGCAGCGTCAAACTTCAGCAATTATTTTTGCAGAATTATGAGTATATATACACTCGAGACACGTCTCATGACTTATTTTATTTTACCAGTTGGTGGCGGTAATGCGCCAATTCCCCGTTTGCCAACCGGCAGTTGGTCTCAAAGAAGAAGAAGAAGCAGCTTTCGCGTGCCTGTGTTGTTGTGCTTATGAGCGACAGCGCTAAGTACCCCGTTGTAATAATACTGTAATGTAATAGTGAGGAGCGGAGGACCGAGTCCTGCTGCCAGGACTGAGTCATCAGAGTAGTGTGAACAAAGTATTTCAATCGGCTCAGGCACCGAAATGAGGCACCGAAATCTGCGTTACGTTTCAGTCCGGTAGGTACCGGACGTATAGGAACCGGTTCCATACCGGTACCCAACCCTAGTTATGACCTCATCCTACAATGTCCGGGACCATTGAGACAGCGTTTATAGATTAAATAACTAGACGGGAGTGTCTGCAAGTGCCAGTGAATTAAATACTCAAGGTATGTTTTGAGTGAACAATTTGACGTTTGAGTAAATCGATGTGTTTTGTCAGGTGTCGTAGATCCACACTGTGCTGACTGAAAGGTCAGGGGTTGGCCCGGGACAGATGCAGGAGGCCGGTGAGGCCTGCAGCCTGGATGATGACATGGCGAACGGGGACTTGGGCGACGGGATGGCAGTCAGAGCGGCACCGAGCTCCACGAGGAACAAGAGCCGGAGCTCTGACGGCCTGGCGGAGCCGCTCGGACGGGCGGGAGAGGCGGCCTGGATCCCTGGCCTGAAGACCACGGGGACGCAGCAGAGAGCCCGATGGAAGCCGCCCTGCTACAGTAAGAACGCCCGAGGAATAGATCAACAGGATCCAAGATGTTTCTTTGGTTTCACGTCAACAACTACGACATATATAAATAGATTTATTGATATTAATCAACACATATTTATAAATACGTAGCTATATATATATATATATATATATATATATATATATATATATATATATATATATATTAGTGCTGGGCAAGTTAACGCGTTAATGTCGCGTTAACGCATTCATGAACATACCTGCAAACTTGTCGCTTTTCGGCGAAATTCGCGGTTTTGAATCAAAATATATCATCCACGTGATTCGTGTAGATCCGTAGAGTTTTTTTTTTTCGGGGGGGGTCAACTGGCCAGCCAGCGTTTCTTAGATTGGAGTGAGTGTTCTTCGCAATATAATATCTTTGATGTGACGAGTCTTGGCCAATCAGCGTTCAGATGTCTACAGCGTCTTTCCCTCCGTTACAGTTTGAGTTCCGTTATGTTCCGTGACCGTTCAGACTTGCTGGGTTAAGTTAACGTCCACTGCATGCGGAACTTTGTCGACTGTTGACGTTCGTCATAATCGCGATTTAGGAGGAAAAAACGTAATGTGATGAAACATGCAGCCCCCCGTGTTCCGGTTCAGTTCACGCGGTCACTCGTTAACGTTAAACCCATCTGGTTGCAGGTTGTTTTTTAACTCAAAGTAGAATGAGGATGATTTCGTGGTCAGAATAACTTTCATGACTACGATGATGAGGCCCAGATACCGATGAGATGATGAGGTCAAAGAGCTTCAGGAAGAGGGGGCTCTTTGTGTAGCGCAGCTTGACGCAGGGCTGAGCTGTGAGTGGAGCTGGGTCTGGATAAAGGTGGAGCTGGGTCTGGATAAAGGTGGAGCTGGGCCTGGATAAAGGTCGAGCTGGGCCTGGATAAAGGTGGAGGTATAAACAGACGTGAGTACAGCTTCCTGCTGTCACAGTATTTTAAATACATTGATAAGGCAGGGTATGCTAAATGCAGCCTCTGCAGATTTACAGTAACAGTGGAAGTTAATTAATATTATCAATGAAAATGAATCACTTTATTTGTACAGGCGATGGTTCTCGCTACTCTTGCTATCTTTGTTTTTATTTGACCAAAACTTTTGAAAGTGAGACCTCGGTCTCAATGGATTGTGTCTAAATAAAGGTTAATAATAATAGAGCTGGAAATAGTGATTAATAACTGAATAATACATTTGTTTTAAAGTAAATGTCTTATCACTTAATTGTCTTCTCAGAGTACACCAGAATGCTACATTTTAAAGCTCATATTTGAAATAAAATTCTGGAAGTGCACCCCCCCCCCCCCTCTGACAGGGTTTCGGGCTTGTCGCCTTTTTCACCCCTCATAAGTTTGCAGGTCTGCATTAATTAACGCCGACAATTATTTTATTGCGCACATTTTTTAACACATTTTTTAAAATTTAAATATATATATTTTTATTTATTTTAATTTTTTTAACTGAAAGACAAGAGACAATACATATACATAACAACAAGAGGATGACAAGAACAGTGGGATCAAAGCCAGCAAACATCCTAACAGTGGGATCAAAGCCAGCAAACATCCTATAGTCAGACTGTCTCATGTTTATCGTGTTGTATTAGAGATATGATGTCCCTTCAGGGCTGCTGTAGAGAAAAGGCGACTTCCGCTGCTCTCCCTGGAGACTACTGGACATCGCTGGTAAAGTCAGCAGACACTCAGATCTCCGTGGTCAACTCAGCAGACACTCACATGTTAGTGCACCTGTATGCTGACATTCACCGTAAACGCATTTAAACGGCACAGATCGGGAGCGAGCGAAGGACTTTGAAAGTTAACGGAAACATTAACGTGATACAACATCCGGTTTCTTCAGACCAACATCCGGTTTTCAGAATAAGATGCCAACAAAGTATGAATTATATTCACATTAAGTATGAAACATGCTGCCTGCATCTCGTGAACCAAATGTTATTGCACTTTTGTTCATATAGCAGTACTTTAAAATAAAAGTGCACAATACACTACTTTATAATTGTTGGAATGCTGTTAAGCATTCCAACAAGCATCCTCCTGTTTCTTTATTCCACTATTTCTTCCGTCCCCCCTTTTTTGCAACGCTTCTTCTTCATTTTTTAAGCTACAGAAACCATTCAACTATCAAAATGTTCAGCTCCTTCAGCTCATCTCTGCTATGACTTTTTCGATTTCTAACCTTTAAACTTTTTGAATTATTAAGCTTTTAGCAACTTTTTTTTGAATGGGTTTCTATGGAGAAGATCCTCTTAAATCCTCAAATCCTCTTAAACTTCTTCAACTTTCAAATCCTTCAACTTCCTGATACTTTCAGCTAAAGACACCATTTCAACTTTCAAATGTTGAGAAAACTCTGAACTATTGCCGCATAATTCAGCTTTCCGATATCTTTTAAACTTTTTGAACTGCAGCAATTTAACTTTTATGATTTTTCAGCCCTTTTCTGACTTTATAATGGGTGTGTATTGCGCAGCTTAGAGTGCGTGATGTCACCGCTAGAGTGAAGAGCAGCTTGAGATTCTTGTGAAAAAAACACTGTGTCCACACTGTGTCCACAATCTTCACTCTTCATGCATCATTTCTGGATGTAAAAGTAGCTAATATTGTCCTTGTCGTAGAAACATTACTGTGGAATCCCACAGATTTCCACATTTGACACAGCAGCCATTCATTGACAGGAAAACCAACTTTCTGCTCCATAGAGACCAATGTTAAATTTTGCTTCAAGAACATCTTCCACAGAACACGGTACCCCAGCTACAGACACCATAGTTAGACATTTCAACTAGAAGGTTTTTCAGCAGTGCAGTTTTAATGCTTTCAGGCTTCAACATTTTTCAGACAGTCTCCCATTTCTTAATTTTCAGCAATTTTTTCACAATTCATTTCAGCTTTCAGCATTCCAACGCATTTTCAGCAGGAAATGCATTTTCTAGTTCAACTTCTTCTATTTCTTCCGTCGCCCCTCTTCTTCTCCTTCATATTTTAAGCTACAGAAACCGTTCATATTTCTAACCTTTAAACTTTTTGAATGATTAAGCTTTTTATTTTCAATGGGATCTCTATGGAGAATATTTTCGAATGGCTTCAGGCACACAGGTGTTCACGATTGAGCCAATTAGTGATGTTTATAAACACACAGACTCACAGACGCACGCGCACATACACTCCTCTCTCTCTCCCTCCCTCCCTCTCTCTCTCTCTGTGTGTCTCTCTCTCTCCCTCTCTCTCTGTGTGTGTGTCTCTCTCTCTCTCGCTCCCTCTCTCTCTCTCTCTCTGTCTCTCTCTCCCTCTCTCTCTCTCCCACTCTCTCTCTCTCTCTGTGTGTCTCTCTCTCTCTCTCTCCCTCTCTCTCTCTGTGTGTCTCTCTCTCTCTCCCTCTCTCTGTGTGTCTCTCTCTCTCCCTCTCTTTCTCTCTCTCTCTGTCTCTGTCTCTCTCTCTCTCCACCTCTCTTTCTCTCTCTGTCTCACTCTCTCTCTCTCTCTCTGTCTGTCTCTGTTTCTGTCTCTCTCTCTCTGAGTGGAAGGAGGTGTGCGGAGCTGAAGGAGCGGGGTTTTGAGAGCGACAAATAACAATTTTTCGACATTTGTCTTCACTGGGTAATGTTGGGGATGGTAGTGTAGTGTGGAGGGTTCACTTTGAGGGTCTTTGTTTGTGGGTGTTTGTAGCCGATCAGCGCAAGCTGTCGGCTGCTAGGCGCCGCCATGGGCCTGATTGATTTGACCAGGAAGCACGGCGTGAGGATTCCGCCGCTGTTCGGGTGTTCAGTGGAGGAGATCAGCCTGGCAGTAGGTGAGCTTGTCGGCCACAGCCGCGTGAAGTCCGCAGGGCGGATGAACAGCGCTGTGGTCGTATTTTTAGATTGCGTAGAAGCTGCGGAAGTGGTGGCGGAGAACGGGGTCGAGGTGGGCGAGCTTTTCCTACCCGCTCACGCTCTCAGCTCACCGGCGGTGAAAGTCACAGTATCGAACGTTCCTCCGTTCATTAGGAACTCATGAGGCTCATCATCAGAGAGCTGGCCAAACACGGGAAGGTGGTGTCTCCGGTTAGGAGAATGTCCTCTGGTTTTAAGTCCCCGCTGTTAAAACACGTAGTGTCTCACAGGAGACATGTCCTCATGATCCCCAGCAACAGGAGCAGGGAGGTAAACCTCGTGTTCAGAATCACTGTAGAGGACTTTGACTATGTCAAAATGTTTTGGGAAGACTGCTGATTTTAAATGTTACAGCTGTGGGAAAGAAGGGCATATGAGCGGAGATTGTTCTGGGAAAAACGGTTCCCATGAAGACCGGAACCAGAAAGGCACTGGCGACAACAACGGAATGGCCTACCTCAAGGTAGTGTGCTGGCCCCACTACTGTATAACATCTACACCAACGACCAGCCAATGGACCAGAACACTGAGCGTTTCATCTATGCAGACGATCTCTGTGTAACATCCCAAGAGAACTCGTTCGAAGAAGTAGAATTAAACCTCACCACAGCTCTAGAGGAGCTACTACTCTATTACGAGCGCAACCACCTACATGCCAACCCTGCAAAGACCCAAGTCTGCTCCTTCCATCTCAGGAACCGTGAAGCCAACCGGCCACTTAACATCAAATGGTCTGGAACACCACTTGAGCACTGTACCCACCCTGTCTACCTTGGAGTAACCCTGGACCGTACTCTCTCCTTTAAGGAGCACATCAACAACACAAAATCCAAAGTCGGTTCCCGAAACAACATCCTACGGAAACTGACCAACTCCAAATGGGGAGCCACACCACACACATTAAGATCTACTGCTCTGGCCCTGTGCTATTCCTCTGCGGAATATGCATGTCCAGTTTGGGAGAGGTCAACCCATGCCAAGAAACTTGACCCAGCACTAAACACCTGCCGCTGGCTGCTTGAAACCCACCAACACAAGCAACCTTCACCTCCTCGCTGGCATTGCCCCTGCTGATATTAGACGGGAAGTTGCCAGCCGAGTCGAGAAAACGAAATCTACTAGCGATGAACGCCATCTCCTCCATGGATGTCACCCTCCGGCCCAACGGCTAAAATCAAGAAGAAGCTTTCTCAGCCATGTCCAGCCCCTAATAAAGTCTCGGGAAGAAACCAGACTCCAACTCTGGAGGGAAAAGCTTGAGAATGACCCTCCTCCAACTGTCATGGAAATGCCGCCCACTGAAAACCTTCCCCCTGGCCCAGAAGCACCATGGGCTCAATGGAAAACACTAAACCGCCTCAGAACAAGAACGGGACGATCAAAAGCTGCTCTGGTCAGATGGGGCTACAAGGCTGGCCCAACCACATGTGAATGTGGAGAAGCAGACCATACTATGGAGCATTGCCTTGTCTGTCCTCTACTACCCAACCCATGCAACTCAAAATACCTTGCAGTGTTCAATGAAAATGCAAAGGACTGTGTAAAGAAATGGGAAACTGTTATATAACCATCACGCTTCAGTGAAACAAAAAGAAGAAGAAGAAAGGCACTGAGGAGGACAGAGGCGACAAGCAGGACGGACAAGAGGGAACAAGTGGAGCTCAGGAGGCGAGGGTGGAGGAGACAACTGTGGCCCAGGAGGCGAGGGTGGAGGCGGGTGTGGCCCAAGAGATGAGGGTGGAGGAGACAGGTGTGGCCCAGGAGGTGAGGGTGGAGGAGACAAGTGGGTTACAGGAAGTTAGGGAGAGTACTGGAGGACAGGTGGAGTCAGGTAGTGAGGTAGATATGGAGGAAGACGAGGAGCAGCTCAAAGTTCCTCGGCTGAAGAGAAAGAAGGGGGAAAATAGTGGAGACTCACAGGCCAAAAAGGTGGCAATGACTGCAAGTATAGGAGCAGCGGGGTGTGAGCCCAGTCTGGAGAAAGATTCTGAATCCGGTCTGGAGAAAGACTCTGAATCCAGTCTGGAGGAAGACGCTGCTGATGAAAGTGAGCCCTCTGAACACGAGGCTGGCAGCTGTAAGAACTCTGAAAGCTACAGCGTGGAGGAGATACAGGAGTATCTGAAGAAAAGCAAGAACGTAAGAGGAGCCAAAGTGGAGGACTACCTCTCTGACAAGGAGAAGCTCTCCAGCTCGGCCAGATCACACATGAGAAGGAAAGACAGAGGAGGTCTCACGAAGCAGGAAGGCTTCAGACTGAAGAAGATAGTTCAGACAATAAGGAAAGAGATGAACAATGATGGAGCCAAGTAACGAGACCGGAGCCCACGTGCTCACACCGGCTGTTTCACGGACCGCTGGTGGACGGAGCCAGGATGGGCATCCAGGACGGCACGACTCAGGTCTCAGCAGCATGCTGTGACCCTCTGAGGACTCAACCGGCGGAGCAGGAGGATCCTGAGCTCCTGACTCTACAGATCATTTTCCAGATCTAGGATTAATTACAGAGCTGAATGAACTCAACGCTCCTTGTACATATTATGAAAAGAAGCTATTTTGATTGTTTTTTGTTTTGTTTTGTTTTGAAGAGTTGCTTCTAATTCATTGCCACAGGCAACGATGTTTTGTTTGGTCATATTGTTTTAAGTAAAATAAAGGTTTTCTAAAAATCAATCTCTGTGTCTCTCTCTCTCCCTCTATCTCTCTGTGTGTCTCTCTCCCTCTCTCGCTCTGTGTGAGTCTCTCTCACTCTCTCTCGCTCTCTCTCTCTCTCTCTCTCTCTCTCTCTCTCTGTGTGTCTCTCATACAGTCTTTCAGGTCTTAGGGATCTTTAGAGGTCTTTCCAACCTCCTCCACCCCCCCCCCCCCCCACACACACACACACGCCATTTTAGAAATAATAGCCCCACAGAATGAATCCTAACTGAAATGCTTGTGATGAGCCTGTCATTTAATAACCGGTTTGTGTTTATCTAACATGATGATTCTGTCTCCTCTCCCCTTCTCCCCCACACCCCATTTCAAAATAAATGCCCCAGAGAATGAATTCTAACTGAACTGCTTGTGATGAAGCCTGTCATTTAATAACCTCTGTTTATGTGTGTCAAACATCATGATTGTAGTGGCCATTTGTCGGCTAAATCAAACTAAAACAAATAATAATCAAACGCCACTGATGCACCGTGGTCGGTATCCTTACGCAGCCAGAAGAGAGTGAAATGTCCAAGCAGGATTCCATTTTTGTGTATTTATTAAATAAAGCAAATAAAACAAACTAACAAACAAAACTCCTGTCGTGCTGTCTCTCCTGTCCTGTGCAGTGCAATGCTGCTGTGCAGCTGGTAAAAACTATATGCCCACCCCGGTGCATGCTGGTCCTATCTTTCTCCTTGTTTAAATAGCAACAGGTGCCCACAGTAATTACCCAAAAAATAATATAACTAAACAAATTACTATTAAAGAGAAAAATTATCTTAATATATAAAACATCTACAATAACTAAACAATACTACTTATAAATGAAATAACAAAATACAATATCAAATAAATAGCTCCAACAACGATTATGTCTCCTCTCCCCCTCCCTCCCCCACCCAGCCCCACCCTTTCAAAATAAAAGCCCCATGGATTAACTGTATTTAAACAAGCTCAAAATTAGGCTTTTTTGTTTAAAAAATGAATGCTCTAACTACTACTGCAACAACTACTACTACTGCTGCTGCTAATATAGTATTACTACTACTACTACTACTACTATAACTTTTGCTGTTGCTACTATTACTGCTACTGCTACTGCTATTACTGCTACCATCAATATTATTACTACCACTATTACTTATACGACAACTGCTACTACTACTACTGCTATTCATGCTACTAAAAGTAGTAATACTACTACAGCTATTAGTACGACTGCTACTAGTACAACTACTACTGCTACATCTTCTACTGCCATTACTATTACTACTTTTTTTAAGCCACAGAAACTGTTCAAATATCAAAATGTTCAGCTCTTTCAGGAGAAGTGTGATATGACTTTTCATATTTGTAATCTTTAAACTTTTTGAATTATTAAGCTTTTTGCAATTTGTTTTTGAATTGGATATCTATTTTCAGTAATGTTTTTGCGATTAATTTCAGTTTTCAGCATTCCAATGCATTTTCAGCAGGAAATGCTTTTTCTAGTTGTTGGAATGCTTAACAGCATTCCAGCATTCTCTCTCTCTCTCTCTCTCTCTCTCTCTCTCTCTCTCTCTCTCTCTCTCTCTCTCTCTCTCTCTCTCTCTCCACCTCTCTCTCTCCACCTCTCGCTCTCTCCGTCTGTCTCTCTCTCTCTCTCTCTCTCTCTCTCTCTCCACCTCTCTCTCCACCTCTCTCTCTCTCTATGACTCTCTCTGTCTCTCTCTCTCCACCGCTCTCTCTCTCTCTCTCTCTCTCTGTCTCTGTCTGTCTCTCTCTCTCCACCTCTCTCGCTCTCGCTCTGTCTCTGTCTCTCGCTCTCTCTCTCTCTCTGTCTCTCTCTCCACCTCTCTCCACCACTCTCTCTCTTTAATTGATCTAATCTCTCTCTGTCTGTCTATCTGTCTTTCTGTCTCTCATTCCTTTGCTCTTCTCTCTCTATGTATCTCTCTTTTTGTCATTCTGTCTCTCTCACAAAACAAACCTTGGACTTGAAATTCCACATAACAGCAAAATTATTATGTATTCCTGTTTTTTGAACATGATAAAATATTGTCCTGAGTTGGTTGTCATATTCTGCTTTAAGCTTAAATGACAATTGCTTCTGTGATAGTTGCAGCAATGCAAATAATAACGCATAGTTAAAAATGGCAACTGTTTACCAATAGTTTCATCATTATTTAATAATTTATTGTCATATTAACCGAAGTTGATTAGGAATTTGTCGCCATCTGCTGGACTCGTATTAGTAGTGCTATAGCGATGACTGATATTGTGGTAATTGATATGTCCTACGGGGCCACCGTACTACAGCAAGACCCTAAACTTTATTTTTCGGGATAAACTATCATAGCAGATTGGCTGGGCAGACTTTGAATATTGCCATTGCTTGTTGTGTAACCCCTTGTCTCGCCTTACTCTAACGTTACGGCTTTCAGATTGAGAGGTGACGAGCTCATCTATAGTCCGTATGAAGCAGAGATTCCTCCGTTTAAAGCTAACGGTGAAACAACAATGTAACACAAATAGATAGTGGCCCAAATAGATCATACAAAGCAAATGAGCGATGCTAGTCTATCATACTACTGTAGTTAGAGTGGTGATATGTTGTCAAGATATTGTTGTCATAGAAACATTAGAAAAAAGCGCTTTTCCGTTTAGACGCTGCTGAAGTGCTGCCCAGCACCCTGCGGCCGATATGTGGATAGAAACTGTTCAAATATACAAGGAAATACAAGGAATACAAGGAAACTACTTGAAATACAAGGAAACTACTTGAAACAACAGAGAGAATCAGCCACAAACCCGAGCAAATTGGATTGTTCGTTAATACTAAACAGAGAATAAACAGAGGCAGAATAACTGACGACTATAAGTGGTGAAACTATGTAGGCGATATAGACTCAGTGAATCACAGTCTCGTTTTACAAACGGAGAGCAGCCTACGAAGAAGTAAAACATGTAGCCTAATCTAGGCTAAAATAAACACCTTGAAGCTGCCAAATGCAGAAAGTAATATTATTTACGATGTATTACCATTACAACTGCATGGCTATAAATCATCGACTGTGTGAATGTCTAAATGAACAGGTCCTATCTAGAGCACGATAGATCTGACTATAATTACATGTGTGTATTATTATATTAATGTGTTGCTTGATGTATTTTGCCAATGGCTGGCACAATGCCATGGGCACGGATCCCGCAGACCTCCTGCCCTCCTCTTGGTTCTCCAACATGCTCTGCTGACCCGGCTTGACTCAGACCAGACGCATATAATAAACATCTTTAGACTAAATAATTTAATGCGATTTAACATAACACACTTAAACACATAAAAACATTTGAATATGAACGGTCAAAAATAACAACATAATGAAACCCTGAATACAAAATAACAACTAAATTACAAATATGAATACAAATAAAGGAACATGTGAACTATTCTACTGTCACTTTAGTGACGTGGTTCCCCGTCAACTGTATACGAATCTTCAGTGAGGGATTGATTAAAAGCGGTTCTATGGGGGTCCACAGAGCCTCTGTTATGATGACGGTCCGGCCGTCATCCAGCAGGAGGTTCAGGCTGCCTGGCTCACCCTCAGCGTCCATCACCCCGAAAGCGCCCACCACGTCATCTGAGCTGACCTCCTGTCGAGAGAAACAGACATCACGTTACCTTCTGTTAGATATCCTCTGTCACATATCACCCAAACATCAATGTAGCTACTCCTTAACATTAAAAACAAATCCAAATAACCTACCTAGCCCGTTCGTTGCTTATTCATTTTAAATGTCATAGTTTTTTTAATGTCACTTCAAATATATTTTATTTACATATAATAAATTCACATCACTTCAGCAAACTTCGCTGTGTGTATTTTGAAGATGTGATTATGTAAAGAAATTAGTCAAAAAAATGAATGTAATGTAAAAATGAATACAACAGCAACAACTAAGTAGGGCTACCTCGATTGTTGAGAAGTTGGTGGACTGCAGCTGCAACCCGTAGTCCGTCTGAGAAGCTTTCAGGTGGGACACTTTCATCCGTGCCCCAATCTGCAGTTGTTTCACCGAAACCTCCCTCCAGAGGCACAGCGACAGCTGTGTATCCCCCTGTAGAAAGTCATGTGAAATAATATTTTAATTTTTAATGAGAGAGAGAGAGAGAGAGAGAGAGAGAGAGAGAGAGAGAGAGAGAGAGAGAGAGAGAGAGAGAGAGAGAGAGAGAGAGAGAGAGAGAGAGAGAGAGAGAGAGAGAGAGAGAGAGAGAGAGAGAGAGAGAGAGAGAGAGAGAGAGAGAGAACCTGCTGCAGTTTACTATTTCTCATGGGAAATATGTCTTTGCGCTTGGTGATCTTTTTAAGCGTGGACACCTGAAAAAGATGGAGTTATGAGTTACTTCACATTTTATACCAACTCTTTTTTCCTTATATATGTACCACCATAGGTTACCATAAACTTACTTTGATCACCTCCCCCTCCACGGTCACTAGGCCCTTTGCCTCACTGCAGCTGCTGAGTGGGGTCAGCAGAGAGATGGGACGTATTAAGGCCTCCGCCTGCTTTGTCAGCACCTCTGACATTTGTATTGGTGCGCTTCTGAAGAACATGGTCTCTCTTGTGATGCTAATGAGGTATGGCGGAGACTGCCCTCTTAAGGAGTGTCCCTTTAGGACGTAGCTCCTACCCTCCTGGAATTTCGAAGAAAACTCCTCATAGATGGTGACTTTGGTCACCGACTTTCCGTCCGAAATGGCGGCCAGCACATTGTGCTTTGTGGTAGCTGGTCTCGCACCAGAAGTATCGAACTCCCAGGCCACCACCCTCGGCTGCTCCGCCACCATCACCATGCAAATGTGGATTGGTGGTGGCCTGAAATATGGTGTGGGAGGCTTTGTCCATATAAGCGAGTGTAACGCCATTCTGAAATAATAGAATAAACACGAAGTTATAGGATAAGTTAGGGAGTAGTCCAGTACACATTTGTATCTATAACGTTTATTTTATTTCACAGTGTGTTGCCTCTTTAGCAAATTATTATTAGAAACGAGAGTATTTCGTATTAAAGAGTGCGTAGTTTACCTAAAACAAGAGATAGATGCCCGCTATTTGGAAATAACGATAGCTAGCAATGTTTAAAAAATAGCAATTTCATTTCATTAAGAATATATCTATATATATCTATATATAAAAACCTGGACTCAATTCATGTCAGGTATTCTTAATATCATTCAAATTATTAACACATTTAAGAGGAACAACACTTACCTCTCTCTCTCGACTTTGCAGGCAGGACAGACAACTTTAGTGAAAATCAGTCACTGCTATATGTCGGAGAACTTCTGAGCCTCAGTAAATTCGTTTCATCTCAAAGCTTTAGACATAACAACCATGTAATGAATCATTTTCATTGGAGAGAAATACACAATACAGACAGTGATTGGCGAACACACAAAAACAAAAATACACACAAGGTCCAAAGCGGTGAGATGAGAAGCGCTCAATGAGCGCAGCTGTTCTCTGTGCGATAACAATTATTTGTCCAGACTGAGTTGTAAGAGCTGACTTTGATCGTTTCAAAATGTGATGATTCAAATCGTAAGCTAACCTATACATTATCGAGTGATATTAAGAAAGCATGTCACAAATTAGCCTACGTCTCAGAGTTTAAAAATTAATGAAAGTGCCAACATTTTTTGAAACATTATGGCTATATATCTTGGCGATCTTAGCGATCGGTATTTCCAAACAGAAGTCATCCCTCTTCCGGTGAACTGAAAGCACACTTTAAATCTGTGATTGTTCTGCGTTGGCATTAAATAGAAAACCTGATGATCCCTGTTCATCTCCCTTCTACATGGATTGAATGTCATGAATGTCCTGTAGATCGTCAAGCATTTACCTTCATCCTCCTCAGCTCTGCATATGAACGACTATCATCCATCAGTTATTATGCCATATAGAATACACCTGATTTCAGCGCGCTATTGTAATACAAACGGCACGGTCCGGGCCATAGACTTGGGCAATGTGTATGACAATACACATTGTTGGATCATAGCGATTTGTGGCATTATTATATTGTTTCCAGCAAGGTGGCGATACCGTTGCTGTCATGGAGAGTGCTGCTCAAGCTGAGGAAACAGTTGGATGATGTCACAATGACATTGATAATACTTCTACTACAACTACAACTTCTAGTACTACTACAACAAATATCACTACCGATGGAATTCTTTTAAGCGACAGAAACAGTTCGAATATCAAAATGTTCAGCTCTTTCAGGAGAGGGGTGATATAACTTCATATTTGTAATCTTTAAACTTTTTGAATTATTCAGCTTTTTGCAATTGTTTTTGAATTGGATATCTATTTTCAGCAATGTTTTTGCAATTAATTTCAGTTTTCAGCATTCCAACGCATTTTCAGCAGGAAATGCTTTTTCTAGTTCCACTATTTCTTCCGTCCCCTTTTTTTGAAACTCTTCTTCTCCTTCATATATTAAGCTACAGAAACCGTTCAACTATCAAAATGTTCAGCTCTTTCAGCAGAGGGGTGCTATATCTCTTCATATTTCTAACCTTTAAACTTTTTGAATTATTAAGCTTTTAGCACCTTTTTTTTGAATGGGTTTCTATGGAGAAGATTTTCAAATCCTCTTAAACAGCTTCAACTTTCAAATCCTTCAACTTCCTCATACTTTCAGCTACAGACACCATTTCAACTTTCAAATGTTGAGAAAACCCTGAACTATTGCTGCATAATTCAGCTTTCTGATATCTTTTAAACTTTTTGAACTGCAGCAATTTAACTTTTATGATTTTTCTGCCCTTTTCTGACTTTTTATAATGGGTGTGTATTGCGCAGCTTAGAGTGCGTGATGTCACCGCTAGAGTGAAGAGCAGCTTGAGATTCTTGTGAAAAAAACATTTGTATTTTGCCACTGTGTCCACAATCTTCACTCTTCATGCATAATTTCTGGATGTAGGAGTAGCTAATCTTGTCCTTTCGTAGAAAAATGACTGTGGAATCCCACAGATTTCCACATTTGACACAGAAGCCGTTAATTGAGAGGAAAACCAACTTTCTGCTCCATAGAGACCAATGTTAAATTTTGCTTCAAAAACAGCTTCCACAGAACACGGTACTCCATTTGTAGATCGCCAGTTAAGCCACATTTCTTACACTACAGACACAATTTTTACAAGATCTGTTTCTCAAGTCAGCCTTCCTCTCAATCATTAATATCGGCGCAATAGGAGCTACGGTTATGGGAGTTTTGATGATTTGTTTGAGAGGTGTTTCCCTGTTTTATCTCCATGAAATGACTTCAGGCACACATTAGTGATGTTGATAAACATCCAGTCTCACAGACACACATGCACTCCTCTCTCTCTCTCTCCCTGTCCGTCTCTCTCTCTCTCCCTGTCCGTCTCTCTCTCTCTCCCTGTCCGTCTCTCTCTCTCTCTCTCTCTCTCTCTCTCTCATACAGTCATTCAGGTCTTAGAGACTTTTAGAGGACCCCCCCCCCCACACACACACACCCCATTTCAAAATAAAAGCCCCAAAGAGTGAATTCTAATTGAAATGCTTGTGAGGAAGCCTGGCATTTAATAACCTCTGTTTATGTGTGTCAAACATTATGATTATGTCTCCTCTCCCCCTCTCCCCCCCACCCAGCACCACCCTTTCAAAATAAAAGCCCCATGGATTAACTGTATTTAAACAAGCTCAAAATTAGGCTTTTTTGTTAAAAAAAATGAATGCTCTTACTAATACTGCGACAACTACTACTGCTGCTGCTAATATAGTATTACTACTACTGCTACTACTACTTCTACTATAACTTTTGCTGTTGCTACTATTACTACTGCTGATATTACTGCTACCATCAATATTATTACTGCCACTACTGCTATTACTACCACTACGACTATTACTTCTACGACAACTGCTACTACTACTACTGCTATTCATGCTACTAAAAGTAGTAATACTACTACAGCTATTAGTACGACTGCTATTAGTACTACTACTACTGCTACATCTTCTACTGCCATTACTATTACTAGTACTACTACTACTGCTACATCTTCTACTGCCATTACTATTACTACTACTACTACTACTGTGATATTAAATACTATGACCAATACTACAGCTATTACTATGACTACTGATACTGCGTCTTCTACTACTTCTTCTAATTACTAATACTTCTACTACTAATAATACTTCTACTACAAATATCACTACTACTACTACTACTAGTAGTTATTCTAATGCTACTAATACTTCTACTAATAATACTTCTACTACAACTTATACTACTACAAATATCACCACTGATGAACTTTTTGAATTATTAAGCTTTTTGCAATTTGTTTTTGAATTGGATATCTATTTTCAGCAATGTTTTTGCGATTAATTTCAGTTTTCAGCATTCCAACGCATTTTCAGCAGGAAATGCTTTTTCTAGTTCATTATTGAACTTTGCCATAACAATGCGATTAAATATTTTAATCGTTGCCCAGCACTAATATATATATTTAATATAGTGCTGGGCAACGATTCAAATATTTAATCGCGATTGTTCACTGCAATAGTTTGAATGCCTAAATTACAAATACATTGCATACATGAAGTGGTTTAACATTGAAACAAGGTGTCTTTACTCTGAATCTGTTAAACCTACAACTCGCACACACACACATGTTCTGAGACTTGTAATGCACGAGTGCACTCTGTGGATCAACAGGCTCACTGGTGGACCTGTCCAAAGACGAGCTGAGAGACAGACTCCAGGAAGCAACGGAGGTAGGAGGAGAAGAAGAAGGAAAGAAAAGGACAAACTGTGATTGATATAACTTTGTCTGCTTCATGTGTGAGTGATGGTTCTGCTGTGTTGACAGGTGATAGACGTATTGTGCTGCGAGTTGGAGGTGGCACATCGTTATGTCGAAGGCAAATATGAAGCTCTGAAGATCCTGCAGGGAAAGGTAGAGCAGCACACACACACACCTCAGTCCCATGAACACACAGCAGCCAGGATCCATCCAGAACGCTGCTCAGCCGGCATCCTTGTGGTACAATGAGTCCCACTGGACACAAAGAGAACATTAACACCCACTAACATCTGTCCTTTGTCTTTAGTGGGACATTTTACAATCGGCATTCATTCCCGGGACAAATGTCTCGGCAGTATTCACCAGTATTTATTGTCTCCAGCTCCAATCAGTGGGGACGGAAACACTCATTTTCGCCCCTTTTCAGCCACAACTTCTGCTCCGCTCCATCGAGACAGAATAAGTAACCGATGTGCCGCTGTTACGTTATCACAGGTCACTCACCCAGTTTGTCTGACACGTTCGTGACGTCTAACGTGAAGCACCAGAAAGAGGAATCAGTGCGGCGTACTCGTGTACTGGCAGTGACAAAGAGGTCGATGGCTTGTTTTTAGTGGGTTTTCCCGGCATCTAAAAACCTGCTGATATGTGCAATGTCTTGTGTAGAATTGGTACATGACGGTGGTTCTGATGTTTCTCTCTTCAGACCCGTTAAAGCAGCGCCCCTCTGTGTCGCTGTGTTCTGACCCTTTATGACTGCTGTTTGGTAACATGTTGGAAAGACCTTTGTCTCTGGAGTAGTTACCGTTAGTCAGGGAGAAGGAAGTAATACATCGAGATGAAACGCCACCAAGTCTCGACTCCGTTCAGCCGGTACATATGAACTGCTCTTCTTCACGCAGGCCATTCTTGACAAAGCCACGAGTCACACGAAAAGTCTGCTACAGAAGAGCGAGGCGGAGGCCAACGCTCTGGAAAAGGTAAGCAGAGGCTGCTCAAATAAGGGCGTGGTCTGTTGACTTTAACATTCAGCAGCAGGTTTCTACTGCACAGGAACAGTCGGTAACCAATGTATCACAGGCAAAGGGAACCAGTGTAATGGCCCAAGACAGGCGCTATAAAGAGACAACTCACGGTTTACACAGGTCCACTCCAGGCAGTGAAAGACCACCAAGAGAAATGTGCCAAGTATCATGACTGAAGAACAATTTAGCAAAATGTTTCACTTATGAACCATATTCCCATGGTTCCATGTCAGGGCACTGTTTTCTGTCCATGGCCCACTGAATCAGCTTGATTTGATTGTTGGTGATTTGAAAGGAGTCTGGACCTTTCTGTTCGTAACAAGTGGATTAGTTCTGTATCCGACACGCGATTCATTGAAGACTCGAGTCATATGACTAGGAGTCCACACCTCAAATTTAAAGACTTTAGACTCGACTTCTCGGAATCAAAAAAGACTTGCAACGCGACTTGGATGTAACACCAATGACTCGTGTCATCACTTGGACTTGAGCCTTTTGACTTGATACTTTTCAATCTTGAAGGGAAGCTATGTTATTTAAAACATGTGCCCAAAGTCTAGGACTTGGGTCTTGACTCAGGACTTATTAGTCTTGACTTGGATCTTGACTCAGGACTTATTAGTCTTGACGTGGGACTTGACTCAGGACTTATTTGTCTTGACGTGGGACTTGACTCAGGACTTATTAGTCTTGACTTGGGACTTGACTCAGGACTTATTAGTCTCGACGTGGGACTTGACTCAGGACTTATTAGTCTCGACGTGGGACTTGACTCAGGACTTATTAGTCTCGACGTGGGACTTGACTCAGGACTTATTAGTCTTGACTTGGGACTTGACTCTATACTCTCAATATACCTCAATATAGTATATACCTCAATATAGGTGGAAATACAATTGCTTTTTCAATGAGGTCACAATGCGTCCCTGACCTCCCTGAGTTGGTTTGGCTGATCGGATCACAATCCGTCCTCAGTGCTTTTGAGGTTCTTGGCGTGGTCGAGCACTATTTAACAGTGGTGTATAAAGTACTCAAAAGCCATACTTGAGTAAAAGTAAAGATACCTTACTGGAAAACTACTCAAGTAAAAGTAAAATGTCACCTTTTAGAATACTACTTGAGTAAAAGTCTTAAAGTATCTGATATTTATTGTACTTAAGTACAAAAGTACTTTTCTGATATTAAATGTACATCATAACCTGAACATTAAATGAACATCATAACCTGTTCATTGAAAGTAAAAGTACAAGTAAATGCTGTTAATAAAAAAGCAAAGGGTCAGAATTTTGAGAATTATGAAGTTTATTCTTTTAAGTGCTGTGGCACATGACCAAGGACATGGAGCTGTGTTGAACATAACTGGGCTGGCTGTGATCCATCCAGGAGCAACAATGTTCAACATAATATATTGTACATGAGTATACTTTTGCATCTACTATGAACTTATCATCATAATTCTCCGAAAAGCAATATGACACTATGAAGGAGTTGTAACAGTGCGTTTATAAGTATGCTCATTAGACTAGAGGATGTAGAGGGCCAATGCATAATATTATGTTCAGCAAAACATATCCACTTGATGCATCAGGTCAGTGTTTAGAGAAAGGACACATGCCTTTAAACTCCTATGGGCCTGATTTGAACACAATAGGCAAAGGTTTTGCTCAAGCTGAATCTGCAATTGGGCGACTGCTACCATCATAACTCCATCTGATCATCCACAACATGACTCAAATATCAAAATTGATCTTAAATATGAGGTTTAAAATGTAGCATTCTGGTGTATTCTGAGAAGAAAATTAAGTGATGAGACATTTACTTTAAGCAAAAAACGAATATATTATTCAGTCATTAATCAGTATTTCTGCTCTATTGTCAATATTAACCTTTATTTAGACAAAATCCATTGAGACCGAGGTCTCATTTTCAAACATTTTGGTCAAATAAAAACGAAGATAGCAAGAGTAGCGAGAACCATCGCCTGTACAAAGAAAGTGATTTGTTTTCATTGAACCCTGTTACTGTATGGCTTAATATTAACTTCTACTGTTACTGTACATTTGTTAGAATTGTGGCCTATCTTATATTTGCAATTAATATGCATTCAATCCAGTTCAATTATTTAAATTAACCCGCTGAAATGAAGATACAGGCACCTTAACCCTCTCTCATTACTTCAGGGTTCTTGGGAGCAACGTGGGACTGTTGGTACTGTTAGTACACTGGCTGTGGTCAGCACAGTGAACAGTGTGTACAGTGTGATGAGAGGACATGTGAGCCCTTGTTGCTGTACTTTATCTCCTTGGAGCAGAGGCTACATTTAGCATACCCTGCCTTATCAATGTATTTAAAACACTGTGACAGTAGGAAGCTGTACTCACGTCTGTTTAGACCTCCACCTTTATCCAGGCCCAGCTCCACCTTTATCCAGGCCCAGCTCCACTCACAGCTCAACCCTGCGTCAAGGTGCGCTACAGACAGCCTCCTCTCCCTGAAGCTCTTTGGCCTCATCATGTCATCAGTATCTGGGCCTCATGTTTCGTTGTCATAAAAGTTATTCTGACCACGAAGTCGCCTCATTCTACTTTGGGTTAAAACAAACAACCTGCAACCAGATGCGCCGGTGTTCCGGTTTAACGTTAACGAGTGACCGCGTGAACTGAACCGGAACACGGTTTCATCACGTTACGTTTGTTCCTTCTAAATCGCGATTATGAGGAACGTTAACAGGTAACGGAACATAACGTAACTTAAACTTTAACGGAGGGAAATGAAGACGCTGTACACATCTGAACGCTGATTGGCCAAGACTCGACACATCAAAGATGTTCTATTGCGAAGATCACGACATCACATTTTCTCCTCGTCTCACTCCAATCTGAGAAACGCTGGCAGTTGTCACATTGTAGCATGTAGCATGTAGCATCCTGGCATCACTGGGAATCACAACACCGCGGCTTTGAGAGCATTTGTTTGCAATTGTGCATTAACGTGATTAACCAACAATTTAACTTGCTGCTAGGACCACTGATTCACCAAACCTGCTGCTTGCAGTCTGTGTTCCACCACAGTCCCCGACGCTGCTCTCATGATTCATTTTGTTTCAAAAGATAGATTTGATTTTGTAGCGAGTAACGAAGGTTTCAGGGGAAATGTAGTGAAGTAAAAGTATCGGTTTTCTTTGCAAAATGTAGTGAAGTAAAAGTAAAAAGTCACCAGAAATATAAGTAGTAAAGTAAAGTACAGATACCCAAAAAAACTACTTAAGTACAGTAACGAAGTATTTCTACTTCGTTACTATACACCACTGCTGTTTAATGGTGTGAACGGGGTCGATCTGGTGCTTCCATCTCTCGCAGGAGGTGAACAGATTGCAGTGGGAACTCAGCTTCAACCAGGTCCAGATGAAGAAGTCTCAGCAATCCTGGGAACAGAAACACAACAGGTTGGATTCACACCACATACACTCATGTCTGTGGTGTTCTCATCGGTTTATGACTGTGTTGTTGTTGTCAGAGTTTTGAGTGAGAACAAGACCCTGACCGACAACCTGGAGGAAAGAGAGCGAGAGATCCTGCAGCTCCGGGCAGAAAACTCCGGTAAACGCAGAATAATGTAGAATCATCTTCAGGTCACCAAACCTCATGCAGCTCAACCCTCAGTAACCCAATGTCCTCTTACAAGCTGTTTTTAATATGCACAGAGCTCTTCACTGTATCTCGTGGTCTTTATCTGCAAATGGAATTGATTTGGCCGTCTTCACCAACATTACGTGTGTTTGTGTTTGCAGCTCGTAGTCGGCAGTGCTTGGAGCTTCTCTCCATGCTGAGTGCGAAGGAGCAGAGAGCTTACCAAGGAACCAAACCTCGATACAGCCCAGAGAGAGAGTCGAGTGTTCTGGAGGTGAGAGAATACATCAATAATTTGGCATATCTGCCGGCTAACTTGAAATGATGCAACAGCAGTCCGTGGGTATTGATGGTAATAATGTGTTTTGGACTAAATATTCTACTGGATTGGATCATCTGGACCTTTGTCAATGTAACAATACCATTTCTGTCTGAATATTATCGATGGTGGATTTTTACGAGGCTTCATAGGTGAGTTGCCTTGATATTGTAACTGTTTGTTTGTGGGTTGGTGGTCTGACAGAGGTGTTGATTGTACCTGCTTTTGTGATTGTATCTTGAAATGATTTGCATAAATAGAATCACGAGAATCTTAGCTTTCCAAAGACATGTCGCATCAGTATCTACCTATACACAGCAGTTGTGTACATGACACAGATGTACACTAAACATCCATACTGTTTGACTTTGATTTTTAGTATAATTTGGAAGTAACATGTACTTGTACTCAGTGGTTGAGTGAGTGTTGGTCTTCATCTTCTGTGTTTTCTTTAAAGCTGGCGGTGTTGGGGGCCTGCCGGTGTCTCGGTGTTGCTGAAGCTTGTCCGTGCAGCCAGACCGCTGCCGCCAGCAGGAAGCAGCTCGTCCAGCTGCAACAGGAGGTGAACAACTCCATCTCACCACTACACCTCTTTCAAGCTCCCCCCTCTTCCTCTTCTTTCTCAAAACTAGTGTTAATGGTTACATTTTATTTTACTCTATTTACTGTGTGTGTGTGTGTGTGTGTGTGTGTGTGTGTGTGTGTGTCCGTCCGTCCGTCCGTCCGTCCGTCCGTCCCAGCTGGACGCTCAGCGTTCGAGGAGAGAGGAGGCGTCGATGGTCGCGGATGCTTTCCGCATCGCCTTCGAACAGCA
Source organism: Lycodopsis pacificus (assembly GCA_028022725.1). Lineage (NCBI taxonomy): Eukaryota > Metazoa > Chordata > Actinopteri > Perciformes > Zoarcidae > Lycodopsis > Lycodopsis pacificus. The sequence goes on from CM051692.1 coordinate 1,360,202, forward strand.
GCTGAGGAAACGAAGTGATCACTTCCTGCTGCTGGCCGACGCCAACATCCTGAAATCCCACCACTGCAAGGCCGAAGGCAAGTGTGCTCCCAGCGCACAGAGCGCTGCATCAGACCAGACCGGGGGGGGCCGGGGGTCCTGTGCACAGGCTGGGAACTTGTAACACTCATTCACCTACTTGTGTGTGTGTGTAAATAGTGATCGCCTTTTATTAATGAAGCTTTCTGGTCTCCCGGCCGCTTTCAGATTTTGACATTAAGGCGACACACTACAGGCAGAGTCACTTTAGAGATTTTGGGCTGTTTTGCTTCTTTCAGACTAGAGGAAGGAAAACTTTCAAAATACACATTTATGTGTTTATTTCACTACTTTGTCTGTTTGTTCTGTAGATTTCTCCTAAATTCACCAAAAGTTACCGTTACATAATGCGTCATTTGCATATTAAATTTACATTTTCAGTGAACTTGTGACACAATAAATCATGGTGTTGATGTGAGTGATGAAGTGGTGAAGTTTCATGGTGATATCTGTGAGTTCATGTGTGACTCTGTTCACCTGTAGAGTCTCTAAATGTGAGTAATGTAACTAAAGGTCTCTTTAAAGGACGTTTCCTCTCATCAACTCACTTCAGCAGCTCTTACATGCAGCAGACTTTACTCTCACTGCCCTCTGTGTGCTGAAGGTTCACACAGAGCGCTTTGTTCTCATCACTCACACAACATTTATAGTACATTCTGTTACTGGAAACCTTTTGTGATGCAAAGACATATCTAGAAGTCCTCTCTGTAAAAACCTTTGACTCTAACGAGTCAACAAAATCAGTCAACTAGCCCATATTCAACGCCTCATTTAAATATTGAACATGACATTTCAGAAAACTAGCACTACAAACATGTAATTGTCCTCATGTAAGTATCAGCTGGGGAGGTTTCATGGCGCTGCCTGTTAGTTAAACGTTGTACCTTACTCACCTGGAGTGTCTCCCCTTAAATCACAGACTCACTACAACACGACACACACTTGGAACTCAAATCGATCGAATTGAATTTATTCATGATTTCAATGTTTGTGTACAGAAAAACCTCTTTCCTCTTAAATGTGGACGGGTCACAGAACTATTGACACAGAAAGAAGGATTCTCCTCGCGGTAGTGGGAGTCCAGATGTCGTTTGTTGAAGCCGAGGATTCACACTGTCCCTGGCTCATGAAGCTACGAGTGACCTGATCTTACTGCCTCACAGTTCTCAGTCATTGGAACCATTTTTTTCCTCCAGGTGCTACCAGGAGTCCTCTGATCAGTGTGAGCCAGAGGTTGAGAGGATTGCTGCCGTCCAAGATGCCCGATGATCTTTTAGAGACTCTCTACAGTCTGCTGGACTTGGTTAGTACCTCCTCTTAACATCTGCAGGCCGGTTATCTAGAGATCACGTGACATTAACAGTTCCTTGTTAGTGTCAAGGCCTCGATCTGCTTTAAGACAAACTAGTTCACACCACGTGTTGTCCGTCTGAAGTCAGAAGTGTTTCTAAGTGTTCTGAATGCAGAGAGGCCTGTCGTCATAGACGGGCAAGGGCCCAACGGGACATCTGAACCCATCTGTTTGCAATCTAAAATATCAATTCTCCCGTACCTTTAAGCATGAACTCTCAACCACCTTTCACACTGACATTTGCTGTTCTGTATCCGTCTTGTGGTAAAGTTAGTTTTTTATTGAGCTAAAGTTTCATTCATGAAGTCGTTGTTATCATTAGTCATTGCCACTGTGTTTGCTGCCGCAGCTGAACGACAGGGACGAGGCCCTGGCCCACCAGAGGAAGGTGAGCATCATGTTAGCCCACAGTGCAGAGGAGCTGCAGAGACGGTTGCATCTAGATTCACATCGCGGGCCATCGGACCCATCAGAGAACCACAACCGGTCTCGGCAAACGTCCGACGCACCGGAGTCTACGATGCAACCACAAGTCCCACCGGAGTCTACGATGCAACCACAAGTCCCACCGGAGTCTACGATGCAACCACAAGTCCCACCGGAGTCTACGATGCAACCACAAGTCCCACCGGAGTCTACGATGCAACCACAAGTCCCACCGGAGTCCAACGTCCAAGCTCAGCAACAGCTAGAGCTGCTTCAGCCAGGACAACCGCAGAGTCTGTCAGAGTCCAGGACTGAACCACGGGAGCTGGCGGACCCGTCGCAGTCCGACATCCAGCCACCGTCTAACCCCAAGAGCCACGAGTCTGAAATCCAACAAACAGATAAAAAAGAGTCCTGATCCACCTACAGGATCTACCTGGACTCCATGGCTCGTGGCCAAAGACGCAGTTGTGCCGGTTTGCTTCCAGAAGAACTGGGGAAGAATTTTTGCAGGTGTTGTTTTTGTTGTTGAATTTCTTTTTTCATCGGTGGAACAAGTGAACAAAACCATGTTTGGGCTGATACAGGACTGGAACCTAAAGCACTCGAGGATATTTGTTCTTTGACTTTTTTTAAATCTATGTAGAAAGAGAGAACATGTTGTTGCTAAATGTACAGATGTTCTAAAAATGTTGGTGGTGTAAATTATTCCTCTTAGTTTAGTCAAAACATCTCTATCTACCTAATGGCATCTGTGAGTCATCTGTAGCCACATTTGAATGTGCACAAAGTGTGACTGATATTACAGACACTAACGGGGCACTAACGGGGCCCCCGTCATAATCGTAACATACTTAATACCTTTTACTCTTAGTTGTCATTTGTTTTCTAAAACTTAAAAAGATTAACAGAAACTTAATTCATTTTGGATCACGATGAGCGTGTTCATCTCTTATATACGGTCTATGGCTGGCACCTCGGGTCACATGACACCTTCTAGTCGCCCTGCTCTGTTCTCAATTGAACCAAACTAACTGTCGTCATACTTTCTCAGCTTAGCATCACTTGACTATGTGAACTGACTCAAGTATTTCTCCATACTCGCCGGTTAGCTAGATGGCGAGTAAGCAAAGGAGTGGAGGAGTCCCTGGACCCTCCCTTGAGAATCACTGCTTTACTTTTCACGTAGTGAGCTCAACCGTGAGGCGCTTTCAAAAACCAAACTAAGTGTTTTTTTTGCCTGAACCTCAACAAGTGTTCCATTTGAATTCTTCATGTTAAACCTCGTGTTTGAAGCGACCGTGATGCTAAGCGGTCTGTCAAGACCACAGTTTGTCCGACTGGGCCGTGTGCTGTCTGATACGGTGGTCAGTGATACTGGAGCTCCACAGGGAACTGTTCTGTCTCCCTTCCTGTTCACCTTGTACACCTCTGACTTCCAGTACAACTCAGGGTCATGCCATTGTTGGGAACGTAAAGGAGCGTGTTTGGGTTATCAGCATCTAAGAAACTAAATTATTGACATCAATAGAATTATTAATGTCTGCAACAATTATTAATGATTATTAATAATAACGGGGCACCACCCTGCGAATAGGGACCAATAACCAAATGATAAACTAAGTCTCATAATTAGTGTTCACTCACTGTCAATAGTCAAAGTACTATTACACATTCAGAGTGAAAGTGAAGGTTTAAGTTCGAGCACAGACCACATATACAGTTATTATCACAATACGCATGCACAAAGTAATCACAGACAGCTGCTCTTTAAAATATAACAGTTTATTAAGTTATAATACTAATGATCTGGTCAACTAATATCTAAACTAACAACTACATTCATGAGCATGCTATCTAAAATTGTGCGTGCGTGCGCGCGTGCGCGCGCGCGTGCGCGCGCGCGTGCGTGTGCGTGCGCGTGCGTGCGCGGGGGAGGAGCAAGGGAACAGCTCAGTGACGTAGTTGGGACGTGGTGACGTCTCTCATGCGTGAGACTCAAAATGGCGGATAGCCAACAGGAGACCCGGCATCTAGTTCCGGTAGCCGTTTAGCACATAGCTATAGGTGTGTGTGGATTAGTAAAGGAGAAGGGAAAGGAACAAAATTAAATAAAACAAGAGATTAAGATCCTTCGCGCCGCGCGGGAGTACGGAAGATTGCGCTCTCAGCCAGGAGTGCAAGAACCACGACGCTTTGTCTCAGCCGGCGGTTTTGACCTCCTGAACTGATGAGAAGCAACTTCGACCTCACTGCGGCTGCCTCGACACGAATCACAGTAGCATGGAATACACGCTACTTCTACACTAGCAATTTCAGGAATCGCCATTGTCAGTGATCATAAAGCATACACCAAAAATGATTATTTTTAAAAATGAACAGTACTTTAAGCACACAAACAAGATAAAATAAACACAAACCCAGAATCTATTTCGCCTTACGGTACGATGCAATCGTGGTGATTGAGGGGGGTTCTTCTGAGGGGTTCTTCTCAGCTTCGGTGGGCTCAGGCAGCGCGGCTGCGTGCCGTGGGAGGTTGACTCTCGGTGGGAGAGAATCTCTTCTTCTGGGTAAGGGAATTTCGCGTCCTTATGACCGGAGCAAACGAGGTGCTTGGTGGAGAGTGGAAATTCTCTCTCTCTCTCTGAAGAAGTCTTGCTTCTTCACTTCTGCAGGAATAAAAGGGTTCGCCTCGTGGATACGAACAAAGATAAGATAGACAGTTTGGTGAATTCGGCCAGCGAATATAAACTGTTAAACCTAGGTTTTGGTTAAAAAGGGGAACAACGTTTGTGTGCTCCCTAGCTCGACGGAGGTCGAAGGGAAAAAGGTGGGGGTTGCAGGGTAGTTTTGTAGAAAGGTGGCTGAACCACGGGGTCCTGGTGTGTCTTGGCCCTTGGCCAATTAGATTGCAGCGCTGCTTTCAGGTAACTTCAGGAACGCATAGTTTTTGGGGGGAGGAAACTCATACCCTAATGTGAATTTCTTCAGAGTTGGGGGTTTGGTGCTCCTCAAACTACAATCAGGATGAAACCTTTGCTTGCAAAAGGCAAGGCCTGACTCTCTTTGTTCCACAGCATGTTGAAGCCATATAGTCAGATTCCAACACCATCTGCAGAAGTTCTCTGATGACTCTGCAGTGGTCGGGTGTATAAGGGACGGACAGGAAGAGTACAGGGCAGTAGTGGATGACTTTGTGGAATGGGCCGGTAGAAATCACCTGCGTCTGAACGTGGCCAAGACCAGAGAGATGGTGGTCGACTTCAGGAGGAAGACGACGGCTCCACAACCGCTGAGAGTTCTGGGAGAGGATGTGGACATGGTGAAGAGGTACAAGTACCTGGGTGTCTCCATCGACAACAGACTGAACTGGAAGAACAACATCAACGCTGTGTACAAGAAGGGGATGAGTCTACTCTTTTTCTTGAGGAAACTTCGATCCTTCAACGTGTGCAGCAAGATGCTGGAGATGTTCTACCGGTCTGTTGTGGCCAGTGCACTGTACTTCTGTAGTCTGCTGGGGGAGCAGCATTGGAGCCGGAGACACCAACAGACTTAACAAACTGGTGAAGAAGGCCGGCTCCATCATTGGCTGCAAACTGGACAATCTGGAGAAGGTGGTGGAGAGGAGGACACTGAAGAAACTATTATCCATATTGGCTAACCCGGACCACCCTCTCCATCACCTCCTGCAGGGACAGAGGAGCACTTTCTCCAACAGACTGATCCAGTTCCGCTGTCCGCAGGAAAGATAAAGGAGAACATTCCTGCCCTCTGCAATAACACTTTAGAATAAATCACTTCTGGCCAGATCATCCTCCACATAACTACACACTGCTACACTGTTGTTTGTTGGTGGTTGATTTTTGCACTGCTGTTTTTCACCTAGTTAGTTAATTTAACACTATTCTATTTCATTGTATATACTGTGCATTTTTGTTTTATCTTCTATATTCTGATATTTAATTTGTCCTACTCTGTTATTCTATTATATATATTGTGCATTTTTTAATACTTAATATTTTTGGTTACTCTGTTACTTTGCTTACTTGGTATGTCTTGCTGCTGTAACATACAAATTTTCCCCTGGGGATGAATGAAGTACATATCTATCTATCAATAACTTAAAGCTCATGAACTCAGAAGAACAATTTCCTAACTTCGGAAATGGGAAAATCCTACAAACATGTGAATGCACAATAAATCTGCTGGGTAGTCTGTCTCGACGCAAGTCCGATTCAATCAATCCTTGCGTCTTCAATTAGTGCAATTGCTGCACTATGTAGCACTATTATCATTCATTTTAGTCATTTAAACACTCTGAGCAAGGATATACAACATAGGCTGTCTCAACAACAATCTTCTGTGTCCACGTTCAAGACAATTATTCTTTCTGGGGTTACGGGCACGTGGATGCTGCTACTTATAGCAGCTCACTCTAGCCATGGCATCTCCCACAGGGATACCAGCGCCCCCGCCACCTACTTCCAGCAACCACAGAAGCTTGATCTAGCCGGTGCTCCATTCCGCCAGTCACCGGACACCAGCGGTCCACCATAGCTTCCCCCAACCTTCTTTCTACGACCCTCTCTACCCTCCTCCCTTCTTCCCTATACCCTTTCATCCCTCCATCCCCCTACATCCCTCTACCTCGATACCTAACCTACATCCTTTTACCCCTCTACCCCTACCCTCCATCCCTCTACCCCTACCCTTCATCCCTCTACCATGACCCCTTCATCCCTCTACTTCAACGCCTTCATCCCTCTACCCCCACCCTACATCCCTTCATCCTTCTACCATGACCCCTTCATCCCTCTACCTCAACGCATACCCTACATCCTTTCACCCCTCTACCGCAACCCCTTCATCCCTCTAACTCTACCCCTACCCTAGATCCCTTCATCCCTCTACCTCAACTCCTACCCTACACCCTTTCACCCCTCTACCTCAACCCCTTCATCCCTCTAACTCTACCCCTACCCTAGATCCCTTCATCCTTCTAACTACCCCTACCCTACATCCCTCTACCTTGACCCCTTTATCCCTCTACCTCAACACCTACCCTACAGCCCTTCATCCCATCGGTCACGAAGCAACAAAAGCCCAATCATCAATGAATTCATTCCTGACCACAGCCTTGATATTACAGACAAACACCCGCGCACCATCACTGTCTGTAATATCAAGTCTGTCTGCCCCTCATCCCTGTCATCCTGTCTCACTAACAAATTATTCACCAAAAATGGCTTCACAGTTCACACTCTGGCTTACAAGGAATACATACAGCAATACAAACTGGCTCTCTATATCGCACGCTCCACCTACTACTCTGGCATCATCCACTCCGGTTCCGTTAACCCCAAGGTCCTCTTCTCCACAATAAACAAACTCCTCAAACCTATTGACAATCTCTCCCACTCCTCCACAGCAGGAACATGCAACTCCTTCCTGTCGTTTTACAAAGCAAGAATTGAGACAATCTACAACTAACTGGCCACTTCCAGCCCCGCCACCCCAACCGTGTATCTGTAAATCCTCCACTAACTGACCGGTCACTCTCCTGATTCTCCCCCTCAGATCTCAATAAATCACTTTCTGGCATGAAGACTCTGACCTGTGACCTGGACCCTTTCCCTTCCACTTTAGTCATGACTTGTGTCCCGGCCCTCCGCCCGCACCTCCTCTCTGTCATCAACTCCTCCCTGTCTACTGGCTCTGTCCATCCAGCCCTCAAACTGGCCTCAGTCACACTAATCCTCAAAAAGTCTGGCCTTGACCTCGACATCCACTACAGACCCATCTCGAACCTCCCTCTTCTGTCCAAAATACTGGAACATGTTGTGGAAAATAATCTTTTTAACCTCCCTGTGAGAAATAACCGAGATGAGAAACTTCTTAAAGTATTAAAATCATATTTAATGAACAGACACTTGTAATAATAATTCAGCTGAATAGACAGAGCTCTTTCCCCACAGTTGGTTTGGAGGTCTAACAACAATGAACCCCCTCCCCCCCCTTCGCAGATGTCGTCCTCCTCTGTCTGCCGATGCACCCACCAAGGCCAGGTTCCTAGCCTTTTAGTGGGAAGAGGGTTAGGTGGTGAGATCAGGATGACACTACAGCAAGAAGGAAATGCTAAATACCTTCGATATGAGATTGTTTATCATTAGCTTTTAAATGAGTCTGGTTGGCCTCGTCTGCATATATGCAGGTTTTAAGCGATACAAGTTATAACAAAGAGAAGGCATGATCAATTTCGCCAACAGAACGCACTGTTGACCACCAACTCAACACTCACCTGGACTCGAACCAACTGCATGAACCATTTCAATCCTCGCCTTCATCACCTCTGGACTGGACCACTGCAACATCATCCTGTACGGCTCATCCACCAAAATCATCACCAAACTACAATACATCCAGAACTCTGCTGCCCGTCTGCTCTCCCACTCCACCAGAGACCACATCACCCCAGTCCTTCAGAACCTCCACTGGCTCCCCATACAGCAAAGGATCCAACCAGCTGCTGATGAGACTTCACACTCCTCTGAATGTGAGACTGATGACAGTAGAGATTGGGAGGAGACTGTAATGGGAAAATATGTCATAGCCTTATTTTTGGGGTTAAAGAATGTAAGCCTTTACATTGCAAGCACCAAACAGTGCGTTTCTTATAACATTCTAGTAACTTTCTACCCAGGTGTCTTGTTTATGTTATGCTGTCATCTGTCTTTAAGGACGAAGACACACAGAGGTCTTAATTCCTTTGATGAGCTTTAGTTGAAGGACGACCCTCTACGGAAGAGATGATGTGTGATTGTAAAACAGGGTTTATTGTGGGGCATACTGGGGACAAAGGGATTTGTAAACAGGCTTTTGAGCGTTTTCAGGTTATCAAAACAGAACTCTATCCCTTCAAGGAAAACGTCCACATAGCTGTATCATAAACCTCTACCTGACCCTAAAACATCCACAAAGATCAAAGAGTACAGGAGAAGACAATTGCAGGCCATATATAACCCCATTGTTGCAGGGAAATACACCAGACATTGCCTGTTTCAGCAGCTGGTTTCTCTGCTCTGTGGGTATAAATGCAGCATTCATGTAGATGAAGTCAGGGCACTCCTCAGTAGACTCTGCTTTTGTTGTCTGTTGAGAACTGTTTCTCGGTTTTTGCTTGCAAGCAAATAAATTGACTATCTTTGATCTTTCATCAAGACTCTGTTTCATTTGACATTGATTTGATAAACATTTTAAACTCTTCTCCCGAACAGTTTCAGAAATATTCCTTCACAAGACTCAGTCAATTTTAAACCCTCTTCAAAACAATGAAGTACCTGTGAGTGATCTGCACTGTAATACTGGAAAAACATCAATCGGCTCCTCTGAATGTGCTGGAAGCTTTAACAACAAGGGAAATCTGAACAAACACACTGAGTCTAAAACAGGAGTGAAACCATTTCAATGTTCAGTTTGTGGCAAAGGATTTGCACAAAAGGGAAACCTGACAAATCACATGATTGTCCACACAGGAGAGAAACCATTTAGTTGTTCAGTTTGTGGTAAAACAGTTGCACATAAGGGATCCCTGACACAACACATGACTTTCCACACGGGGGAAACTGTTTAGTTGATCAGTTTAAAATAAAAGATTCTCTTGTCGCTGTAATTTCATACATCTTAATTGTATTGGTGAGAGTGTCAGAAATACATGAGACATGTTTAAACACTTAAAAACGGTCAGACTCCAAAATCTGTTTATTCAGCTAAGATGATGCTACACATCAATTTAAATCCTGTTGGTATTTGTCTCTATATGTTCTCATGTTGCCAGGTATTTAATATTGTGTTAAATTGTCAAAGTATTTCTTGTCCCCGATACAGCACTATGGTTTGAGCTGAATTATCATCGGTGATGAAACTAAGACACATATTTAACCTTCTTTCTCTTCAGCAACGTTTCCTCTCGTTTAAATTCATTACTTCCTTGATTTTGTTTCACTCTACAAACTGCAATTGTGTTCCATAACTGAAGAAAAAAATTAATTGTCTACATCCTTTTTTATTCAACATCACCCTCTACTGACCTCATCTCTGAGATATAGTAATTCTGTCCGATGGAAGGAGAATCTTGCATATTCAGCAAAGATTTCAGTTCAAGTTCCTTGTTTTGATGTGTTGGAATTTTCAGCCAATGTTTTCACCATAATAACTGCAGTTCTTTCGTTTTTGCAGAAATAAATCATAAGAAACTGAAACTTTTCATGGACAATGGACTCTTTATCCTGCGTATACCACATACTCATGGTGCTTCAGTGGCCCTTTGATTCATGTTACTGTTAGGTTTTTCTGACAAATGGCCACTAGTATGCTACTTGGGAACACTTGTTTTCTGTACAGATTTTTACTATTTACTTAAATAAAATGAAAATGTATTTGGAACTCAGATCCAGATTCACATTTAGAACCAAATACCACTCACAGCAGCAGAGGATCTGGATGAAGACAGAGCTGGTGTCGATGGGTCTCTCGCCAGGCTCCATTCCTCTGCGCAACCCCATGACGATGGTGGTGGTGGTGTTTCCCTCCCCAGCGAGAATGAATTGACAGCATCATCTGACAGTACTAGCTGTTGTCATCCAAGCTGTGCTAGAAAGTGTGCAGGAAGAGGTGGTACGCTGATAACCCACTGTGGCTGGACAAACTCCCAAAGAGGTTCACAAACCTGTTGCCAGCAATAATTAGGGATGGGCATCGTCTGGGTTTTTTCCCGATACCGATGCCAGAATCGATGCTTTTTTCTTCAAATTGAACAATATATTAACTGTATAAATATAAATAAATACAAAAAACACACACTGCAGCTTAAGAGTTAAGAGGGTCGTCTGGGAACCGGAAGGTCATCGGTTCAATCCCCGACTGGGACGTGTCATGTTTCGAATTGTACCTGAGCAATACACTGAACCCCTAACGGTGCCGATCAATGGCAGCCCACTGCTCCCTATATACAGGGATGGGTCAAATGCAGGAGTCAAATTTCGTGTATGTGTAAAAAATGTATATGACAATAAAAATGGTTTCTTCTTCATTCTGAGATCCATACAAGAGTCTACATTAAACACCACACAGAGGAATTCTGAAGATTGGAGACAACTCGTCTCTGGGGACGAATCTTCCCTCTCTGCTCTCATGCTGTTGTGTCTTTGCAAGTGTGCTTTTCTGGAACCAACATATGCAATGTTGTTGGGGCTTCTGAACACATGCATTCACTGGAGGTCATCTCCTTCACTGAATACCATGCCCACTTGTACTCCCATTCTGATTAGCTTGCTCCCAGCTTTTATCTTCTGTTATCCGTACACTCCTCTGCATCAGCCTGAATCTGCTCCACGAGTCTGCTACATCATCGTTTGGTCCTCTGATAGCTCATGGTCATGAGCCATTAGGTCATGATAGCTGACATAATTATCATACTCATGATAGTTATCGTCACCTACTTCTGTAGCTCCTCCGGCCATCTTTAACGTTGGAACGATAGCTGAATTATTCATCACTACGTTAGGAATTGTTGTATTAGTCACCGTGCCTACTTTTGTTCCAGTTGTTGTTACTAACGAAGGGCTTGGTTTTGTACTAAACTCACTTGGCATCGTCACTTGTGTCACTGCTGGAGTAATTGTAACTTCACTGGGCCATGTTTCTGGAGTCAGAATGAAAGCAGTTGTACCGCTGCTCAAATGAGCTCTTAAGGTTGTAGTACTGACAGTTGTTGCATTTATCTTACGATTGGACCTTACTGATATACAATGCCCACTATGTCCAATGTCAAGTAGAGTAACTTACAGTATTGCTCCTACGATGCTGTTCCAGGTGGATGTGAGCAGATTACACCTCTGAGCATGCGGCGCTCTTTTGTTTGACTACAACCAATGAAGCTACCAAAACCGGAAGTGATCATGACGTGAATGAAAACACATTACAATACCATCATTTAGTCTTGTAATGAGCATAAAGAAATTATCTATACAAAGTAGAAAAAACGCTTTTAAAGGCAACACAATATGTAATTGTCAGCCAGGAAGTATAAAGAATACAAAAACCCATATCGGATGGGGGGGGGGGGGGGGGGGGGGGGGTTAGGTGCATGGGTCTAACACAAAAAAGCTTTTTCACCCAAGAGACCATAACACAATGCAGTTATTGCTTGTAGCAGATTCAATAATAATATCAAAATATGTACTGATTACTAAAAAATTAAATTATGAGTCATAAACGCCTAAATTTAGAATAGAAAGATTGGGTGCACTAATATATGCACACTATTAATGAATGAATAGCTGGATAAATATTGTGTGTGAGAACATCTTACCTGCAGAAGAAAGTACAAGAAGAAGGAAAATCACAGCGCGACAAAAAAGCAAATCTCTGAGGTCTGAACTCAGGACTTGAACCATCCTGGAGATCTGAAGATGAAACAAGATCACAGAAACTCTAAACTCAAATGAAGTAACTATAGTGAGCAGATAGAATAATCTTTAGCCTGTAGACCAGGGGTGTCAAACATACGGCCCGCCACGTCATTTTATGTGGCCCGCAAATCCGCCAGCAAAAAAAAAAAAAAAAAAAGATTTGTTTTTTTTTTACAAACATTAAAAGTTAGATGTGAAAATAAAAATATCCCCATGGTCGAAATTATGAGATAGAAAGTCGAAGTGATGAGATAGCATGTTGTCTGTGTGCCGACATTAAAACTATCACAACAGGTGGACAGGAGATGCAACAACCCATAAAGAGGATTTCCAACAAGTGGTCGTGCCTTTCTCAACATGTGTACTTCTCTGTACTTGTGAACTCGTGGACTTGTGAAAAGTCATCAGTCTCAGCCCAACTACTGTTCCAATTCAAAGTTCACATCGAGCCAAGCACGGTCCTAATGCCCGGATGTGGCTCCGCCCATTTTACCGGGGATGCATCGGAGGTGACTTGTACTTGGGACAGCCAAATATCCCAGAATGCATGTTGCACCAGCAACAGGAAACAATGGCGGAGGAGAAATCACACAACTGGAAGTTGAAACTTTCGAAATACTGCTGTTGTTAAGTCACAGAAAGTCATTTTAGGATGTTTTGAGGCAAGAAGTTAGTTGTTTAAGCACCAAATCTGTGGTCGGTTTGTCAAGAATCAGCCGATTTAAAAATCTGCTCCGACGATTTCGGAGATGTGAGGTGTTGCTAGCGGGATCTGATCCACATACATATATTTATTTATATATGTGTGTATATATATATATATATATATATATATATATATATATATATATATATATATATATATACATATATAATTGTATGTATGTATATGTAAATAATAATATATCATTTTTGATTTTAAATGAAAACGAAAACAGCAGGGTTGTCATATTTAGTTTGATTGTAAAAATACTTTACAGAAAAAAACGGATTAAACTCATGAGACCAGCTGAGGTGGTGATGTCATCAAGTAAGCTGCTGTTCCAATTGTCTGTAGGGCTGCAACAACGAATCGATAAAATCGATGATTAAAAGAGTAGGCAACGAATTTCATTATCGATTTGTTGTGTCGCGCAATTATTACGCCACTCAATAAGTCGCGGAGATGTTTGAGTATAAAAAAAAAGTTGAGTTGAGCCATTCGCACCGCCGGTCTCGCCGGGGGCTATTTGTGTTCATTCGCACTGGACGGAGAGGGGGCGTGGCTTATCGCCCTGAAAGCCGTTCAACTGTCCGCCATTAACCATGGAAAAAATAACCTCTATTTCTGCTTAGTACGTGTACTGTGGAAGTCACAGATATCCCGGGAAACTAAACTAATCGGCCCTTTGAGGGCGACCGTGATGCTGATGTGGCCCCAGAGTGAAAATGAGTTTGACACCCCTGCTGTAGACAGTGTGTACTGACACTATGAGCTTCACACTGTCTCTCTCTCTCTCTCTGACGTCTCTCACTCTTTGAACTTCCTGTTTACCAACCGCACGGAAAGACAAACTAAAGGAGAGACCACGCGAGTGTTCCACTTACAGCTTCTTGTACTTCTTGTCCCCACAGTGCTACAGTTTCTTGGGGGGCTTCTGACTTAATAAGCATTACATTGCATTTAAAAGAAGATGGACACGACTCATTACACTTCTTAAAACACACTTTTACAGACTGGCTTTTATGTCATGTCGTCGCTTTTCTGTTTTATTTGTATTTGTTGATTTAAATTATTTTACAAATTTAATTTGATTTAATTATAATTTATAATCTTTTTAAATTTTATTTAATTATGTATTTCTTACTGTCTCACTGAGCTTTCTGTTATTAGTATTATTGCTGCTTTGTCTGTCAGAGCACTTTGTAAACTCTGTTTTTAAAGGTGCTATATTAATAAAGTTCTTATTATTATTGCTATTATCATCATCTTCATCGACCCTACAATGTACAATTATTACAATGGTTTCATACACTAAAATAAAGGAGTTAATCATCTACAAATTAACACATTATAGTTGAATCCCTTCATTGTTATAATCATTATAAGTCATTACTGTGCAGCTTTACTGGAACACACAGACTCTGCAGAGCGCAACATCCTCCCCACAAGTCAGTCACTTGAACTTCATAAAAGGTTCCGTAAGTTTCACTTCCTTTTTTTTGCAAACATTATGCGAGTGAGAGGAAACAGCGTTCATCGGGGACCATTACTAGTGAGTATCTGTTGCAACATCTCAAAAACAAACAAGCATTTAAAGGGTTAACATTTTGACTTGTGATCAGGCCTGATGATGGTTAAAACATTGAACTTGATAAAATTGGAAAATCTGACGCTGCAATAAAAACATAATCATTGACACAACCCAGACTGATAGTCCAGCACCAGCTCTACTTCACTAAAGGAAGACAGAGGAGGCGCTGGAGCGTGAGCGCTGAGGCCTTTATTGCAGGAAATGAAGAAGCTTGTGTTTGCAGGTTATCATGAAACCAACTGATCCACCTGCAGCACAGCTGCTCAGCCGTCGACGCTGATGGGAAATGTGAAAGCAAACATCAGCTGGTGACGATCACATCTTGTTGGCGCGCACACGTAGCTCTTCCATTCTAAGCAGCTAGAAACAGAAAAGACCCTGTTCAGTGGCAGCAGGAGTTCACAGTAAAACATCCTTTTAGTGGTTTAATAAACACACTGTCAGCATTTAAACAGACGTTTCCTGCTTTGAACGGACAGAAGATGGACCTCATGCAGGAACATTTCAGTCTTAAAGTGATTGTTTCAACTTGATTACGGTCACATTTTCAGCAGTAGACAGCAGTAGCCTGTTCATGTTAAGTGATGAACTGTACAACTTTCAGGTTGTCCTCAAGGATTAAACTGAACTCATAATGCTCTCATATGTTTCTTTAATGCCATCGACCTGCTCAGCACTGCAGACCATCAATGGTATGGTTCAATATTGCTGGACAACCGTCTCAGCATCTCACCTGATCTTTCCCGGGTTCATCCCGTCCTTGTTTGCACTCTAACCATCTCCCCTTTGTGCTTCCCTCAGTGTTGTGTGTGTCAGAGGTGAGCGTCCCTGTGGACGTGCCAGCACTGCTGTCACAAATGTTTGAATCACAGCCAACATAATTCAGTGGGGAAAATACTAAGCTGTGACTTTCTGGCGCTCAGTCACCGTGGAATACATTTCAGAAAAGAAGCTGTGAAACGCTAGATCTGCTGATAAGCAAGTATGTAACCTGCTCATCACGCTAGAGTACATACCCGCTCATCAGCAGACTAACAGTTAAAGACCAGCTGGTGAACAAAGTCAAATAGTTGACTTACCTTTCAGAATAATGTTCACAGATGCTTTCAGGTTATGAAGTCACATTCTGTCTCATGGTTCACACGCTCAATCTGTCACTTTACACTTTTCAGAAGCCAAGCTAGTGAGTCACCAGCAACACCTCTTATGATATTATGAGTCTTATTCATGTTTCTATTCATGCACATTTGTTCTTTGATGGTTTAAATGTTTTCTGTTTCTCTTTACGTTGTTCAATGATAAGACAGGTTTGATCCTTATTGTCAACAACAAATCACATGAAAAACTGCTTCAAATATAAAGTTAGTCTTTCTTCAGAGCAGCTCTGCCCCCACATACTGTCTCAAGAAGAACAGATACGAGACACTTGAAGACTGACGTCACTGACTGTCTGTGTTAAAATGAGTTGTTGTGCCGCCCACAGTATCAGTACTAATCCAGTCCTTCTGTGGAAAACATACAATAACGTTCAAGGTTTGAAGACGAGTGAAACAAGAAAAACAGCATTTAATTCACATATGGCTGTTGTGGCAAATATTAATGTAATATCCTTTTCTTGCAATAATCAAATATCTTTCCACCGATCCGATCAGAACGAGGAGTTGAGGAGTTGATAAAACATTATCTTTCTTCTTCGGCCGCATGAAGTGCAGAGTCCTCACGCTAGAGTCCTGGCTCAACAACCAGGAATTCTATCTGGTCCTTCTCTTTGGTCTTGAACGCCTCAGCGATGATCTGAGCAGCATCCTTGTGCTCCCGACCTCTGAGGGAAACACCATTGACCTCCAGGATGACCTGACCCACCTTCAGCTGACCACAGTTATGAGCGGAGCCTCCTTTCTGTCAACAGGGACATAAAGGGGAGGGAGATCATCAGAGACATCATTTAGGAGGACAGCACCATTTCATGATATGACAATAATGATGTGTGAATAGTTAGTGGAACCCTGTGTCCTTGCTGTGGATCTGACTGTACAAGGCAACGTGCTGACAGTTTCAACATCTTAGGGTTGAAGGTTTATTGTAATTACTTTCTTGGGAAATTTCATTCTTCCTTTTTGTTCTCGACTGTTTACTGTCATAGAAACACGAGAATATCTTCTGCGCTTGATGCCCCACCTACTGACACGGCCATAGGTAGCAGATAGGCGCTGCAGTCACTGAGGACATGGCCGTGTTTATGGGAGTTGAACAGAACTCCACTGGTGTCATTGGGGCTTTCACAAGCTGCCACTTTTTTAATCAATATCAACCATGTTACAAGCATTTCCATGGTGTTTCAAAGTGTGTCCCCTAATGATTTAGAACAGGGGTCTTCAACTAAAATTCCAAAAGGTCCAGATTGAGAAAATCTCCTCGGGCAAAGGTCCGAAACATTACAATAATATTTAACCCGCGCTATTTAGTGCCATATATATATATATATATATATATATATATTCAAGAAGCCTAGTAGTAGTAACAACGTCTCTGTGTAGTCAACAACTGTCAAATCAAATAAAGAAAGTACATCAATTATATTTTAACAAATTATTATTCTCAGTTTTCAAATTTAACTGGATGGATTATAAATAATACATAAATAAATGTTCTTCTCATTTCAAGTAAAATAATGGCTGGATTAAAGAATAACTGACATAACAGAAAGCTTTTGAAGAATGTGCATCTTAAAATGAAGTAATTCATTTTAGAAAAATTAATTTCACTGAATTGTCCTGCAGCTTTAAATTGATTAATTGAGTTTGGGGGTGTTGATGTTTATAATCACATTTGCTTACCCGTTGTTCTTTGAACTCTTTGAAAGGTTCGGGGTGTCTGTCTGAAAGGTGCTTTGCGTGTTAGACGTGTTGCCTCACTTTGTCTGTGGCTTTGAAACACATTTTGCAGACGGGTCTCTGTAGGTCAGTGGGCTTTCCTTCACTGTCTGCAATATAGCCAAAGTACTTCAGATGATACTTCTGCCATCTTGTTTTCCAAGAAGCCGAGGACAGTCGGTAAAAGCTCCTGCATGTCTCCCCTGCATCACTCGCTGTGAGTGCGCGCGCTGCCTGTTGTTGTGAGCGCGCTGGGTAGCCCCGCCCCCTTGCATGCCTGCAGGCAGCGTGACAGGGAGCGGAGCAGCCAGTGCGCTCTGATCACGCTATTTTAATAAAGTATCGACACTAAAAATATGCAAAATCATATAGTTTTTAACGTACAGGTAGCGCGGTACCTTTTTAGTATCGATACACCGTGCAACCCTACTGGTTAAAGTACAAACTCGCTGCCTAATATATGTGTGATTCCGAAATATCGATTTTAGGTCCTGGTTCCGGATGCAACTGCGTCTGGGTCCGGATCCGGACCGCGGTCCGCCAGTTAGAGACCCCTGATTTAGAATGACTTCTGTGAGTGCTCTGATACATATATTCTTTAAACAGTCACCTTATGTTGCTGTTATTTAGCCTGTTGGATGTGGCACCTGTATTTGTAATGATTATCATGCCATGGCGCTCTCCAAAGTCCTGATCCTGCTGCAGGAAGCAACTCTGGAGCTATCCGGCACCTTGGAGAGCATTACGGTGCACAGACCTGGCAGTAGCAGTGAGGATAAATGGATAAAGCCCTTCTCTGTTACATTATTTTGCAGTTTCATAGAGTAATGGAAATGGACTGAAAATGTTTCAGGTGGGGTTTTCTTTTCATACAAATAGACAAATGGAGTGAAAGGAAGCTGTTGATAGCAGTGTTGTATCCAAGACCACCTAATCCTTTAGGTGGTCTTGAACAAGTCATGACCAAGACCAGAGTGTTTTGAGACTAAAACAAGACCAAGACTTTGAGGGGTTGAGATCAAGTCAAGACCTTCATTCAATTTGTCTTCTCACTTTTCCAGGAAACAGGTAATCCGAGTCATGGATATTTCATATTGCTAATCGACTGTAAATGCATGTTACGAAAAAAAAGAAGACGACGAAAACACATAACAAAATTGTCATGGTCCTGGGACGTGATTGTAGTCTGTTTTATTCTGAATGTCTACACTCCTCATGTGCCGTGTTTGGTTTGTCTTCCTGCCTGTCTTCTACCATACCTGTGTTTCATTGCTTGATTAGTCTCCGGTGTATTTAGTCAAAAACATTACCTCCTAATGTCTTTTCCTAACCACTTCTCCTTGACCTCGACAGAAAACATTGTGAGGTTAAGAAAAGATATGAAGGAGAATTCCTCATGATTTAGGAAAAGGAAACCTCATTGTTTAGAGCAGTGGTTCCCAAACTTTTTAGGCCACGCACCCCCTTCTACATCCCGACCGGGTTCACTCACTCCCAATCCCCCACACCTTAAAAAAAAAGCAACAGAGCCTATTTATAGCCGCATAAAAATCGGACCAATGAGAGAACAGTTTGCTCGCGCGTGGCGTTTGTTTACAAGATAAAAAACACAAAAAACTTCCTGCACCGTGCCTTCGAAAAGGTAAGGGACGTTCACCAGAAGATTGGCCACATCTGTAGGCTTGTCTACTTGCAGAGAGTAAAACTCACTGTTCTTCACGCGACCGACTAATGTAGCCAGGATGTCTTCGGACTAAGCATCGATGCGGCGACACAGTGTTGTTGGACACCGGGATCATGTCCAACTTGTTTGCTTCTCTCTCTCCAATCATGCATTTCACCATCTCTTTGGCAGCTGGCAAGCACACGTCTTCGGTGATTGTGTGCGGTAGCCCCTTTCTTGTTATTCTGTATCCAGATATGAAGCCCGTAGTGCGTTTTTTGTAGACCCAACACATGAATGAGACTGCAGTTGTTTTGGGCTGTTTTGTAATTCCTCCAATTTCGATATAAAAAATGTAAAGTGCTTTTGACTTGCACTGGCATGCTTGGTGTTCAGGTGGCGACGTAAATAAGAGGGCTTCAGACAGCTGTTAGCCAGAACCTCACTGCACTGTCTCCTAAAAAACGACATTCCCCCAAAACTAAAATGCATTCTCAATTACGTTTGACCAAAAACGTATTTTCTCCCTGATTACGTTTGTGTTTGACTTATTACATTGACTTATTACAAATACGTTTCTAATCAACATTTTAACCTTTTTTTCCCTCTCCACCACTGCCTCTCCTTCTCCCTATTACGCGGTCAGAATACTACCACAACACGCCGCCTGTCTCCAGCAGAAACACGCTCATCCAGGCCAAGCAACAACGAACATTACGCGGCTACAATACCTCCACAAAGGCCCGCGTGTAAAATCCGGGAGTAACCGTGACTCTCTTAAGGGTTAGGTTTGGGTGGGGACGTGGCTTCCTAGTGGAAGTTATGGTTAGGGCTAGATGGATACAAACAAATAATATATACCTCCATAACACTCCGCCACTCTCGGCTCATACCTCCCCAGCAACGAGGCACATCACCCGGCCACAATACCTCCAGAATGTCCCCCGGGTGAAATCCGGGACTTGGTTTTATGGTTCCTAGTGGCGGGCGCTCACCCGTTGGCGCCGGACGCGAGGTCTCCAGCCGCCCCCGCCGCGAGGCACCCCATCGTCAGGTCTGTCAGCCCTCGGAACAGGCCGCGGGGCAACAACTCGTGGGTGGCGGGGGTAGAGGCGCGGCAGATCACAGAAAATTAATAAAGACTAGAGTATGGCAAAGATATGTTGATGAGAAACATATTTGTAATACGTCAAACACAAACGTAATCAGGGAGAAAACGCGTTTATGGTCAAACGTAATTGAGAATACATTTTAGTTTTGGGGGAACGTCATTTTTAGGAGACAGGACTGCACCATTAGACCACCATTACATTTTTCCTCTCGCGCACCCCCGAGAAGCAGCTCACGCACCCCACTTTGGGAATCCCTGGTTTAGAGAATCCGACTCTACTTTCACGAAGCTACGTAATTATAATGCGACCCCGGACGCTATTGACGTGGGGCTCGCATGATAAAAAAACGTCGTAGATGGACTACAAAAAGTGTATCTCACACGTCGCCAACCATGCAGGCTGTATGCAAATCTCCTTCAGTGACAGGCTGCTTCACTCGGGGTGCGTAAAGGAAAGATAACACAGGTCCTTCCTTCCTGCTGCTGTCACACAATCAACACTGCTTCCCGTACATCACCCAAACCAAAACTGTTAAACTGTTTAATATCATTATTTCCTATCAGCATAATGTGATTTCAACCTTTTTAGTTATATTTCCACCCTGTGGACCCATCACCCGCAGGGACAAGCATCGGGGTCGTCTGGTGCAATCCAGACCGGGCGGCAGCCCAGGCCAGAGACCTGGGCAAGCCGATCGCTGGCAGCATAGACTAGCTCTAGGGACGTGGAACGCCACCTCGCTAGCGGGGAAAGAGCCGGAGCTAGTGCAGGAGGTGGAGTGGTACCAGCTAGATATAGTTGGACTCACCTCCACACACAGCGTTGGCTCTGGAACCAAGCTCCTGGAGAGGGGTTGACTTTGTACTTTTCCGGAGTTGCCCAGGGTGAGAGGCGCCGGGCGGGAGTGGGGATACTCACGAGCCCCCGGCTGAGTGCCGCTGTGTTGGAGTTCTCCCCGGAGAACAAGAGGGTCGCCTCCATGCGCCTACAGGTTGCGGGGAGCAAGGCTCTGACTGTTTGTGCTTATGCACCAAACAGCAGTTCGGAGTATCCGGCCTTCTTGGAGTCGGTGGGAGGGGTCCCGGAAAGGGCGGCGCCTGCCGACTCCATAGTTCTCCTGGGGGACTTCAACACTCACGTGGGCAATGACGGAGAAACTTGGCGGGGGGTGATTGGGAGGAACGGCTTGCCCGATCTGAACCCGAGTGGTGTCTCGTTATTGGACATCAGAAGGAGGCCTTTCAGGCCTGGTTGGCTCGGGGGTCTCCTGAAGCAGCTGAGAGGTACCGTCAGGTGAGAAGGGCTGCAGCTGCGGTGGTCGCGGATGCTAAAACTCGGGAATGGGAGGAGTTCGGGGAGGCCATGGAGAAGGACTTTCGGACTTTCTGGCAAACCATCCGACAGCTCAGGAAGGGAAAGCAGGGCCTACCCCAGGTTGTTCTCAGCGGGGGGGGGGGACTGCTGACCTGGACGGGGGACATCGTCAGGCAGTGGAAAGAGCACTTTGAGGAACTCCTAAACCTGACCAACATTGGGGCGCACCCATATCCCTGGCAGAGGCCGCTGAGGTAGTTAAAAAGCTCCTTGGTGGCAAGGTGCCGGGGGTGGATGAGATCTGCCCTGAGATGCTGAAGGCGCTGGACACCGTTGGGCTGTCTTGGCTGACACGCCTCTTCAATGTCGCATGGGGGTCGGGATCAGTGCTCATGGACTGGCAGACCGGGGTGGTGGTTCCCATCTTCAAAAAAGGGGACCGGAGAGTGTGCTCGAATTACCGGGGTATCACACTACTCAGCCACCCGGGGAAGGCTTATGCCAGGGTGCTGGAAAGGAGGCTCTGACTGTTTGTCGAACCTGGGATTCAAGTGGAGCAATGCGGATTCTGTCCCGGCCGTGGAACAGTGGACCAGTGGACCAGCTCTTTACCCTTGCAAGACTACTGGAGGGGTTCTGGGAGTTTGCCCAACCAGTCTACATGTGCTTTGTGGACTTATAGAAGGCTTTCGACCGGGTCCTTGGGGGGTTCTTGTGGGGGGTGCAGCAGGAGTATGGGTTGCCGGACCCGTTACAGCGGGCCATCCGGTCTCTGTACGACTGCAGAAGGAGCTGTGTCCGCATTCTCGGCAATAAGTCAGACACGTTCCCAGTGGGTGTTTGTCCCCGCCAGGGCTGTCCTTTGTCACTGGTCCTGTTCGTGCCATTCATGGACAGGATATCTAGGCGCAGCCTGGGGGTGGAGAACGTCAGGTTCGGGGGTCTCGGGATCGCCTCTCTGCTGTTTGCAGATGATGTGGTCCTGTTAGCCCCCTCGGATCGTGACCTCCAGCATTCACTGGGGCGGTTTGCAGCCGAGTGTGACGCGGTGGGGATGAGAGTTAGCACCTCCAAATCTGAGGCCATGGTGCTCTGCCGGAAACCAGTGGATTGCTCCCTCCAGGTGGGGACGGAGTGCCTACCTCAAGCGAAGGAGTTCAAGAATCTCGAGGTCTTGTTCACGAGTGAGGGTAAGATGGAGCGGGAGATCGACAGGCGGATCGTTGCGGCTGCAGCAGTAAAGCAGGCGCTGCACCGGACCGTCTTGGTGAAGACTTGGTGAAGACTTACTGAAGACGGTCCGACCAATTTACTGGTCGGTCTACGTTCCTACCCTCACCTATGGTCACGAACTCTGGGTTGTGACCGAAAGAACAAGGTCGTGGATACAAGCAGCCAAAATGAGTTTCCTCCGTAGGGTGGCCGGGCTCAGCCTTATGCTGCTCACACACCGGGCGCATTTTTTGATTGACGCGCATCGAGATTACATACAAAGTCTATGCACAGACGCGATGAGACTAAAAATCGCGGCGCGCCAGTCTCATCGCGTCTGTGCATAGACTTTGTATGTAATCTCCACGCGCGTCAATGAAAAAACACGCCCGGTGTGTGAGCAGCATCAGAGATAGGGTAAGGAGCTCGGACATCAGGAGGGAACTTGGAGTCTGTTAGGTTCTGTTTAAAGAGTGTGAAATAGATGCAATTTGAAATATACACCTTGAAAACTGCAAACCTATCTACTTCTTTTTTTAATGTTTGTTAAATTCTCAGTTGTGATAACTAAATGATGCTTATTATCAGTGGCGGCTGGTGGAAAATTTTCTAGGTAGGGCCATCCTATCAATTTCAGCAAACATCCCAGTATGATTTCATGCAAAAAACATTTTGTATCAAACACGCATTATTACTTGGCAGTTAAATATTTAACATTTATTCCAACATGAAAAAAAAAAATAACACTTATATAATATAATACAATATAATATAACATGTTTATTTATTGAGATGCCCCTATGGACCTTGTTATAGGAGGTAAAGATCAGGAGAAGTAAACATGAAGTGTAACTAGAAAAAGCATTTCCTGCTGAAAATGCGTTGGAATGCTGAAAACTGAAATTAATTGCAAAAACATTGCTGAAAATAGATATCCAATTCAAAAACAATTGCAAAAAGCTGAATAATTCAAAAAGTTTAAAGATTACAAATATGAAGTTATATCACCCCTCTCCTGAAAGAGCTGAACATTTTGATATTCGAACTGTTTCTGTAGCTTAAAAGAATTCCATCGGGAGTGATATTTGTTGTAGTAGTACTAGAAGTTGTAGTTGTAGTAGAAGTATTATTAATGTCATCGTGACATCATCCAACTGTTTCCTCAGCTTGAGCAGCACTCTCCATGACAAGCAACGGTATCGCCACCTTGCTGGAAACAATATAATAATGCCACAAATCGCTATGATCCAACAATGTGTATTGTCATACACATTGCCCAAATCTATGGCCCGGACCGTGCCGTTTGTATTACAATAGCGCGCTGAAATCAGGTGTATTCTATATGGCATAATAACTGATGGATGATAGTCGTTCATATGCAAAGCTGAGGAGGATGAAGGTAAATGCTTGACGATCTACAGGACATTCATGACATTCAATCCATGTAGAAGGGAGATGAACAGGGACCATCAGGTTTTCTATTTAATGCCAACGCAGAACAATCACAGATTTAAGCAAGCTGGTATGTGAGGGCTCACTGTGGACTAATAATGGATTATCTAATGTCTCTGTATACTGAATATATAAAGTCATGTTCCTATAGGGCCTGCATTATATTATTGGATTACTACAGAACGATACTATCAGCATTATATGAACAAAGGTTATTTGTACATTAAGGTCTAATTCAAGATCACAAAGCTTGTGTATAATCGTGTCTATTGGTCACTTTCTGTTACAGATTTACACATTGACACATAAAGTGGCCAGAATAATAATTGAACAGCTTTAGCTGCTGGTAAAACTAACAAACAGTTATAAAACACTCTGACTGTAATGTTACCACAGCAAACATATTGTTGTCAGGATAGTTTGATGAAAAAGACTCGTTTTACATTAGAAATAACCTGTTCATTAGCTTAGTGGTTTATTGTCAGTTTAATAGAGAGATGAAGTCACGCCCTTTACAGTGTCCTGTGGGACTTTACTTTATAACTCGACAGTTCGATCCTTGGCTGGGACATGTCATGTGTCGAAGTGTCCCTGAGCAATACACTGAACCCCTAACAGCTCCCCGGGCGCCTGTCATAGTCAGCCCACTGCTCCCTATATACAGGGATGGGTCAAATGCAGAGACAAATTTCCCCCTTACCGGGATCAATATAGTATAATAAATAAATAAATAAGAACGACTATGTATAGCAGCTAACGGCGAGAGATAAATGTTTATTTCATCCAGTTTGAATTGTGCTATGAATTACACATGTTTGTGAATTTAATATTTATTTTGCAAGTCAAGAAAGTCTCAGATTGTCAGACATTTGTCGTATCGTTTAGCTTTGTGTGAAACCGATCAGTGAACTAATCTCTGGTCTAGCATCATGCACGTCAGCTGCACGGCCGTTACCTTGGCTTGCTAGCTAGCTCGCTAGGTAACTTAGCTATATCCATCCACACATGTACCTTATCATACATGATGTGTTTTATTCTGCTACTGTTCTTATCAGCCGGGAAGTAGAGAACAGGCAAGGCCTGTTGTTCATGCAAGTACAGTCTTTTTTAAGTATTAGACTTCAACAGTTTGACAACTAAATATTCCTTTCTTGACTTACAAATTAATATTTTAAATTGACAAACATATGTGTAATTCATTCAGAAAATTCCGTAATCACGGACGCTGACAACGCATGTAATACATGACTTCATTCTTCACTCCATTAGATTTTTTCGCCCTCTGGCGTTTCTGAGAATAATGCGCGCACAGCACATGGAGTATAATTGGCTCCGTTCATGCTACGAGCTCGCACTACAACACGAAGCGAGACTATGAACAGTTTATAGTCCCGTAGTAAACCGGAAGGAGCCGTATGACGAACGTTAGCAGTTATGCTAACAACAATACAGTTTTTCTTTGGTTCACCGGGAAAATGTTTACTCTTCTTGCTTATTTTGAACCCTGTTTGAGTTAGAAACCACTTGTAATGCCATTGTAAAATGTGGAAGCTTAATTTTTAAAGTTGAGTATGGAAGCACACTGTGCTACTTACCGGTCAATGACTCAGAGAACAATGTGGGAGGCCTGGTTTGTTCCGTAGTGAAGTTAAGATGAGGCGTTTAAGGGTACTCGGAAATTCACGCACTCTAAGCTGCGCAATACACACCCATTATAAAGTCAGAAAAGGGCTGAAAAATCATAAAAGTTAAATTGCTGCAGTTCAACAAGTTTAAAATATATCAGAAAGCTGTATGTTCCGGCAATAGTTCAGGGTTTTCTCAACATTTGAAAGTTGAAATGGTGTATGTAGCTGAAAGTATGAGGAAGTTAATTGATTTGAAAGTTGAAGCAGTTTAAGAGGATTTGAAAATCTTCTCCATAGAAACCCATTCAAAAAAAAGTTGCTAAAAGCTTAATAATTCAAAAAGTTTAAAGGTTCGAAATATGAAGAGATATAGCACCCCTCTGCTGAAAGAGCTGAACATTTTAATATTTGAACGGTTTCTGTAGCTTAAAAAATGAAGGACAAGAAGCGTTGCGACGGAAGAAATAGAAGTTGAATAAAGATTCGAAGAACAATTGTTGGAATGCTTAACAGCATTCCAACAACTAGAAAAAGCTTTTCCTGCTGAAAATGCATTGGAATGCTGAAAACTGAAATTAATCGCAAAAACATTACTGAAAATAGATATCCAATTCAAAAACAAATTGCAAAAAGCTTAATAATTCAAAAAGTTTAAAGATTACAATATGAAAAGTCATATCACACCTCTCCTGAAAGAGCTGAACATTTTGATATTTGAACAGTTTCTGTGGCTTAAAAAAATTCATCAGTGGTGATATTTGTAGTAGTAGAAGTTGTAGAAGAAGTATTATCAGTAGAAGTATTAGTAGCATTAGAATAACTACTAGTAGTAGTAGAAGTTGTAGTTGTAGTAGAAGTATTATTAGTAGAAGTATTAGTAAATACAGTTAATCCATGGGGCTTTTATTTTGAAAGGGTGGGGCTGGGTGGGGGAGGGAGGGGGAGAGGAGACATAATCATAATGTTTGACACACATAAACAGGTTATTAAATTACAGGCTTCATCACAAGCAGTTCAGTTAGAATTCACTCTCTGGGGCTTTTATTTTGAAATGGGGTGTGGGGTGCGGGGGAGAGGAGACAGAATCATAATGTCAGATAAACACAAACCGGTTATTAAATGACAGGCTCATCACAAGCATTTCAGTTAGGATTCATTCTGTGGGGCTTATATTTTAAAATGGCGTGTGTGTGTGTGTGGGGGGGGGGGGGGAACTGAATGACTGTATGAGAGAGAGACACACAGCGAGATAGAGGGAGAGGAGTGTATGTGCGCGTGTGTCTGTGAGTCTGTGTCTTTGTCAACATCACTAATTACTGGCTCAATCGCGAACACCTGTGTGCCTGAAGCCATTTGAAAATATTCTCCATAGAGATCCCATTGAAAATAAAAACCTTAATAATTCAAAAAGGTTAAAGGTTAGAAATATGAAAAGTCATAGCACCTCTCTGGTGAAAGAGCTGAACATTTTAATAGTTGAACGGTTTCTGTAGCTTAAAAAATGAAGGACAAGAAGCGTTGCGACGGAAGAAATAGAAGTTGAACTAGAAAAAGCATTTCCTGCTGAAAATGCGTTGGAATGCTGACAGCTGAAATTAATTGTGAAAAAATTGCTGAAAATTAAGAAATGGGAGACTATCTGTCTGAAAAATGTTGAAGCCCGAAAGCATTTAAACTGCACTGCTGAAAAACCTAGTTGAAATGTCTAACTATGGTGTCTGTAGCTGAAAGTATGAGGAAGAAAAAGGCTTTGAAATTTGAAGTATAACAGGATTTGAAGATTTTCTCCATAGAGATCCCATTCAAAAGAAAATTGCAAAAAGCTTCATTCAAAAAGTTTAAAGATTACAAATATGAAAAGTCAAAGCACCCCTCTCCTGAAAGAGCTGAACACTTTGAACATTTGAACAATTTCTGTAGCTTAAACAAATTTCAGAAGTAGTGATATTTGAAGTAATAGTAGTAGAAGTTGTAGTTGTAGTAGAAGTATCATTAGTAGTGGAAGTATTAGTATTTAGAAGAAGTATTAGTGTTCAGAAGAAGTAGTAGCCTAGTATAAGTAGTAGTAGTAATAGCTGTAGTAGTGGTTGTAGTATTTAATATAACAGTAGTAGTAGTAGTAGTAGTAGTAAAAGTAATGGCAGTATTTGAAGTAGCAGTAGTAGTAGTACTAGTAGCAGTCGTACTAATAGCTGTAGTAGTATTAGTACTGGTAGTAGCATGAAGAGTAGTAGTAGCATTTGTAGTATAAGTAACAGTAGTAGTGGTAGTAATAGCAGTAGTGGTAGTAATAATATTGATGGTAGCAGTAATAGCACTAGTAATAGTAGCAACAGCAAAAGTTGTAGTAGAAGTAGTAGCAGCAGTAGTAGTAGTAATACTAGAAATATTAGCAGCAGTAGTAGTTGTCGCAGTATTAGTAAGAGCATTCATTTTTTCAACAAAAAAGCCTAATTTTGAGTTTAATGTTTAAATACAGTTAATCCATGAGGCTTTTATTTTGAAAGGGTGGGACTGGGTGGGGGAGGGAGGGGGAGAGGAGACATAATCATAATGTTTGACACACATAAACAGAGGTTATTAAATGACAGGCTTCATCACAAGCATTTCAGTTAGGATTCATTCTGTGGGGCTTTTATTTTAAAATGGCGTGTGTGTGTGTGTGTGTGGGGGGGGGGGTGGAGGAGGGTGGAAAGACCTCTAAAGAGTCCTAAGACCTGAATGACTGTATGAGAGAGACACACACACAGAGAGAGAGAGAGGGGGAGAGGAGTGTATGTGCGCGTGTGTCTGTGAGTCTGTGTTTGTCAACATCACTAATTACTGGCTCAATCGCAAACACCTGTGTGCCTGAAGCCATTTGAAAATATTCTCCATAGAGATCTCATTGAAAATAAAAAGCTGAATAATTCAAAAAGTTTAAAGGTTAGAAATATGAAAAGTCATAGCACCCCTCTGGTGAAAGAGCTGAACATTTTAATAGTTGAACGGTTTCTGTAGCTTAAAAAATTAAGGACAAGAAGCGTTGCGACGGAAGAAATAGAAGTTGAATAAAGATTCGAAGAACAATAGTTGGAATGCTTAACAGCATTCCAACAATTATGAATACTGATGTTAAATTAAGCTATGATGAGTTTTCACTGTTCATTTAACATCTGTAGGAGCCAAATTCAATGTGATGTTAAATATTCACTTGTATTTACATGTTTAACTGTAATCACTTCTGTTTCTACTTTGAATGTTACAAGGATGTCGTTAGAATTTGTTACAGTAAGAAATACATGTAAGTGACAGACAACTGTCACTTTAAGGACACTGTGACAGTTACTGACAGTGGTGAGTAATATCTGAGGCAGTATGGAGCCGCACAGTTTTCCGACCGTGTTAGGAAATGTGTTATGAAAAGTGTTAAATGGAACGATCTACGTGGATTAAGTTGTGGATAACCTGTGGATACGTATGGTATGTCGAAGTAACTGTCCGTTCTGGATCCGTCCCCGTTGTTTTAAAAACCTAAATAAATTATTAGCATGACATCATCCAGCTAGCCAAACCTGTCTGGTGTACAGCTAGTACAGAAGCTTTGCATGTACTGCTTCCCTTTCCCGCGAGTCTGCTGTCTGATTGTTAGGTCAGGCTGAGCTGATATCAGCTCTTTGGCTGCAGAATCTCCGCCAAAGTTCTCCTCTCAAACGGTTCTTGGAGGAGGAGTGCTCGCGCTGGCGCGGGCGCCTGTAGAGACTTCTCCTGACGAGAACGTGCAGCTAGGGGGGCCTGATCGTTCTGGCCCACAGCTGAATCTATTTGAGGGCGCTGATTGGCTAAATTGTATGTCACTCATTTATATCTTGAATCAGCAATTGGCTAAACTGCTTCATAGACCCGTCTCTTTTGGGCCAAAACGATTAGGCCCCCCTAGCTGCGCGTTCTCAGACGTGTCGTGCACACAGGCGCAGAGCACGAGCATACAAGCACGAGCATACAAGCACACGGGGAGAGGACGAGCAGGAAAAGCATATATTTTGCGCAGATATCATATTGTACACACATTACTGGGTACATTCCATAGTTCAAAAACACAAATATTGACAATTTGTATAATTTATGATTATTAAAATTGTTTTTGTTTTTCGTGTGGCTCATGGTGGGGCTATGCCCCATGGCCCTCTATTGACCAGCCGCCACTGCTTATTATACATATTCCAAACAAAAACACTTTAAAAACTCGACAATATGTATTCTTCATACTGTATAGTTCTTAATATTGTCACTGTTGTAAATAGTTTGATTGCATGATTTACTTTTATTGTGAAGTGCATGAAAACGGAAGTGCTTTTACTTTTGTCAAATAGAGTTGAGCTCCCAGGGAAGCTGCCTTAAATGAGGGAATACATGTTCGGTATGTAAATTAGGCTAAAGGGACATAAAGCGTATAATTATAGTTTAACGGATGAAATCGAATAATCATTTTAAAGCAAGCGTGTATTACATAAACAAAATATATTTTAACAAATATAAACCTGATAATAATAATAATATGTGTATCTGAGTATAGTGCAGACTGTTTGTCCTGAAAGTCCGGAGAAAGAGGAAGTAAGCAGGGTGTTGGCTTCAAGGGATGGGGAAATAACGGCGGTTGAGAAGGAAGACATAAAGAATATACTCAGAAATCAATAGATAAAGTGTAACCAAACGATAAAGTTTATAATCATGATTAATAACGAATGTTTAATGCATAGAGTGATTTAACAAATGTAAAACTGATTATAATGATGAACTGCGTTGAACTGTGTTGAGAAGTAAAAAGTACGTGTTAGGACATGTTTTGGGGAAGTGAGATCATATAGGAGTTGTCCGGAAAATGAGATCAGCACCAGATGTTCGGGTGGGGGCCCAAGACTGAAGGGAGATCTGGTACATTTCCAAACATAAGCACACACACAAAAGGGTGGGATAAAGATCATGTGTTCAGAATAGGAGGAGGGGGGAACAGATAGCCCAAATCGACAATATAAGGAGACGTCTGCGATACGCAGGCTGGGATTCTACGCGGGAGCCGACCAAGCGCTCCGAGGAAGAAGATACGGACGATTGCGCAACAGAAGTATTTGAGGACTCCGTCTCTGCTCACGAAAAGAAAAGATAACCGTTCGTGGACAAGGATTACAAGACGGAGAATTTCCCTCTCCCCACTGCTTGACTTTACCAACTGAACAACGGAAGAACACGGCAGCCCTAGAGAGACTTTGTACTGAGCCTTGAGGGTTGCTGATCGAACTCCGCTGTGCGAGCAGGAGGAATCCGAGGGTCCGGCCGGACCCTCGTTCCTAACACCTCCAAAAGAACTTTTCCATCGGACCTTTGAAATCCAGCTCCGACCGAGACGACGCGTCAACCTAACTCAATGAGTATAATCTAAAGAAGAAAATTAAATTACGAATCAAGTGTAGTAACGATTTTTATTATGTGAGCTGTAGCCTGAATCCCTGCTAACAAAATATATATATACATCCTGCAATAAATATCTAATCTGCATTTAAAGTAAAACTCTCAAGTGCATTCATTTGCTTCAAGTGGTAAATGGTCCTCGTGGCAAGTAAAAGGTTAAATCTATTGTATGTCTTACAACTGAGTTCTGAAAGGTTATCCTAGTGACCGAATCCACTTAACAACGCCTTACGGTTTTAGAAGTGATCCTAGCCGTTAAAACCTAACCTGGCAATTTACCAAGAGCACGGATCCATAAGAGGAAAGCTGCCATAACCGACGCGACTGGTGGGAGCGCCCGGGGCCTGGGTGGTCCCTCGGCCTAGCGCGCACCGACCGGAGGAAGCAGGGTAGACGTCGGGAGTAACGGCAGTTAGCGGAAGCCAGGCGAGTTTCCTCGCAAGAACACCAGCTCGGAAATCTTTTAATAGAGAGCTGAGTCAGTAGGTAGCCCCGTATCGGGCCAAAGAACCCCAGGATCTAACACTTTGAAGAGACAGGAAGTATAATGGTGTGTGTGTGTGTGTGTGTGTGTGTGTCTGTGTGTGAGACAAGAGTGAACGAGGGTGACGGAGGGTAGGAGGGGTTCCGGACCGGACACTGGGGGAAGAAAGGAAGTGATGCCACACAAACACAGCTGTTCACTGCTTGCTGCCTGGTTCTTGTGTTAAAAATGTCGCTTAAAAATAAATAAATAAATAACTGCATTAACGCATGACAATATAATTGTCGGTGTTAATTAATTAATGCGTTAACGCGATAATGCGTTAACTTGCCCAGCACTAATAATAATAATATATACATCATATAATAATATTCACTATAATATAAAACACACAAACACACATATATATAATTATGTATTTATAACTATATATCATTTCTCAGCAGGTGCTTCATGTCTCTCACTCCCTAACTGTCCGTGCTGGATCTGTCCCCGTTGTTTTAAAAAGCTAAATAAATTATTAGCATGACGTCATCCAGCTAGCCAAACCTGTCTGGTGTTCAGCTAGTGGAGAAGCTTCGCATGTACTGCTTCCCTTTCCCGCTAGTCTGCTGTCTGATTGTGCAGTTTCTCCGCTAAAGTTCTCCTCTCAAACGGCTCTTGGAGGAATAGTGCTCGCGCTAATAATATATAGACTAGTATGTAGACTAGTCCGGACGGAAGTTTGGGGAAGAATCGATTCTGCCCCAAACTGAATCTATTTGAGGACGCTGATTGGCTAAATTGTATGTCACTCATTTATATCTTTAATCAGCATTAAAGCATCATTGACTAAACTGCTTCATAGACCCGCCTCTTTGGGCCAGATTGCATGCTGGGTGTGTGATTGTGTGTGTGTGTAGGGGTGCTGTCGGCTCGCAGATGGAAACCATGAGTGTGAATACAGATTGCGAGGACTAGTATAAATCTCAGTCAGTGATTGTGTGCTTTAAGTACCAGAGTAAATTTAACGGGGTCTGTGAAGCATAGAATACAGTCGGGGTTGGCGATCTCAGAGCGAGGGCCGGTTGGTGATGGAGGCGGGCCCGATATTGAACCAGCTCAACCCCATTGGCCTACCGGGGATTTCCCTGGTATCCCCAATGGCCAGTCCGCCCCTGATGGTGTCACATTACCATTTGCTCTTCTTCAACAGGGCCACCTAACAGAGACACACAGGTTAATCCATCCATCTATTCCAGGGGTCTCTAACTGGCGGACCGCGGTCCGGATCAGGACCCAGACGCAGATGCAGCCGGACCCAGGACCTAAAATCGATATTTCGGAAACACACATATTAGGCAGCGAGTTTGTACTTTAACTGGTAGGGTTGCACGGTGTATCGATACTAAAAAGGTACAGCGATTTTGCATATTTTTAGTATCGATACTTTATTAAAATAGCGCGCGATCAGAGTGCACTCGCTGCTCCGCTCCCTGTCATGCTGCCTGCAGGCATGCAAGGGGGCGGGGCTGCCCAGCGCGCTCACAGCAACAGGCAGCGCGCGCACTTACAGCGAGTGATCACAGGGGAGACATGCAGGAGCTTTTACCGACTGTCCTCGGGTTGTTGGAAAACAAGATGCTAGAAGTATCATCTGGAAGTACTTTGGCTATATTGCAGACAGTGAAGGAAAGCCCACTGACCTACAGAGACCCGTCTGCGAAACGTGTTTCAAAGCCACACAGACAAAGTGAGGCAACACGTCTAACACGGCAAAGCACCTTTCAGACAGACACCCCGAACTTTTCAAAGAGTTCAAAGAACGACGGGTAAGCAAATGTGATTATAAACATGAACACCCCCAAACTCACCCATAGACAGCTAACACGAGTAGCCTTAGCCTAGTTTGACAACAAGCCTATATGATCATGAGGTCACAATGCATACAAACGTGCACTAAATGAAACACAATTGATGCAAAATGGCTCCATGCTGGTGGGGCCTGAGGGTGGAGCTTGAGCTAATTATTTTTATTTTTAGTTAAGGAAAAATAATTATTCCATGAATTAAGATAAAATATGAAGTGAAAATATCAAACTCACTATGCAAGTAAATTAAGCATTGTTTATCCACCCACTCCCACAGACAGTCAGACAGATGCCAGAGTCAGCAGCAATCATGGCACCTTGTAGTTTTCATTAATATCTTGCTGTTGGCTAATACTAATATTAATGCCATTTGTTAAGTGTCCAAAAAGCAGGGCAGGAACAAGCTGGTAAAAAAGGGAACCGTACAGATGTTTTATTTGTTACTAGTATAGATAAATAGACCAGTTCTCCAAAAAGAGAAATGTGTTCAGAAAGAATATAATTTATAAGCAAGAATGAACAGACTCTTCTATGTTAATTCTTCCCACAGGCAGTGTGTCATATGTTCAGAAACTGTAACTATTGATAAAAGCGGCAAATGAAGCGCACTACGAGGCAAAGCACAACTCCTTTGAACAAACGTACCCACTCACATCTGAAATGAAGACAGAAAATAAACCTAAGAGCCCAATATGATCAGAATCCTAACACATGAGTTCACTGTCCCAACAATGATGTTACCAGAGAGAATAGAGCTGAAACAAGTGTTAATAACCACAGATAAAGTCCATGCTCACTGATTTCTCTTTTGAGAAGACAAAAACACAATATTGTAGCTTTTTGATTGACATCACTTCACACATGAATGAACTGAATTTAAAGTTGCAGGACAATTCAGTGAAATACATTTTTCTAAAATGAATTACTTTATTTTAAGATGCACATTCTTCAAAAGCTTTCTGTTATGTTAGTTATTCTTTAATCCAGCCATTATTTTACTTGAAATGAGAATAACATTTATTTATGTATTATTTATAATCCATCCAGTTAAATTTGAAAACTGAGAATAATAGTTTGTTGAAATATAATTGATGTGATTTCTTTATTTGATTTGACAGTTGTTGACCACACAGAGACGTTGTTACTACTACTAGGCTTCTTGAATATATATATATATATATATATATATATATATATATATATATATATATATATATATATATATATATATATATATATATATATATATATATATATGGCACTAAATAGTGCGGGTTAAATATTATTGTAATGTTTCGGACCTTTGGCCGAGGAGATTTTCTCAATCTGGACCTTTTGGAATTTTAGTTGAAGACCCCTGATCTATTCAATGATCCTTCCTCAACTCAGGATAAACAGGAAAACTGCCAACGTTCTATCCTCAGCGCTGTTTATTTGCATTAACATTCAATAACAAAGAAGCAGCTAAAAGCGTTACTGCTTGGCAAACAGACCAATAATAATGAATTATGCAGACTGGCCAAGAAACTCCTTGAGTTGTGTGGTGAATCATACACACCTCTAGCTGCATATGCACACCATATGAGCAAGGCATTAATCCTGAGGTCTAGTAGCTCCCTCTTGTAAAGTCCTGACGTGTTAAAGGGTTTCAGCACCCTAACAGGCAACATCAGTGTTCCGTTAAGTTACAAGAGTTCAGTTACGCTTGTACTTGAAATTTATGACATATTTCAAATGAATGTTATTAAAACGAAGGATTCTTAAAGATGTACATGTGAGGGTCCAGGAAACGTGAACAGATTTTGATGCCAAACATTTGATTTATAAACACGACACTTGGTCAAGCATCAGACTGAGGATAAGTTCTGAACTGACCAGAACTCAGCAGCCTGTGGTTATAAAGCTTCCATCAACAGCATTCTGCTCCCCTTCTGCTCTCTGCGCTATCTATTCTGCAATGGCACCATCACTGCATCCTGCTTAGCACTGCCCAGGATTGGTTTTCAGAAATACAAACCAGTGTTTTTTCCCTTATAGCAGAATGATAATGGTGTTTGTGCTGACACAGCACTGTGGAGTAAGGTCTGGCTCTGCAAGACTACAGCCAGGCAAAACCTGGCCTGATCGCACACCATAACAAATGTTACGTTAGCATGCATATTTTCTCTGTTGTGTTAACTCTTGTCATATTAAATTAAGACAATAACAGAATGAGCTCAGAAACTCAGCAACTGAAACAAACAACAAAGAGTCTTCTAGCCCAGTGATTCTCAGCTGGTGGGTCATTAAGGGGTGATGGTGGGTCCCGCAGCCAGACCAGTTGAGAACCACTGTCCTAGCCTGTAAGGGGCACACAGACACAGTGTAAACCAACATGCACTTTTAACTGTAGCTTACAAGCCAAGTGCAGACTGCAGTGTTAGCAGTGGTATTGAAGAACAAGGGCCGCAACATTTAGCATCTCAACTGTCTGATGCCACAAGTAGCAGCTATATTTTTAAGCTGTTTATTGTACCGACTGTCCGAAGCAAGCAAACTATTGTATTGAACTACTGTATTTTGACCAACTAGCTATTGCATATTTTCAGCTGGCTAAGCTGTTAGCTGTTAGCTTGCAAGACACAGCAGTTCACCTACTAGCCCGTATACTAAGCCACTACTTCACCAAACTTCTACCACCATACATGTGACATTGGAAACCTATTGGATGTGTAAAACATTGTATAAAGCCTTTTGTGTCTCCAAAGATGTCACATCTCTCCCTCCTGAGATAGTGTCCATGAAAAACACAAACAGAATAGGTGACAAGTGACAACCCC
Organism: Lycodopsis pacificus; assembly: GCA_028022725.1. NCBI lineage: Eukaryota > Metazoa > Chordata > Actinopteri > Perciformes > Zoarcidae > Lycodopsis > Lycodopsis pacificus. The sequence continues at coordinate 1,396,678 of CM051692.1, forward strand.
GGTCGAGTCCAACACCAACTGCAAGTGTTTGACTCTGTGCCGAGAACACGGACAAAGCTCTTGTAGCAATTACCTCACATCCCTGCAGTACCGCCCACAGAACATCCCGGGGAAACCGGTCATGAGCCTTCTCCAAGTGGATGGGAAATCTCCCAGGATCCCTTCAACAGCCTTGCAAGGGTAAAGAGCTGCTCCAATGTTTCACAGGAAGGACAGAATCCACATTACGCCTCCTGTATTTCAGCTTTAAAGTCAGAACCTTGTTTCCAGCACCCTGGAATAAACTTTACCTGGGAGAATGTGCAATGTGATACCCCGATAATTAGAGCACGCCCTCTGGTCCTCCTTTTTAAAAACACAAACCTTGGGCTGCCACTTCACAGGCACTGTCCCCGACCTCCATTTAAGAGGCGTGTCAGCCAAGACAGAACAACAATGTCCAGAGCCCTTAGCATTCTCTGAATACAAAGACACCAATACTCAGGAAAGAAATATTCCACATAACATGTGACTTACAGAACAGGTCTATAAACACATGCTCTGCCTTCTTTGTACATGATGTGAAAGGCAGTGGCGGGCCGTGCATTTTATACCTGGGCCTTCACTGCTGGTCCTGCAGCTGAAATACCACCTTATAACCACATTGTGGCGCCACAGCTCATTTTTAAGGCTGTAAATGTACGTCTTCGTATTAAACCGTTCGGTACGAGTCGTTTGAATAATGCTCGAGCATTTAGAAAATGCAAAAGCCTAAATTCAGGAAAATATAATGTTCTCAGCTGGTCTGGCGGTGGGATCCACCGTCATTCCTTCATGACAAGCGAGTGACATTTTACTTTCACTCTTTTGAGAACGCACCTCTCTGCAGTGTCTTTCCTCCTCTCAGCACCTTGTGTCATGGTGCAGCTCAACTCAGTCAGAATGCATTTTGATTGGCTGACCTGAATCACGTGATGTGATTCACTACCCATCAGCCTCAGCTGGCTGTTAAATTTCGTGATAGTCACGTGCTCACCCACTGACCAATCACAGCACACTGCACCGAGCGGGAAAGCTACAGATGAACACTGAGCTGCACGTAATGCTGACGTCATTATAGACCGCTCGCGGCCGCTGACACGTCAAAGAATACGCCCAACATGTCAAACTAAAGATCTGATTGGTTGAACACTATGACAATCAACAATATCGTCCCCATGTACTTTAATCTGCACTGGCTGCAGGTGAGACTCTGCAGGCCTCTGGCTCTGTTCTTACCTAGAGACACAGAGGTGAGATCTGAGAGCAACTGAGGAAGACAGTAGCTGTGCAATGAGAAAATAAGATAATGGGAAAAATATTTTTATAAATTATAATACATGTAGTCAGTGGCGGCTGGTGGAAAATTTTCTAGGTAGGGCCATCCTATCAATTTCAGCAAACATCCCAGTATGATTTCATGCAAAAAAAATTTAGCATCAAACACGCATTATTACTTGGCAGTTAAATATTTAACATTTATTCCAACATGAAAAAAAGCAGTAAATAACACTTATATAATATAATACAATATAATATAACATGTTTATTTATTGAGATGCCCCTATGGACCTTGTTATAGGAGGTAAAGATCAGGAGAAGTAAACATGAAGTGTAATTATGAATACTGATGTTAAATTAAGCTATGATGAGTTTTCACTGTTAATTTAGGGGGGAAAAAGTGGCCCGGGAGTTACTGTCAGACCAGCCCACTCAATACACGGCGCGCTGCCCACTCAATACACGGCGCGCTGCCCACTCAATACACGGCGCGCTACCCACTCAATACACGGCATGTATTTCACCGGTCTAAGGCGGCCACGACCGCATGGCGCAGTGGAGAAACGTTTTTAAAAGCACCGTAGTGTCCATCCGTGCTATGGCGTCCTCTGATCGCGAGGAGTAGTATGTCAGTTTATACTGTTGATACAGTTTTCACTGATTATTGATTTCGGTATTAGAGTAAATTGAACGTGTTCTGTGAAGCATATAATATAGTCGGGCCGGCGATGTCAGAGACGGCCCATACCCCGTCGGCCTACCGGGGATTCCCCCGGTATCCCCGATGGCCAGTCCGCCCCTGCCTGTGGATACGTATGGTATGTCGAAGTAATCTGCGTACTTTTCGGAAGAAAGGAAGTTGATTGACTGACTTGTACGAAGTAGTGAAGCTTCGCATGTAGTCTGCTGTCTGATTGTGAGGTCAGGCTGATCTGATATCAGCTCTTTGGCTGCAGAATCTCCTCAAAGTTCTCCTCTCAAACGGGTCTTGGAGGAGTGCTCGCGCTGGCGCGGGCGCCTGTAGAGACTTCTCCTGACGAGAACGCGCAGCTAGGGGGGCCTGATCGTTCTGGCCCACAGCTGAATCTATTTGAGTGCGCTGATTGGCTCAATTGTATGTCACTCATTTATATCTTGAATCAGCAATTGGCTAAACTGCTTCATAGACCCGTCTCTTTTGGGCCAAAACGATCAGGCCCCCCTCGCTGCGCGTTCTCAGACGTGTCGTGCACACAGGCAGAGAGCACGAGCAGACGAGCACACAGGGGGAGAGGACGAGCAGGAAAAGCATATATTTTGCGCAGATATCATATTGTACACACATTACTGGGTACATTCCATAGTTAAAAAACACAAATATTGACAATTTGTATAATTTATGATTATTATAATTTTTTTTTTTTTTTTCGTGTGGCTCATGGTGGGGCCATGCCCCATGGCCCTCTCTTGACCAGCTGCCACTGCATGTAGTGCATTTAAGAACAATTACTAAATTATACAATAAATTATAATTTAATTATTTTTTATTTTATTTTTTTTTTAAATATAAATAGCTTTGTGATTCTGTTTAGGCCAGCAGAGAAGGCCTTGCAGGCCCTGACGGCCCGCCACTGGTGAAAGGTGAAGGAGAGAAATATCAAGCGGAGGATTTATATTTAGAATCCTCTTCATGCAAAACAAATGCAAGCTATTGATCATAAGCTGAATGAAAAACTTAAATGCACTGGAGTGAATATTTTCTCTGCATTATTTTTGTTTCAAGTCATTTACAGTCTCAAACCTCTGAACATTGGAACAAAACAACGGCTTCAAACCATGAATCAGCCAAACCCTGTTGCATCATCTCCTCACCTGAATGGTGACTACGCGCGGCAATGGTTGCCGTGTGTTGGCTCCGCCCTCAATAGCGATGCCAAGGGTGTTGGCATTCTTCGCCACTCTTACCAAGGTAGCTGTGGGAACTGGGCCCGGTGAGCCAGTCTGCTGGGACACAAACGGAAGAGCAGTCAGAAGAAAGAGAGCACGGTCGAACCTCATATTGTCACCATTGCAAAATTTAAAGAAGTAGATCAGACCTGCAAACACGTCATCTTTCGTCAAAATTGGAATCAGGGATTTACCGACAATACTTTTTATAACAATGCTGAACCGAAAATCCAACTAATCCAACTAATGAAGGTGTGAAAATAGGATTAAGCTTCATTCTTCACACGACTTCCATCACCTTACATGTACAACTGACGACATCACACTGAACGCCTTTGATTACAAACCGTCCAGAAATAAGTGTGTGATGTTATCACCATTTTCTACAGTACATTGTGCCTTCTATGGCAGCGGGCTTCGGCCCTGCCTTTGAGTGTGGCCGTTCATGAGATGTGGTTTAATGAAACTTTGTACAAACAAGTTTGGCCAAAAGTCAAACCACACACAGAAGCCAAGCGATTGGATCCTCAAGGCATTGTAATTCTAAGCGTATTATGCACATACAAACAGAATGAAGAGTAGCAAAGCTGATGTAGCTAGAAGCCAGTGAAAAGGAGCTAGTATGCTATATACCAAGAGGCTAATCAGGTAATAAGGTGCAGGTGCACAGCTGTGGAAGGTCAGGTGACAGGCAGAAACACGGTGGGGACATCTGAAGGGTATGAAATGATAGGGTAGAGGGGATTCTATTCATGTGGGCGTTGAAGCTGGAGAGGAGGGAATCTGAGGCTGAGGAGTGTAAACATATGAGCGCTGTGTTACTGCTTGCCAACCCTTCAGGAAAGCGTGTTACATTTGCTGCCTTTGCCTGTCTACGTGGTGGATGCTTCAGTGTTTGTGCACTAAGATGATAGAGTTTCACTGAATTGCAGAGAGGAGAGAAGTGGCTTTGGCACAACATAACACAGCTGGACAGAATTACTCAAGTCTATAACTGTGTCCTAACTTCATACTCATCACTTACAGTACTGTCAGTTAAAGTTAAAATAAAAACACTATACAAACACAAACTGATACAATATGTGCAACGTCAGAAGTCCATCATCTGCCACTTTAGAATATCACTGCCATTAAACTTCAGTTAGTGTGCATTTGGTTTGGGTAGACTTTGTTTTGTGAATACACTACACTACAGTACAAACATGCTTAGACTGTACATGCCGTATGTCTGCTCAGCAGGATGGAGGTGTTGACAGGGCTTGTGTCACTGTCATGTTCTTTTAACTGTTGCAACATACCCACCACAGCTTTAAGTTCAGACACTAAAAGAGCTCATCATAGTGTATATCGATATTCTCTCTCTTCATCTCAGACTTCAGCCCAATGCTTCATTTAGAGGATTTGTTTATTTTGTAGAAAGATCGTAGAAAAAAGTATAACTATTATAACCTGTAACCTGTTTGATATAAAAGTATCACCGTTGAAACATATAACCTGTTTTATTTCATGATAGGAGTGATGAAACCTATAAACGCCATATAAAATAGTCACTGATAACTTATATAATCCTCCCTGTACAGGATCAAACTAGTTACATTCTGTGTCTGACCCAGAAGCCGGAGGACTCATGTGTGAGTGAGGCATGAACCTGAGAGAGGTGCCAGCCTCAGACCAGCACAAGAGGAGCCGGCAGAGCTGAGAGAAAAAGCAACTTCCAGCGTAAGGTCTGATCATACTTCTTTAACAAGACGAATAGGCTTAAAGGTCTTACGCCCTTACGGGGACTAGAAGACCCTCACAGCGAGAGCTGACGGAGAGCCTGTTAACAGCAGGAGTGTCAGCATTAGCTGTTGTAGCACTGAGACCGTTTCATTGAAGTGAAATTGTTGTATGTGATTGTTGTGACTTTAATAAAACCACCTTACCATTTGTAAGTGTCTGAAACCAAACTAAGTACTCTGGTTTTTAGACTAGTTTAACCCTCTTGCCCTGTTCCTGAACGTGTGATACAGAAGTGATGACTGACTCCACCAGAGGAGCTTAAGATAAGTTCCCTGGGTGTGTTAGTCAAAAATGGTGAGAAACTTAAAATAGGCAGCAGTAAGTTATAGAGTAGACGCTCTACGTAACTACTCATACTGGGTGTTAGGGACGTCTGTGCCATGCATCTCTTTTATAATCTGCTCCTATTTCTTTGAGTTTGTACCTTTTTTTCTGCTCATCAGTTCATCTGTTGATTATTTGATTGGATGAGTGGGTTGAATGAAACATGGTGAAGTGGTTATTTATGACAATGTGAAGCCCTCACTTGTCTGGTCCCTGGAAGAAGTGCATGGGTCCCTGGCTGTTCCAGAGTGCCCTGCTGGTTTTTGCTGGGTCGAGGGCTGCCATGCTTACTGAGGCCTCCTGCCTCAGCGATATCCACCCCGCTGTCCTCACTCAGAGTCTGGCCACTGTCTGACAGCTGGGACAGGGTGGACCCTGGAAGAGACACGATAATGTTTACAGTGTACAAACAATCACTACATACAACAATAGATAGTGTCTGTTCTCGGATAGTGGAATTTATCTTCTCAACTGAAGAGAGAATCTTATTCTAGACCAGACAGAACACATTCTAAATGCTGAATAGTCAGTTTTCTACAATATAGCCACACACTGCTTGATGATTTCTGCATCCTTTATAAGGTGTTGTAACTTATATATTGTATAGATTGTAATGGTCACTTGAGTCCAATCTTTTTGTACTGCAGTTGGGATTGGGATCCTTTGTGTGTTATTTTCTTTCCCACATGTAATGTTCTGTACTTGTTAGCGTTATCAGTGGCCTGGTATGTAAAGACACGATATGAACTTGGACTTTTATTGTTGTTGTTACTCTTTTTATGTCCCTCTTGAGCACTAAATGGGACATTTGTAAAGCGCAATACGGGAGCATGGAGCGCGCAGACAAGGGAGGCCGTCGGCTTTGAGTGGCCTTGGCAAGCATGATGTCCAGGTGACCCTTGAACCAAGAACTTTAACCAAACTTTGTGGTTTCTATGTTGTGAAAACATTGGGCTAATGCTAGACGAGACCCATCATCTGACAGGACTGTGGTGAGATTGCGTTGGCTCTACAGCTTATTGAACAAAGGACAAAGTTTGATTTGAGTTATAATAATATATGCTGGTATACGCAGCATATATGTCTTTTGTTTCCATGTTTCCAGTGTCTTTTGTTTCCATGTGTCACTTGTGGAGTGAAGTTGTGTTGTGGTCTCATGAATAATTGAAACCTTTAGGAGGTTTAGGTAAATGTAATACACTGCTTAAAAGCATATGCAGGGGGCAGCTGGTGGCTAAGTTTTCATTACCAACACATAGCTGATACAGTCAACACTACTTGCATACATCCTCCCTGCCTGCATGACTATTGCTGCACGCACAAAAGTCTACCACAAGCCAGCAGGGGGCAGCCATGGATAGCAGTACACATGAAGAAAATACACCCCCTCATCCCACCTTCACGCCACTAGACAAAATAAAAGTGACATCAGCAATAAAGCAGCCTGTTGGAATCCATGTATCTAGAGCTGTCTGAGGAGGAACAACAACAGTCTGATGAGTGTGAGGATGTTGAGGCAGTCACATTCACAGAACAGCTTAAGGACCTTCAATTGAGGGTTGAGACCTAAGAAAATCAGCACACTCAATCGTTTAGAGCAGGGATTCCCAAACTGTGGTGCGTGCACCCCCAGGGGTGTGATGGTAATGGTAATGTAATGGTGGTCTAATGGTGCAGTCCTGTCGATGGGGTGCCTCACGGCGGGGGCGGCTGGAGACCTCGCGTCCGGCGCCAACGGGTGAGAGCCCGCCACTTGGAACCATAAAACCAAGTCCCGGATTTCACCCGGGGGACATTCTGGAGGTATTATGGCCGGGTGATGTCCCTCGTTGCTGGGGAGGTATGACCCGAGAGTGGCGGGGTCTTATGGAGGTATATTTTATTTATTTGCATCATCTAATTAACCCTGCCCTAAACCTAACCATAACTTCCACTAGGAAGCCACGTCCCCAACCAAACCTAACCCGGATTTTATACGCAGGCCTTTGTGGAGGTATTGTAGCCGCGTAATGTTCCTCGTTGAGCGTGTTTCTGCTGGAGACAGGCGGGGTGTTTTGGTGGTATCTCGGCCGACAACTCGGTGTTGTTCCCGTCCGTGGATGAGCGCATTTCTGCCGGAGACAGGCGGCGTGTTGTGGTAGTATTCTGACCGTGTAATAGGGAGAATGAGAGGCGGTGGTGGAGAGGGAAAAAAAGCTAAAGTGTTAAAATGTTGATTAGAAACGTATTTGTAATAAGTCAAACACAAACGTAATTAGGGAGAAAATACGTTTTTAGTCAAACGTAATTGAGAATGCATTTTAGTTTTGGGGGAACGTAATTTTTAGGAGACAGGACAGGTTGAATGGTGTAATAATAATTAAAAAAAATGTAAGTGGGATTTATCACAAAATAAAAACTGGTCAGTTACAGAATAGCAAGAAAGGGGCTACTGCACACAATCGCCGAAGACGTGTGCTTGGCAGCTGCCAAAGAGATGGTGGAATGTATGATTGGAGAGAGAAGCAAACAAGTTGGACGTGATCCCGCGTCCAACAACACTGTGTCGCCGCATCGATGCTTTGTCTGAAGACATCCTGGCTACATTAGTCGGTCGCATGAAGAAGAGTGAGTTGTAATCTCTGCAAGTAGACGAGTCTACAGATGTGGCCAATCTGGCCAATCTTCTGGTGAACGTCCGTTACCTTTTCGAAGGCACGGTGCAGGAAGTTTTGTCTTTTTTATCTTGTAAACAAACGCCACGCGCGAGCAAACTGTTCCGATTTTTATGTGGCTATAAATAGGCTCTGTTGCTTTTTGTTTTAAGGTGTGGGGGATTGGGGGTGCGTGAACCCGGTTGGGATGTAGAAGGGGGTGCGTGGCCTAAAAAGTTTGGGAACCGCTGGTTTAGCGGGTCTTGAGGAGACTAAAGAGTGTATCAAGACTAGGCTGTTACTTTCCCATCACTGCCTAGAGCCACAATCAAATGACGTATTATAATAGAGTTTCCCCTGTTTGGTGAGTTAAGGAGTTCGACTGATGTCACAGATTTCATTGAGCAGTGTGAGAATTCTCTCACTGGGTGTTCTGTCAATAGGAATACAAGGCTCAAAGGGTCAAGCTGTCCTTGATTCAAGGTGCACATACTCCTTGAAGAGTAGAACCCTGTGGAGTGACATAAGGAAGGCAGGTGAGGCACTGAGTGTGAGTGAGATCCCAAAATGTATCATGACCAAGGGGCAAGAGAGCGAGGCAATAGAAGACCTTACTTCTCACCCTCAACTATGCCCCCAAACTGTTTGCAGACTGTCTGCATACATGAACTCTGTGACGACCAAATTTGCGTGCCTCTATTTCTTAGCCTGGACTTCATATGTGCTAGCACCTGAGGAAATATGTTGTGCCAGGGGGGAAAGAATAAAAGTCCTTACCAACTGCTCCTGATACACTGCAGTGCGGTCGTGCAGAGCCTTCAGTCAACTTTATAACTTAGTGTAATGGAAGATTCTGGGGTCAAACAGCCTGCCATTACACTCTTGGAACCCCAACCTGAGGTGGTCAGACCAGTGCTGCAGAAGTGTTCTATAGTTTAGACACAGGCGCAACTGCTGTCGTAAAGCACAAGATTTCAACAACAGAGGAGCTGCCAGTGCAAAGGAGAGCTTTCCAAGTGTCACTACAGCAGCAAGTAGTTATTCAGGAGCAACTTAAGAAAATGCTCAGCAATGGTGTCATACAACTGTCCTCTTCTGCGTAGGCTTGCCCAGTAGTTTTGACCCTAAGAAAGGCTGGGACACCCTGCCTCTGTTTGGACTACAGGGGAGTTAATGCTAAATCACACCACCATGCCTCTCCAATGCCACTGGTGCATGAAAAAGCAAATAAATGTGGTCTCAGGTAAAGGAGTTGAAGTAGACCCAGAAAAGGTTGATGCCATCATAGCCTACACAGCACCCACTGCCCATTATTTTTTTGTTAGAAAAGGGGGTACTATGAAAGTGGTCTGCTCACTGTTAGGCTGCCTTTTGGGCTTGTTGCAGTCAGCACCTGTGCTAGCTCAGCCAAGGCCATACCTTGTTTTCTTTGCAGCAATGTGGGAGCTGTCTTGATGCAGACCATTGAGTGAGAAGAAAGATGCAACGCCTTTGCTTCAAGAGTTCTCCAACTGTGTTATTCCACCTCAGGGAAATAATTCCTTCCAGTAGTGTTGGCAGTGAAGTGGCTGCATTATCTAGAAGGGGAAATGTGTGATGTAATCACAGACCACAGTGCTCTTAACTGGGCATTCAACTGTCAAGCATCATCCCGTCTCACCATTTGGACTCTGCAGCATTGTGCTTCCAGGTCCATTATAAGAGAGGTTGCTGTAACGTTCACTATGCTTTATACTGCACACGTCAACAACAAGAAGGCATTGTGTGTATGACTTAAATTGCACTGGTCTGATCTACCCTTCAGGACATTGAAGAGGCTCAGCAGAGTTTCTCGCTTACTTCCACATGATCCATTTGGAGGACATTTGGGAGGATGAAGACACTCCTGAAAAATGTGGCGTGTTGGCCAAGGATTCACAAAGATCTTTGCAGTCATGTCCATGCATGCCATACTTTTCAGCAATACAAAGGTTCTAATGACAAGCCAGCTCAAATCACCAGGTGAGATGATAGGAGAGGACGTCATGGGGCCAATCTCACACAGCAAAGCCCGGAATGGACCTCCTGGTGTTTAGCAGTCAACAGCCTGCCTGGCCTGCCAAGCGATGATCAAGATTTAATGCAAGCAGCCATGGGATCACTTCTGACGCTTCAATGTGACGTTTTGCTGCCATGACAGTGAGCCTGATTAATGCTGATGCCTCTGATCATCCCTGCAGAGACACCAGATCCATGTCCGCCAGATTATAATGACGACAGTATCGGCGACATCTGTGTTCAGTACATCAGCTTCCTGCAGAAGTCCAGCAATAAGACTGTTGTGGGGCATGTCGGGTTACCAATGCTATTCGTCATCATGATTAAACTCTTCAGATCGGTTTCATCTGTCATTTGACACTTTAAATGTGTAGAGTAGGAGGAATCATCTGCCACTCGTCTCTGGCTCAGCCATTTGTTCTCCCTCACCAATCTCCACACTGGAAACGAGAGGTATTAGATGCAGTGCCATGATGACTGCTGCATCTTTTGCAAGACATCCAAACGTTGATGCATTCAGGGACTTCAACTCCTGCTCAGACTTTTCCATAAGGTCTTGCGGCTCTGAGATCTGAGGCAGGATATCACATTTGCTGGTCCTCTAACACAGTTTTAGGAGGAGTGGTAAAAAGCATCAGCATGTTAATAGCATGAAAGAACAGGACACTGAGACTTGGTTATTTTTCCCAGCTCTACAGCATTCCTTCTTCGTTCATGGGCATCAACGAGATGAATCTATCCTCCCAGAAGGAGATGTGTTACCGCTCAGCAGCGATGCAAAACCTGTTACAGAAACAAGCTGTGTCTGTTGTCCCCATTCACGAGAGACAGAAAAGGTTTTACTCTAACACAAACCTGTGTTGGCGCTTCGCAACACATTCCATATGTTAACCAACAGGCGGTTACTTGAGCTGGGCAATTGGTTCACCACTGTTGACTTACAGGTGCATTAATTGAAGTAGAGGTGGCTTCAAAACACAGGATATTGCATTTCACCTTGCAGGGTATAGCCTATAGCCAGCAAGCGATGGGGGTTATGGCAGCTGCCCATCCGTTAGCAGTGGTGCTAACAGATGGGCCCACCTTCGTTTGGATGATAGGAAGCACAAGCCATGCTAGCTTACCATTTCCTCCTCACTGATGGTAGATAGGTAGACTGGTAAACGTTGTGTGGCCTCCTCAAGCTACTGGCAGGGTTCATGGTCAAGTGTATGCACCAGCCATTTCCGCCTGCCACAAGGGTTTTGGTGACAGAACGGTCGTTGGTCCTCTTGTGAAGCGATTCTTGCAAGGGGTCAGGACACAGTGCTACATGAAGCGTGCCTCCTCCCTGCAGTGGGGACTGCCATTGGTGGTCAATTGGTGAGGGGTCCCTTTGAGCTGTTGATGCACCCTGCTATGAGGGCGTTTTCATGCAAAATAGTTTTGCAAAACAGCTTTACTGCTGCAACATAGTAACTTGCTTTCTCTCGCGTTTTAGTTGGTCTCCATGCAGTCTAACAATGATGTTATGGATTACATCGGAATAAAAAGATTAAACCTCAACAGCTCACATCAAGGTCTGTGGGTTATCTTGAGCAACTGGGTCATGATTTCTGAAAAGAGATATTGCTGTTAAGTTTTTCATATGTATATTTTCGGGACTTTTAACATCACATGCTGAGTGCCATATACTCCCATTATCTTTGTGAGAGTACGCAGATAGCTGGTATCCACAAAACAACTCAAACCAAAACAATTTAGACTGCTAAATAGCATTACAGATAAGAGGAAAATATGTATGTTTATGTAATTGTACTTTCAATACCATCCCATAAGGTTGTTGTTGTTGTTATTGGAAGGAAATTGTTTTTGCCCAAATAATTGTATCTTATGTTGAGGCATACATGAGATGTATTTATGCACAGGGAGTCAACACCCACAGCCAAACACAGACACACTCACAGACACACAATTTATGTACCTCTTTGCTGTTGTGTGGAGTCTGCAGACAGCCGGTTCATGTTTGTTATGATGACATTCTGGGTGAGGGCAGGTGAGCAGGGACGGTCAAGACTCCAGGGTGGAGCAGTAGGTGTGATTAGAGAGGGGCAGGGGGAGGGACATGGCGAGAGATGGGGTGATGGATGACGGGATTGCATGGGAGAGGCTGCCTTGGAAGAGGACGCAGACTTTGACAAGTAGGTGGACTTCTCATAGGAGCTGGAAGCGAGTTTGACAGATGCCTCTGGCTTTGCAGAGCTGGAGGAGTCCCGGTGGTGTAGGAAGCCTGGACAGGTGTGGTGTCCTGAACTGGGCTGGCTGTGGTGGGCAGCATGGTGGTGGAAGTGATGAGCGAAGTGGGGGTGGTTCTGGTGTTCAGATTTAGAGAGTTGAAGGGAACTCTGGCAGGTGTGATGGAGAGCATTTAGCGAAGCGTGGTGGCTTGCACCAGAGCATGTGTGATAGGCAGAGACTGGTGAGGGCTGGTGGGTGGTGGGGAGGGCTTTGAACGACTTGTGGAGGCACTCCTGGAGCAGCCAGGTGGGGCCAGTGAAGAGCAAGCTGGAACGGGGCTGCAACCGCCGAGCTGATGGCTTCCTGCTATGCTCCTTCTCCTTAGACGGCTTGGTCTGAGCCTGGAGAGGGGCAGTCCTGAAGAATGGAGGAGATTCATTTGAAGCCTGCCTTTCATCCTGTCAATGAAAATAAGGCAACAGTATACATGAATCCCACATGGAGGGTTTAGCTCCTCTCTCAGAGCCTAATGAATTACAAAAGAAAAAAAAAAATCTTTACATTACAATCTTTAAGATCTCAGTCCTGGATGACATAGCAAAACCTGGAACTGTATACAGCATAAAGAATGCAAGAAGGGAGAAACAACTAGCCTGACCAACGCATCTGAAGCTGTGCACAGCGGCACACAAGCAGAGAAAGGGTTTAGAGATGAGAAGTTTATCAAACCAATACTTCTGCAGTGCGTTCGCTGATAGCTTAGGTCGCAAGATGTTTACCCACCAAGAAAGAGTTTCATTACGCAGCTCGGCTAATCGTGGTTTATACATTTCAGTTTGTGCATAGGTTTAAAATAACAGATAACGTGTCTATACGTGTCTATTATAGAGCTACAGTGGATTTTTTTGGATGAAACAGAGACAGGCCAGTTGTTTCCCACTACTTTCACATCCTAAAAAAATACAGACAATACTACTTTAAACAAGGATACAATAGAAATCTCAAGGATTGTAGAATTATAATAAATAAATGAATGTAATTTCCTAGTGCTGTGAGCACCATAAACACAATTCCATCTTCCTACATTGTGTTGGGGTTGAGATACCCCAAAGAGGGTATCTCAAAATTGTATTGTATTTGCACAAGTACCAAGACAACGAAATGCAGTTTACCATTTAATCAAAAAGTGTAGTATTAAGAAATGTACTTATGTATAGACGTGTATATATAAATAAAAATCAAGATATAAATATGCTGAGATATTACCATGGTGCAGAGTTCAGCAAAGAGACAGCTGAGGTGAAGGAGCTGCTCCTAAGCCTGCTGGTCCTTGAATGGAGAGTTCTACCGCCTACCACGGAGGGCAAACAGCCTCTGGCTGGCAATGACACACCCTGTGCTGACACCGCTTTCACTGGACTGTAACATTCTGCCTCTCGGAACCCCTGTTCAGCAACATTCCCACTTCCTGAAAACAATTTCATTGCCATTCCCCGTCTTTCCACAGGATGCCCTTGTCTTTCCCTCCTGTCCCGATGCCAGCGATGCCAGCGCCCCCGCCGCCTACTTCCAACAACCACAGAAGCTTGATCTAGCCGGTGCTCCGTTCCCGCCAGCCACGGACACCAGCGGTCCACCATAGCTTCTCCCAACCTTCTTTCTACAACCCTCTCGACCCTCCTCTTCCCTTCTTCTTCCCTACACCCTTTCATCCCCGCATCCCCCTACCCTACATCCCTCTACCTCGATACCCAACCTACATCCTTTTACCCCTCTACCCCTACCCTCCATCCCTCTACCTCTACCCTACATCCTTTCACCCCGCTACCTCGACCCCTACCCTACATCCCTTCATCCCTCTAGCTCAACCCCTTCATCCCTCTACCTCGACCCCTACCCTACATCCCTCCACCTCGACCCCTACCCTACATCCTTTCACCCCTCTACCTCAACCCCTTCATCCCTCTACCTCGACCCCTACCCTACATCCCTTCATCCCTCCACCTCGACCCCTTCATCCCTCTACCTCGACCCCTACCCTACATCCCTCCACCTCGACCCCTACCCTACATGCTTTCACCCCTCTACCTCAACCCCTACATCATTTCACCCCTCTACCTCAACCCCTTCATCTCTCTACCTCTACCCTACATCCTTTCACCCCGCTACCTCGACCCCTACCCTACATCCCTTCATCCCTCTAGCTCAACCCCTTCATCCCTCTACCTCGACCCCTACCCTACATCCCTCCACCTCGACCCCTACCCCTACATCATTTCACCCCTCTACCTCAACCCCTTCATCTCTCTACCTCTACCCCTACCCTCCATCCCTCTACCTCAACGCCTACCCTACATCCTTTCACCCCTCTACCTCGGCCCCTTCATCCCTCTACCTCGACCCCTACCCTCCATCCCTCTACATCTACCCCTACCCTACATCCCTTCATCCCTCTACCTCAACCCCAACATCATTTCACCCCTCAACCTCAACCCTTTCATCTCTCTACCTCTACCCCTACCTTAGATCCTTTCACCCCTCTACCTCAACTCCTTCATCCCTCTACCACGACCCCATACCCTACATCCCTTCATCCCTCTACCTCAACCCCTTCATCCCTCTACCTCTACATCCTTTCACCCCTCTACCTCAACCCCTTCATCCCTCTACCTCGACCCCTACCCTACATCCCTTCATCCCTCTACCTCGACCCCTTCATCCCTCTACCTCTACCCCTACATCCTTTCACCCCTCTACCTCAACCCCTTCATCCCTCCACCTCGACCCCTACCCTACATCCTTTCACCCCTCTACCTCAACCCCTTCATCCCTCTACCTCGACCCCTACATCCCTTCATCCCTCCACCTCGACCCCTACATCCTTTCACCCCTCTACCTCAACCCCTTCATCCCCCTACCTCGACCACTACCCTACATCCCTCCACCTCGACCCCTACATCCTTTCACCCCTCTACCTCAACCCCTTCATCCCTCTACCTCGACCACTACCCTACATCCCTCCACCTCGACCCCTACCCTACATGCTTTCACCCCTCTACCTCAACCCCTTCATCCCTCTACCTCAACCCCTACCCTACATCCCTCTACCTCAACCCCTACATCCCTTCATCCCTCTACCTTGACCCCTTTATCCCTCTGGCAATGAACCTCTCGAAAGTCATATCATTGTTGGCTTGGTCCTTGTTAGTGAAATTACAATAATATCTCAGGAATACTTACCCTGCAAAGAGCAATTTGGTAATGTAATGAGCTCGTGAATTAGTTCAAGAATGTCAGGGATTTCCCTGTGGTATAGCCTGAAGCAGTCTAGGTATGAACTGGACAACCTATATTGTACAGTTAGATTTTTGCTCATGGAAGGAGAGGAGAGGTGACACGAGTTATTTTTCTTGTATTCATTTGTTATTTTGCCTGAGGTACACATGTAATGGAGAGCTGTGTAAATAAACATTATCCTCTGGTAACTCTGCTAAGTTTGCCTATGCACCACCTTCCTTGATATTTTAATTAGACTATTCTACAGGGTGTATGTGCCACCTATGCTCTTCCTGAAGTCGGCGATAAGGTCTTTAGTCTTCTTGGTGGTGACGGCAGGTTGCCTCGTCAGCTTACCAATCCACCAGGTGATGGAGCTACCCACTGTAGACCGACTTATCATTGTTTATGAGACCAACCACCTTTGTGTAATCTACAAATATAATATATAATAATATAATTGACAATGGTATTAGAATTATGTGCAGACATAGGTGAAAAGGGACTAGAAGAGAGGATGCAGCCCTGTGGGATGCCAGTTTTCAGGTTGAGGAGGTGTGGTCTGTTGGTTGCAAAGTCCTGTATCCAGTTGCAGAAGGAGATCTCGATGCCCAAATCATTGAGTTTGTTGACAAATTTTGAAATGAGCCAGGACCAGCCTCTCAAAGCATGTTACGATGGTGGGGAACAACGTGGTGGAATAAATTAAGGTGTGTTTAGGCAAGGGCATGCGGGAGGTCGTTTTTGAAGTTGGGGGCAGCAAATTGGGCCAGTTGCAGGTTGAAGATGCCAGTTTTTGCCACCTTTTATGTGGATATCCAATATGTGCTGATGGTAAATATAGTCTTAGAAATAAGTAAATTTCCCATTGCGTGCTATATTGACCGAGCAAGCAGATTTCTCCTGCTTGAGGAGCCGTGCCAGCTGTGCCTACCTGTAGCATGATGCATTGCGCCTGAGCAACGAGTCTGATAAATGAACTAAATTAACTCATTAAATGTCAGTAAATGAAACATTGTGACACAAATATACAACCATACGCCTTCTGAATCCAAATTGCATCTCTTACACAGAAGAATAGCCTAATTGTTTAATTTCAAAATAGCCAGAAACAAAATAAAAGTAAACAGGCATGTTTTCGTTAGTGTTTCCATTCTTCCAACAATCAGCAACTATGGTTTGGTCAAAATGAATCCTTAAGTCACCTAAAAAGATGTGGAAATATGGTTGCTCTACACGCTTTTTTCTCCCTGTAGTTTCTCTTTCTACCAGCTGGTTGTAAAGCAGCTCCCTCTGTGCTGCGGCTCACAAACAGCTCTCACTCCTTTTACGGAGAAATACGCAAAATACAACGTCAAAAATGGCCCCAAGATGGCCCTACTGGTCTTTGTTGCCTTTTCTGGGTTATCTTCGGGATCTACTTATCTCGCACCTTCAGGGTGTATTTGAACATTTTTAATTTTAAAAGGACATACATGGAAATCATTCACAGACAAAACTGTTTCCCCTCCATAATCATATTTTCATGGCAAATAAAACAAAGAACGACACATACCAGTTCAATGTCTTGTAAGGCATTTGTGTTCTCCTCCTGGTGGTTTTCTGTCCATTCACCAATTGTGCCATCAGTCTGAAAGAAACAGTATGAGGCATTGTAGTACTGTGGGGCTAAACCTGAAATACAAACTTAGTATGGTTTACTTTAGCATATTTAATGCAGCTGCCAGATGGATGGGATTTGCCCCACAGGGCAACACAAGTAGTGCAAGGAAGTTAAAATGGTTAGACATTAGCATCGTGACATCAAACGGCGGTTTCATGATGAAAAACCAATTGACCAATAAGCGAAGAGGAAGGACTAACGATTAGCTGATCTAGCGTTGTCAAGCGAAGTCAGCTGTGTGCCGGAACCGAGGAGTAATAATAACCTGCATGCCTTCTGTAAATCATGTACGTTGCTTTGGTTCTGGTATTGATTTGTCTCGCTCCATGTCCACTTCTATTTGACAATTGACAAGGTTTTCATGCAGCATGCAGGTGAGCGTGCAATCTTTTCAGATTTTATTTTCAAATAAAAACGCTCACTCAGCTGTTAGCGAAAAGCAGTGACTTAGGATACAACAGTAAGCTAATCACTACAGTTAGGACTTCTTGAAGTGGTGTTATAAGAGTACGTTATCCATTGTCAATACTACCCACAGTAGATGGCGGCCGACATGCTACATTTAGAATATTTTGACTGCTTTACCATCAGACAGCCCTTTACGATAGGGAACGGAAGCATTCATTCATTCTCTTCAAAGCCGCCAGACTACTTCAACAAAACAACATTCTCGCACAGAACACAGGAGTTGCTGATCTGCCGTCTTGATTGCATGGTTTGTTTGAAGTAACGTGGAGTCCACAGCGGCACATCTGTCCTGCTTCTCCAAAGTATTTTCAAAGTTAAAGGTTTTATTTATTGTCTTGGCCTCCTGTTTTCTAAAGTCAACAATAAGCACCTTGGTTTTACTGAAAAGTGAAAATACTCCACTAGATGTAAATGTCCTGCATTCAAAACGTAACTACTTAGTATGGAATCAGCTAAATGTAGTCACGGTAAAAGTATTGACTGTGCAGTAAAATGTTCCCTCCGGATGAGCCCGGGCCAGCAGATCACTGTGTCACACAAGAAGAAAAATAACAGGCTTAGAATGGAAAAGTTGTTTCTGGTTATTCAGTTAACACAGATGATAAAACTAAAGGATGAATCAGAACATAAATGAAATATAGTGCGGTACATGTACACTCAAGTTGAATCTGTCCCCACTCAAGTATAAAACCAGAGAGACGTTTTATTTCACACATTGTTCAGAATCTTCCTTCTTTTAGAGAATTAAACACAAACGTGGAGCTTCATTTATGTTATGGTCCTTATCTACCCTACAATAATTCTTACCAGCTGGTTATTCCATAGTGTCACATCTTGTTGTTACAGAAACAAACACTCATAAACAAGGACAGAGTCTCTAACAGGTTTCTGGAATAGTCTTTAGCATAGAAAAAATAAACTATTATATTTCACTCAAAATAATGAAATGAAATGTCATAACTGACTCTGAATGCAGCTACAGACTTCTGCAGTGTCCTTAAACTGTGTTCATTCCAGTAGAGATGTCCTAAATCCCTGTTCCCATCACAGACAGACACGGACTACATCCAGGTCTCTCCAATTACATGACGGCAATAAGAATAAAGAAGTGGACAAATCATGAACAAAGCAGTCTTTCTAAAAACATCTTAAATGTATCAGTAGATGCATTAAAGCTCATCAGGACCTACCTATTAAATACAGGTGTGTTCACTTCTTTGATCATCTGTAGTTGAAACTTCTTATCAGTCATGTAAATTAAAAGCAGAGCCATTTTTTATGTGCATTAGTCGGTCTCTACTGCTTCAATCTAAAACGTTTGAATCGTTACATCATGCCAGAAAGCAGGAGGAGGATGATATACTGTGTGTATATATTTAACTTATCACCATCAAGACAACAGACACATTCGCTGTCAGTGTGGTTCAGACCAGCGTTCACAACCGCCTCCTTTAGTGTTAACGTGTCCTCCTCTCCTCTGAGGCTTCAGCAGCGCTGCTCTGAGTAGAGTCATGTGGAGGTGTGGCTACATGATTCCAGAGCCCCGTCTGGCCTGCTCACGTGTGCTACCTGCTAGCTGTTGGTGCACACTGCAGCTGTTGGGATTGAATGCATAAGGAACACCACTGGGAAGCTACAGAATTATAGAAAATAACTCAAAACATAAGGATGCAGAGGAAGCTGTTCAAGCTCAGATCAAACTACAGACTTGGGACTACAGATGAAAAATAGCCTTTTGGCTAACTCTGGCACATTTACAGAAATGTTTTTATTAATGTGCACTGTCCCGTTCAAATAAACCAATAAATTAAAAAAAATAAACAGTGTTGTCAGACTGACGTGCAGTGTTGGGTCTTGTAGGCCCAAACTGCTGGAGGAAGTAGATGAGAAGCAGACTGTACGCTGGCACAATGAGGTCTCTGTGGATCGATGCGGGCGACAGTTAAACATCAATACATAGTCGCTGACTTGCCACTGAGACAAGTTGCTCTGTGTCAAACACTGATGCCAGGAGACTGGAGGAGAGGGAAATACATGGTATGTGCAGTGACACACACACACACACACACACACACTTTCAGTGATCTATGTGGGTCTTATGAATAGATGTCAAATAATGCAGTGCAAGAGACGAGCAAAGCGGAGACATAATGAGAACAGAACACAGACACTATGCTCCCCATCATGCCCATGTACAGGACTGTATGTCTTGATCATATAAACACAGCAAGTTATGTACACAATATTACAATGGGTGTCACATGTTTGTGCATAGTAGATGATCTACCGTAGCAGCGACGGCTTTTTCTGAATCATGGATCACAGAAGGGAAGTGGTGACAGTGGTCCTGTGGATGGAGCACTCCCAGGCCTCCATGCCAGCTCTGGTTGGCCTCCCTCTCACGGTGCAAAACCAGCCTGTCGTACAACTCAAGGTCCTGGTGACCAACCAGACTCCTCACCTCAGACAACATGGACAGCTGCAGGATTGGAGAAGTGAAAACAAAGCAGTGATGAGATCACGCATGAGAGAAAGAGCTCAGAGCTGCTGAGGTTAAAAGTTACTATTGAGGTTAAATATGTATATTAACTATGCATTGATGTTTTCATATCTAAATAACAATGTACCAAAACAATATTAATAACGATATAACAATGGATTTTACAACAATGAATGGTTTATAACCATATAAACCATCAATAGAGCGTTTCGTTACAGCTTAAACACAGTTAAAAAAGGGTTCCTTATTAGAAAGTGGCACCAAGACATGAGTTGGTCAGGTTATATATTCCCACTTTCTAAAACATTCAAGCCTTTTTCTGAACTTTATTTTACAAGCTCAAACAATGCAGCTCCTTCTTAAACCCCACATGGACCAGCGGTAGAGGCACCAAGCTGCTGCTGCAGGCTGCTGTACCTTTGCATGTGTGTTAAAGAGCTCAAACAGAGCCATGGCCAGTGGCTCCACTTCTATGTGTCCTTCCTGGTACTCCTGCAGGTAGTAGGCCATGGTCTGCCTCTCTGGCTCCGTTAGCAGCATGTAGGCCTGCTGCTCCAGAGACACATGAGCACCTGGCGGGCCGACACCTCTGTGTGCTGCTGGCTGGAGGAACAGGTCGAAAGATAAATGAAGAAAGAAAGAAATGAGGTTCACACACAGACACAGGATAAGAAGAGTTATCTCACTCTTCAAGTCCAGCAGCATGCAGATAGAAAGTATTCTGAGGTGTGCAGACCTTCAATCACCCTTCCTCTCATCCTGTGCAGAAACAGGTGACTGAGCTCAGGGAAAATGCACCACCTGAAAGCTGCAGGGCAAGTCAGTCAGGATGTGTCTGCCTTCAGGACTCCATCATTGTTATCTCTCTAAGCTGCTCAACTTGGAAACAGTTATTCTCACTGTTAGTAGATAGATTGAGTGTCAGTGAGGTTCCATGACTTTACACAGACTGTGAAAACTGCTGTGTAGTCTGGAATAAATAGATGAATGCAAAGAGGAAAAGCTGCTGGGACTTTCCATCCTGAACACGTTCAGCTGTAAATGGGGCAAAAACAAATAAGCAGCTCATTCGATGAAATGTTTAAAAGCTTACATGTTGCTACTTAAACATCTCTGTGCTCAAGTAAGACATGACAAAATAAAGGAGCCATGAAGGCCATCAATGAGAAAGCTTTTCTCTGCACTTAAGGTTAAATGATATGCATAAGTGAAGGTTGGTCTGCTTAGAGGCATCCGGAGAGACAGAATCCAAAAAGGCAATCCAGGGACAAAGAGAAGATAACTTGATTGTTGGATTGGAAAGTCAATATTTTATAAAACTCTGTAAATTGAATTTGACTGTGAACCTCCCTCTGCCAAGTTATAGAACTGACTTTATGTATATTTACTTTATAAAAGGGTGAACATTTAAAAATAACAACTTTTCCACAGTGCTGGGCTTCAGGCAGTTTCTTTTTTTTTAGGTTATTTCACCCTCTTTTAGAAAACACCCTTTCACAGGCACAGATGAAGCTGGGGTACAGAGAACAGTTTGCAAACAAACGCTCAATAAAGTCCGAAGTACACAAAATGTGACAGGGGATCTTGTCTGCTATCCTGTGTCGGACCACGGGTACCACACAGTATCTCCTGCCTGCTATCCTGTGTCGGACCACGGGTACCACACAGCATCTCCTGCCTGCTTTCCGGTGTCGGTCCACAGGGAAACCACACCGTCACTCCTGCCATCTGTCCAGTGAAAATAAAGTCTGTTCTGTCCCAGATTCTGCGTCAGTCATGTTTCTCACCAGGGCATTGACATTGTTGATGGATTTTATTTCATAGTCCAAATGTTTGCCTTTACCTGAGCAAAGCTTTACTTGTGTAATAGTGTAGTGCTCTTTGGCTGATGGACACAGGTGAAAGTCAAAAGCAGGATTTTTAACACCCTTACTGTCTGCTTCACCATCTACTGTGTGTTTCAGTAGCAGGCTACACTAGCTTGATGCTTCTATGGTAAAGAGTACTGATGCATAACTGACCAGTACAATGATAGTTATGTTATTACTATTAATACAACCAATATGTGATATACATTTTGTAGTGGGCATTTGTCGGCTAAATCAAACTAAAACAAATAATCAAACGCCACTGAACTATAAACTATAAAAAAAAAAACTATACGCCCACCCCGGTGCATGCTGGTCCTATCTTTCTACTCGTTTAAATAGCAACAGGTGCCCACAGTAATTATCCAAAAAATAATATAACTAAACAAATTACTATTAAAGAGAAAAATTATCTTAATATATAAAACATCTACAATAACTAAACAATACTACTTATAAATGAAACTAGAAAATGCATTTCCTGCTGAAAATGCGTTGGAATGCTGAAAGCTGAAATTAATTGTGAAAAAATTTCTGAAAATTAAGAAATGGGAGACTGTCTGAAAAATGTTGAACCCAGAAAGCATTTAAACTGCACTGCTGAAAAACCTTCTAGTTCAAATGTCTAACTATGGTGTCTGTAGCTGAAAGTATGAGGAAGAAGAAAGCTTTGAAAGTTGAAGTATAACAGGATTTGAAGATTTTCTCCATAGAGATCCCATTCAAAAGAAAATTGCAAAAAGCTTCATTCAAAAAGTTTAAAGATTACAAATATGAAAAGTCAAAGCACCCCTCTCCTGAAAGAGCTGAACACTTTGAACATTTGAACAATTTCTGTAGCTTAAACTAATTTCAGAAGTAGTGATATTTGTAGTAATAGTAGTAGAAGTTGTAGTTGAAGTAGAAGTATTATTAGTAGTAGAAGTATTAGTAGCATTAGAATAAGTAGTAGTAGTAGCGGTAGTGATATTTGTAATAGTAGTAGTAGAAGTCGTAGTTGTAGTAGAAGTATCATTAGTAGTAGAAGTATTAGTAGTTAGAAGAAGTATTAGTATTCAGAAGAAGTAGTAGCCTAGTATCAGTAGTAGTAGTAATAGCTGTAGTAGTGGTCGTAGTATTTAATATAACAGTAGTAGTAGTAAAAGTAATGGCAGTATTTGAAGTAGCAGTAGTAGTAGTACTACTAGTAGTAGCAGTCGTACTAATAGCTGTAGTAGTATTAGTACTGGTAGTAGCATGAACAGCAGTAGTAGCAGTTGTAGTATAAGTAATAGTAGTAGTGGTAGTAATAGCAGTAGTGGTAGTAATAATATTGATGGTAGCAGTAATAGCACTAGTAATAGTAGCAACAGCAAAAGCTGTAGTAGCAGCAGTAGTAGTAGTAATACTAGAAATATTAGCAGCAGTAGTAGTTGTCGCAGTATTAGTAAGAGCATTCATTTTTTTCAACAAAAAAGCCTAATTTTGAGTTTAATGTTTAAATACAGTTAATCCATGAGGCTTTTATTTTGAAAGGGTGGGACTGGGTGGGTGGGGGAGGGAGGGGGAGAGGAGACGAGACATAATCATAATGTTTGACACACAAACAGAGGTTATTAAATGACAGGCTTCATCACAAGCAGTTCAGTTAGAATTCACTCTCTGGGGCTGTTATTTTGAAATGGCGTGTGTGTGCGTGCGCGCGCGTGCGTGCATGCACGCGTGTGTGTGTGTGTGTGTGGAAAGACCTCTAAAGAGTCCAGAGAGAGGTGTATATGTGCGCGTGAGTCTGTGTGTTTGTCAACATCACTAATTACTGGCTCAATCGTGAACACCTGTGTGCCTGAAGCCATTTCATGGAGATAACACAGGGAAACAAATCAAAACTCCCATAACCGTAGCTCCTATTGCTCCGATATTAATAATTGAGAGGGAGGCTGAGTTGACGAACAGATCCTGTAAAAATTGTGTCTTTAGTGTAAGAAATGTGGCTTAACTGGCGATCTAGAAATGGGGAACCGTGTTCTGTGGAAGATGTTTTTGAAGCAAAATTTAACATTGGTCTCTATGGAGCAGAAAGTTGGTTTTCCTGTCAATTAATGGCTTCTGTGTCAAATGTGTAAATCTGTGGGATTCCACAGTAATTTTTATATGACAAGGACAATATTAGCTACTTCTACATCCAGAAATTATGCATGAAGAGTGAAGATTGTGGACACAGTGGCAAAACACAAATGTTTTTTTCAGAAGAATCTCAAGCTGCTCTTCACTCTAGCGGTGACATCACGCACTCTAAGCTGCACAATACACACCCATTATAAAGTCAGAAAAGGGCTGAAAAATCATAAAAGTTAAATTGCTGCAGTTCAAAAAGTTTAAAAGATATCGGAAAGCTGAATTATGCGGCAATAGTTCAGAGTTTTCTCAACATTTGAAAGTTGAAATGGTGTCTTTAGCTGAAAGTATGAGGAAGTTGAAGGATTTGAAAGTTGAAGAAGTTTAAGAGGATTTGAAAATATTCTCCATAGACATCCCATTCAAAAATAAAGTTGCTAAAAGCTTAATAATTCAAAAAGTTTAAAGGTTAGAAATATGAAGAGATATAGCAGGGATGAGCTGACGGAGCTGAACAGTTTGATAGTTGAACGGTTTCTGTAGCTTAAAAAATGAAGAAGAAGAAGCGTTGCGACGAAACAGGGGGGGGGGACGGAAGAAATAGTGGAATAAAGAAAACAGGAATGTTAACAGCATTCCAACAATAACAAAATACAATATCAAATAAATAGCTCCAACACATTTTATTACAGACATGGTTTTGAATGATAAGCTTATTAAGCCTTTATTTTATTATACCAGAGGTAGCCAACGGTGCACGCGGGCGCCTGGTCGCCCGCGAGGACCATGCGAGTCGCCCACGAGGCATGTTCTAAAAATAGCACCAGTCACCACTAGGGTTGGGTGTCGTTTGGGTTTTTTCCGATACCGGTGCTAAAACGGTGCCTGAACGGTGCCTGAACAGATACTTTTTTCTTCAAATTGAACAATATATTAACTGTTAAGGTATACTATAAATATAAATAAATACAAAACACTTGGCTTCAAACTACAGCTTCAAACTTTTTAACTATGATCAATATATTAAACTGTTAACAGTTTACAGTATACTTAAATAAATATAAATAAATACAAAACACACACACTACAGCTTCAAACTTCAGCAATTATTTTGCAGCAATATGAGCATATTTTCCTTCTCTGGCAAAATACGACACGTCTCATGACTTATTTTATTGTACCAGTTGGTGGCGGTAATGCGCCAATTCGTCGTTTGCCAACCGCCAGTACACCTCCGAGGAGAAGAAGAAGCTTTCGGGGAATGTACCAGACCCGATGGTCAAATTTATTTAATGTAACCTAATTGTATTAACTTCTTTTAACAGTCAACCGGGAACAAACTGTTCAACACAGAAAAGAAGAACCACTAGATCACAGGTGTCTTGGACTATGGAAGCTCTCAGACTCTCTAAATAGACAGAAAGACCAGAACCGCTAGCTGAACTCTGCTGATGACAGCATGAAAGATATTTGACTGGGAACAAACAAACTAAACAACAAATGTCTCCTGAAATGGGGAGAATCAGTTCAGGTTGGAGAAAACACAAAACAGCAAGAAACAGTGATGGAACATTCTGGGAAGCAGCCGAAGACGCGCAGGTGAGCACGCTGAGAAACTGCTGAAGCAGCGAGCAAGGGGCCAAGAAGGCAAGGGGGCAAGGTAGCACCCGGCGCCACACTGGTGACTTCAGGGAAGCAGGAGGGTTTTCCAGTTCAGTTGTTTCTCCGTCATCTCCTAATATGGCAGTGGCCATGTTTTAAAACGTGCAGTTGCAGGCTACCCGTACGCTGGATGGAAGTTGCAGACCCTGCTTTTCATTTTGAAGTTTGAAATTGTGACACTTCTATTAAAAGTAAATCAGTTCTAAGCTAAATGTAGTTTTATAATAGTTTTAAAATCTCTGGTCTTGGGAAAGATATTAAGTCATCCCAAATTAAAAGGGTCATAAAACAAAGTCTCAAGACATTAATGGTGAAGTCAAACTCAAGCTGCAGGTCTGTTTTGATTTTGTATAGTACCAAGTTGTTAAATGAATGAATTGAATCAATAAAGTCCCACCTGTAAGTCTCAGACATGTGAGTTTGAGTGTAGAATCAGTAGCATTCATAACATGTAACATGTATGCAGAGGGTGGTGATGCACGGCTTCCATTCTTACCTTTCCTAATACGGGTGTAACTTTGGCTGAGGATGGTCTGCAACAAAGAAGAAAACAATGCTGAAGAAACAAATGATATATATGAACATAAATACCTCTGTCTTTTAAATTCTGATACATTTAGAACGCTAAAGCTCAACATCAACATCCTGCCGTAGCCCCGTCTGAGGCAGGATCACATCAATGTGAGGTTAGCGAGGTGTGTAGCAGAGAGTCATCTTGTATGACTTCTAAGGCAGCAGCAGAAGGCAGCTCCATTAGGGCTGGGAGATGGACAGACGAGGGAGAGAGGGTATCTTCACACACTGCAGGGAAAGGTTTGCATGTCCTGGACCCCAACGGACCATAAAACGAGTCTTTGTTCAAAGGAAGAACATGATGTTTCTGTCACGGCTCCGCTGTGACCTCAGCTCGTGTCGGTGTCTCCTCTCTGTTCTCTCTGTCAGTGTGTGTGTGTGTATGGCATGGGCGCGGCTTCAATCATCCGGCACCTGGGCTCATCTCCACACCTGCCAACAATCAGACAATCATCACAGACAACTCAAAGACCCCGGCTTCCTTCAGTCTCATCGGCAGATTGTTTCTTCAGCTCAGTGGTAGCTACAGCTTCGGCCCCGCTGAGTTTTAGCTCGTCTCACTAGTTAGTTCGCTTTGTTTTCCCGATCTGCAACTAACTTGTGTTTTCCTTGTGCTCCAAGATTCCTGTACGTCGCCGCCACTCACACCGCCTCACCTTCCTACCTGCATGTTCCACCGGCTCCACGAACAACTAAATAAAACCTTTTATTTCACCTGCCCTGTTGTCCCGGTGTCTGCGCATGGGTCCAGAACAACTGACCGTAACAGTTTCTGTAGTTCCTGGTTTAGTTTTAATGAACAGAATGAATGAATTGACTGCTGTGAATTTGTTTTGCTTGTCCACAGATTCCAAATTCATTCGTTGAAAAACCAGAACAACCGTACATACCCGGACATGTTTAAACGGCCCCTTTGTCTGGTCTGATTAAAGTAAAAGCAGTTGTTCCCGGCATCAAACTAGTGTGCATACAAACACACCTTAGACCAGAGATCACACATCGGATTCACAGTAACGGACGATGTGGTTTGTTCTTTCTGTTCTGTTCATAACAGCACTGCTTCAGTTTAGAGGTATTTTATGCTTCAGTTCACTTCTTGCTGGTGTTGGGGTCTGGTGCCACCTCCTGGCTGGCTGAGCTCCTCGCATGCTTTCCTTCCTCACAAAGCCTGACATGGAGTCAGAGCATTGTCCACCCAGATGACCACACCTCCCGGCTCTGGCCAAACCTGACACTGACTCTCCATTGGCCAAGAAAATGCCCCCCGCTGTCTCTGAGACCTGGCTTATAAGCGCTAACACAGAGAGATTCTGCCTCTTCGCGCCGGATTCAGTCCTGGCCACATGAAGACACATCAGCTTTCCCCTCCAGCACGACGCTGGCAACCGAAGGCCACGAGGAAGCCGCGGCCTTCAACCCTCATCAAATCCTCAGGTCACATGCCATTTCGCTGGTTGAAACAACCGTGTTCTATTCTGAGTAAGGCCCCCTTGTCCCGCTGGAACGAATCACTTCCGCGATCCGTTCTCCGCTTTTTCTTTTTGTGTACACATTCCGGCAGGAAGATATCTAATCCTCTCCTGACCGACGATTCCCGGTAGGACGCACGGACCACGTCGCCTCAAACCGAAGTTAAATCATCCTCTCTGCAGCGAGGATAGATCACGTCTGCGTTTGCTCCAGAGCGAGCCACGCCACGACGGACAAAAGCAGTGCCAGCTGCACAGCCGCGCTGAGCAGCAGCCCCCCCCCCCTCGAGGAACACGCGATTCCTCCTCGGAGACTGACCTTTGTTCCGAATCTTCTACAAGTAAGAGTTCATGGCGTCTGGGCATAGCTTAGCTTAATATAACCTTAGTTTAATCTAGGTTATTCATTTATCTGTTGGTATTCCCGTATTATGTTGTGTTAAGTCACGGTCGCGTATATATTAAGGTATTACGCAATCACCGCGGGCCACGGAGCTCCGCCGCATTGTGTACTTCCTGCTATGACTGTTTTGTTTGGGGATTATTTGCTTTCATTTTGTTCTTGCTCTATTTCCTTAAATTGACTCTGAGTGAAGTGTTGACTCGCGGCTATCGTGCATGAGTGCCGTCAGTTCTACAGACAGCGGCAGCTTGTGTAAGATATGACCAGCGGCTCTCATTTTCACTACAACGCGACATCGCACGCAGAAGCTTTGATTCATGACCCCCCTCTCTCTCTTTCCTTTCTCTCGCTTAACCTGCACACACATAGAGCCTATGAGACCGGGGAAACCCCTTGCAATCGATTGCCTCACACACACGTGCTGCGCCGGCACACGTGATTACACCCAGCTACCCCCTCCGCCATTTTGTCTACGTCACTCGACTCCGCCATCTTGGTAGTTCTTAGCTGTAGTTTCTTAAGGCCCCTCCCTTCTCACACACATAGACCCACACACACACACACACACACACACACACACACACACACACACACACACACACACACATACTTGCATACATACATCCTCACCCATTTTATTCATTTGACCTTAGGTATTAGACAGATAAAATGGTATGATAGCGTTTGTTGGTTGCAATATTAATTGATCTGATCATTTATTATTTTGATTTAATAAACCCTGTTATATTTTAAAGAGCAGTCGTCTGTGATTACTTGTGCATATGTGTGTAATGAAACTGTATTGTGCCTTGTGTACGAACTTGACCCTTCACTGTCACTGAATGTGTAGTCATATGCAGACTATTGACGTTATGAGTGACTACTAATTATGAGACTTAGTTTTATCGTTTGGTTATTGGTCCCTGTTCGCAGGGTGGTGCCCCGTTATTATTAATAATCATTAATAATTGTTACTTACATTAATAATTCTATTGAGGTCAAGAATTCAGTTTCTTAAATGCTGATAACCCAAACACGCTCCTAGATGTTCCCAACACTGGTTTGAGTTGTTTTGCTGTGTTCAGTTGGCTGGTTGGCCCACTAGTCACCAGTGAGGGAAGCTACTGATTCATTCAGAAACACTGATAATTCATTACACTTAGTTCAAATCGAGGATTTAACGTTTAGTTTGTTCATTCACTGAAAAACTCCCATCCAACCCACTTAATACTTAATACTGAACAGTTTCTGGATATCATATCCCAGATGTGTAAACCACACGAGGAAGCACAGAAGCACAGATCAGTTATCAATATGTCTCTGCTCCTGTTCCACTGACAGTCACTGGTTCTACATGGCTAATAGTATAATGTACTCACCTTGAACTGCAGGTACTGGCGCTAGCGCTACCTTGGATGCCAGCATTGACAGTGGGGTTGGTGACCGAGCTTGGGACAGCTGTAGCATTGGTTTCAGCTATGGCCTGACTGCAGATCCATTTGGTCTTATCCACCACTGTGCGTGCATGAGGCAGACGACCAACGTCCCTCACCTTCACCAGCAGGCGGCGTCCTGTTTTGAGGATTTGAACTGCCTCATCATGGGAGATGGTGAGAAAGCTCTGACTGTTGATTTCCATGATCTGGTCACCCACCTGCAACAGAGCAGTTTACTGAAAGAGAAGCGCTACATTCTCATCTGAACACAACAAGACTTTGGGACACCGGTCTCGAACACTGTCTGCGTTCTGAAGCCTGTTTGACTCGTCCACCTCCCCTCATGCCCACCATAAGCAGTCTCTCACATTCTATACTCCGTCACTAGTTGTGATGTGTTTACATTGCAGTCAGTAGAGACTTGGCATACAAATGACATGCAAAAGGCAAAAAAGGCTTATTGCACACAGAATGATATGCAAATAATTTACAAATTCAATGTCATTTATGCACCATTGGCTGCTCTGGGAGACGGATCTTCAATTAGTGGCTCTACAGCAGGGGTCTTCAACTAAAATTCCAAAAGGTCCAGATTGAGAAAATCTCCTCGGGCAAAGGTCCGAAACATTACAATAATATTTAACCCGCACTATTTAGTGCCATATATATATATATATATATATATATATATATATATATATATATATATATATGTTGGGGTCTGAGCATATGGCTGCACATGTGCTGTGAACAAAGAAAATCAGGCCTTCCCTTTTGCAAGCAAAGGTTTCATCCTGATTGTGGTTTGATGAGCACCAAACCCCCTCTGAAGGACTTTCACATGAGGGTGTGAATTCCCCCCCCCCCCAAAAACTATGGGTTCCTGAAGTCACCTGAGAGCACCGCTGCAACCTCATTGGCCGAGAGCCAAGACAGCACCAGGACCCCTGTGGTTCAGCCACTGTTCAACAAAAGTGCCTGCAACTCACACCTCCACGCTTTTTCCCTTCGACCTCGGTCGAGCAAGGGAGCATCCAAACGTTCTTCACCCTGGACATCCGTCCCTGGGACGCAAGGAGACGCTTCAGCTTTCTCCCCCCCCAGCATCGCGCTGGCGACGGAAGCCACGAGGAACCCGCGGCCTGCAAAGCCTCACAAAACCCTGACAGGTCTTATGCCATTTTCGCTGGTCGAAAACAGCAGTTGTTCTTTTTCTGAGTCAGGCCCTCTCACTCCACCGGGACGAATCTCTTCCACGATTCCTCCCCGTGTTGTTTTCTTTTTGTGCACACTCTGGCAAAGCAGCAGCTCAAAAACTCGCTCCTTCCCGAAGATTTCCGATGAGACGTACGGACCACGTCGTCTCAAAACCGATGTTAAATCATCCTCTCTGCAGCGAGGATTGATCACGTCCTGCGCCCGCTCCAGAACGAGCCGCGTCAACGGACCGAAACAGCCGCCGCTTGAACAGCCACGCTGATCTACAAGCAGCCCCACTTTTTCCTTCAGGACAAAGAAAGCACGATTCTCAGCGGCCACTCTCCCCGCCACAAAGAAGCGTCTCCACCGTAAGGTCATTTGTGCATCTGGGCTAGCTTATCTTAAATTAACTTAAAGGTCATTCAAGTTAATTCATGTATATGTTGATATTCCCGTGTTTTGTGTGTTTCGTTACTATTGCGTAATATCAAGGTATTGCGCAACACCCAGCGGACCCCAGCTCCGCTCCACTGTACATTGCCCATATTCTGTTCGCGTTAAAGACACCGTCGCAGTATACGGAGGTAAATACACAAACATCACGGACCAGAGAAGCTCCGTTTGTATTGTGTATTAACTGCATTGACTGTTTTCCTTTGGGATTATTTTCATTCATTTGTATTCAACTTTGTGTGATATTTCTCTCTTCATTAACTCGACTCTGTGAGTGAGCGGAGGGCCGTGTTCATCACTGCGTAAGCTGCCGACAGTTCAAGACGACAACGGTATGCTTATGCATGATAGAATAACGTACTTATGCTCCTCAGGATATCGCAGCAGAAGTTTGATTTATGTTGACTTACGATTTCTCTCCACCTTTTCTTGGCTCACCCTCCTGCCAACACAGCAGGAGGTGACCCCCACTCTCTCTCTCTCTCTCTCTCTCTCTCGTAAACGCACGCACATAGTCTAACCCCTGGGGGAAACCCCGTTCAATCGATTGCCTATTGTCACGACGCACGTGGCCACACATGCTCACACACAGCTACCCCCTCTCCTCCGCCAGTTTGCCCAAGTCACTCGACTAGGCCATCTAGTGGTGGGTCACGGTAGTATCTTAAGGTTCACCCCCCCCCCCCCCCCCAGTTTGTCTAAGTCCCTCGACTACGCCATCTGGTGGTGTTCAGCGGTAATACCTTAAGTCCTTCCCCTTTTAACCCACAGTCTCAAACCCCCCTTTTGCTAGTTGGCCAGCGGCCATCTTTGTAGTTTCTCGACTGTTAGTGTTAAGAGCCACCCCCTTCCTTTTATACACAGACACACACACACACATACACATACGCACATACTTATATACACACCCTCCTCCCCATTTCATTCATTTCTTTAGATATTAGGTACATAAAATAGTATGATGGCGTTTGTTGATTGTGATATTAATTGATCTTTTATTATTCTAATTTAATAAACTCTATTATACTTTAAAGAGCAGTCGTCTGTGATTAATGGTGCATATGTATGTGATGATCTGTATGTAGTAGCCCGTGTACGGATTCAAACCTTCACTGTCACTGATGAGTGACTACTAATTATGAGACTTAGTTTTATCGTTTGGTTATCGGTCCCTGTTCGCAGGGTGGTGCCCCGTTATTATTAATAATCATTAATAATTGTTATTCACATTAATAATTCTATTGATGTCAAGAATTCAGTTTCTTAAAAGCTGATAACTCAAACACGCCCCCTATTGATCCCAACATATATATATATATATATATATATATATTTATATATATATATATATATTTTTTTTTTTAATATATATATATATATATATATATATATATTTATATATATATATATATATATATATATATATATATTTATATATATATATATATATATATATATATATATATATATATATTCAAGAAGCCTAGTAGTAGTAACAACGTCTCTGTGTGGTCAACAACTGTCAAATCAAATAAAGAAATCACATCAATTATATTTTAATAAACTATTATTCTCAGTTTTCAAATTTAACTGGATGGATTATAAATAATACATAAATAAATGTTCTTCTCATTTCAAGTAAAATAATGGCTGGATTAATCAATAACTGACATAACAGAAAGCTTTTGAAGAATGTGCATCTTAAAATAAAGTAATTCATTTTAGAAAAATGTATTTCACTGAATTGTCCTGCAACTTTAAATTCAGTTCATTCATGTGTGAAGTGATGTCAATCAAAAGCTACAATATTGTGTTTTTGTCTTCTCAAAAGAGAAATCAGTGAGCATGGACTTTATCTGTGGTTATTAACACTTGTTTCAGCTCTATTCTCTCTGGTAACATCATTGTTGGGACAGTGAACTCATGTGTTAGGATTCTGATCATATTGGGCTCTTAGGTTTATTTTCTGTCTTCATTTCAGATGTGAGTGGGTACGTTTGTTCAAAGGAGTTGTACTTTGCCTCGTAGTGCGCTTCATTTGCCGCTTTTATCAATAGTTACGGTTTCTGAACATATGACACACTGCCTGTGGGAAGAATTAACATAGAAGAGTCTGTTCATTCTTGCTTATAAATTATATTCTTTCTGAACACGTTTCTCTTTTTGGAGAACTGGTCTATTTATCTATACTAGTAACAAATAAAACATCTGTACGGTTCCCTTTTTTACCAGCTTGTTCCTGCCCTGCTTTTTGAACACTTAACAAATGGCATTAATATTAGTATTAGCCAATAGCAAGATATTAATGAAAACTACAAGGTGCCATGATTGCTGCTGACTCTGGCATCTGTCTGACTGTCTGTGGGAGTGGGTGGATAAACAATGCTTAATTTACTTGCTTATTGAGTTTGATATTTTCACTTCATATTTTATCTTAATTCATGGAATAATTATTTTTCCTTAACTAAAAATAAAAATAATTAGCTCAAGCTCCACCCTCATGCTCCACCAGCATTGAGCCATTTTGTATCAATTGTGTTTCATTTAGTGCACGTTTGTGTGCATTGTGACCTCATGATCATATAGGCTTGTTGTCAAACTAGGCTAAGGCTACTCGTGTTAGCTGTCTATGGGTGAGTTTGGGGGTGTTCATGTTTATAATCACATTTGCTTACCCGTCGTTCTTTGAACTCTTTGAAAAGTTCGGGGTGTCTGTCTGAAAGGTGCTTTGCCGTGTTATGCTGCGCACACACCGGTCGCGTTTTTTGATTGACGCGCGTCGAGATTACATACAAAGTCTATGCACAGACGCGATGAGACTAAAAATCGCGGCGCGCCAGTCTCATCGCGTCTGTGCATAGACTTTGTATGTAATCTCGACGCGCGTCAATCAAAAAACGCGACCGGTGTGTGAGCAGCATTAGACGTGTTGCCTCACTTTGTCTGTGTGGCTTTGAAACACGTTTCGCAGACGGGTCTCTGTAGGTCAGTGGGCTTTCCTTCACTGTCTGCAATATAGCCAAAGTACTTCCAGATGATACTTCTAGCATCTTGTTTTCCAACAACCCGAGGACAGTCGGTAAAAGCTCCTGCATGTCTCCCCTGTGATCACTCGCTGTGAGTGCGCGCGCTGCCTGTTGCTGTGAGCGCGCTGGGCAGCCCCGCCCCCTTGCATGCCTGCAGGCAGCATGACAGGGAGCGGAGCAGCGAGTGCGCTCTGATTGCGCGCTATTTTAATAAAGTATCGATACTAAAAATATGCAAAATCGCTGTACCTTTTTAGTATCGATACACCGTGCAACCCTACCGGCTAAAGTACAAACTCGCTGCCTAATATGTGTGATTCCGAAATATCGATTTTAGGTCCTGGGTCCGGATGCAACTGCGTCTGGGTCCGGATCCGGACCGCGGTCCGCCAGTTAGAGACCCCTGCTCTACAGCAACTAAAGCCAATGCAACAGCAGCTCTTGGAGTAATAGCAGGCTGTGCCAGTGGCAGCACTGGGTCTGACCCATGGGTCTGACCACTTCAGAAAGAATGAGGCACCAGGAGCCGTGGGCAGAAAAGTGTGTGGGAGACTCTTGCACATCACCTACAGGTATGTTTAAACATGTGAATGAAATAGTCTTTGTCGGCATGTACCCCTTCAGTGGAAGTGGTCTAGTCTCTCCTTATCCTTGATATGTTACTTCAGTTTAGCTTGTTGTTGGATGGATGGATCACCGCAATACAACAGTGCAGGTCTTCCCCACAGGTTCATGAGCTGGAGAGGTGAGCAGCACTTTCACTGCTGACTTGACTCGGCACTCATTCACCTGCTGGTAAGCCTCGTCACTTCGTATGATAACTTCAGTTGGTACGCGAGCGCCTTACAGTGAAGTCCTTATCAACACAGCTTAACCACGTCTCAGAAATGGAAAACAATATTCAGCACTATGTTTTCATTCGTGTATAATCACCTGAAACTAAAACGAGTTTTTTATTAGTTTTCTTCATGTTTTGGTTTCTTTTATTATCACGCTGCAGCATCTCTTCTGCTCTCTGTCGGGCTGAGCTCATCCAACTATAAACACACAAACACACAAAGCAGCCAGGAGGACAGAGGACATGAGGACAGAGGAGAGGAGGACATGAGGACAGAGGAGAGGAGGAAGTGATGCTGATACCGACATGTCTGTGAACTTCATCCTTTATAAACTTACCTCAGAAATGTTATTTATTTGATCAACATTTTATATTTGTTTCTAGTGGGATATTAATAACTTTAAAGATACTTTTATGAAAAGAAAATGATGAATAAATTCTTTATAGGCTTTGAAAAGCAATTATGTATTCATGAAGAACAGAGTATTGCTAAGAGTAGCTTCTGGTAGCAATAAATCATAAAGATACCCATCCCTTACTGAAGACCACCATCGTTCTCTGACACGCCTGGAAAAGGAGGCTGAGCAGATGAGTATTTAGTCTGCTGAAAGCTGCAAATGTATGCCTCTAAATATTACACAATGTTTGTTCAAACTAAAATATTGGCCAGATATACATTGCACCTTGAAGGATTGTGTCTTTAGCTTCTCCTGCTGCCATCAAATGACCAACAAATCACATAAAGAAAGTTTAACAGTATCTGTTTACTATAGTTTCTTATGTATTCTTCAAGAACATACAATATAATGTGCTTCACTCAATATCCTAATATCCACAAACAGCAATAGAGGAAGCCAGAGACTATGCAGAATATGTTTGTTTGATTGTTGAGGAAACGAAAGCAGCTCCTCTGCTCGCTTATTTCTCTGGCAATATAGTACTTATACTGTTAAAGACTAATGCTGCTCACACACCGGGCGCGTTTTTTGATTGACGCGCGTCGAGATTACATACAAAGTCTATGCACAGACGCGATGAGACTGGCGCGCCGCGATTTTTAGTCTCATCGCGTCTTTGCATAGACTTTGTATGTAATCTCGACGCGCGTCAATCAAAAAACGCGCCCGGTGTGTGAGCAGCATTATACTGTCAAAGACTTATACTGTTCAAGACTTATACTGTCAAAGATTTATACTGTTCAAGACTTATACTGTTAAAGATTTATACTGTTCAAGACTTATACTGTTAAAGACTTATACTGTTAAAGATTTATACTGTTCAAGACTTATACTGTTAAAGATTTATACTGTTCAAGACTTATACTGTCAAAGACTTATACTGTTCAAGACTTATACTGTTCAAGACTTATACTGTTAAAGACTTATACTGTTCAAGACTTACACTGTTAAAGACTTATACTATAAAGACCCAGATATCATTGTCAATGTCTACAAATACAACCAGAGTATTTCTGGCAATATGAAAAGGCATCACGGGACAACTGTTAGCTGAATCTCATCAAAGTTTGATGTATCGATCTAATCTCACTCTGTAGTTTCTATTCTCCCACTCAATGTGCTTTGTTCTGGAGAAAGAAGCCTTCTCTGTTCTGTTTCAACAGATTCTTTAATCCGGAAACTATAATAATCTGGCTGGTGGACCTCCGGCTCTTAAAGAGTGAAGCCGATGCTGAAGCGCCTTCAATCTGTATTTATTGAGGGACTTCTGATTGATTGATTGTAAACATTGTAAACATGAGTTTATGGTCTCAATACGGCATGTTTATTTAGTAAATCATGGTCCCATTTCGAGTCAAATATACCGGTATCATAAAAAGGGTTTGCTTTAGGGCGGGGCTACCTTGATTGACAGGTCGCCATCAAGGCATTGTCCGGTCTGGGAGTTGTTTTCGTCTTTAACATGTTCACCGTGTGTTTTCACTTCATCAAAGTGAATTGTTAACCGTCTGGTCACCTACTTGGCTCCGCCCTCCCGTGTCACTTCCGGTTGCGAAAAACAAGGTGACGCCTGTCAAAATGACAAACTTAAGGCTTCACAAGGAAAGTTCACAAATCAATAGGTGACGTCTCTGTGACCTCGTCCGCTCCTTATATACAGACTATGCTAGTGTTCACTATGCTAGTAGTCTTTAGCCTCTTGGCCTGTAGGTGGTGCTAGATGAGTGCTAGAAGGAGTGTCCAGAAATAAAAGGGTTCAACCTGGAGTTAAATAAAAAGAGTAAAAGTAGGAGTTCAGCCCAACAATGGATTATAAGGAAAGGAGGACAGAGGGTCACCAAAACATTCAGAACCATCTTCTGGGGACCATGATTTTCCACAACATTTCCATGGCGAGAGCTGCATGGACTGATTGATTTATTGTCCAACCAATATCACCATCCTATAGATCTTGCTATACTTCAAACAAACCATGTCGTATGTCTGAAGACAAATTTATTCATATGTGTTCCAACTGGCCATGCTCAAAAGTGGGTCAGAGCACCTGCTTTTATATGTTTTGCACTTACTTACTAAAAGTTACTGAACTTATCCTGTAAAGAGTAAAACAGAAACATGACAGGTCATTTTAAACCCGACCTGCTGTCCACACACCTGTAAGATCAGTGCAGAGTGGGAAAGATTTTATGATTGTCTGTTTCAGACATGGTTGGTATTATTAATAGTGTTAATTAATTCATAGTAAATGAACTGGAGAATAGTAGTATCAGTCTAGTTCAAAATAAATATATCACCTTTGAAAATGTTGGAATCAAAGTTAGTCCAAGTCCACTAACTTCCATCTACAGAGTCCTGAGGGCATGACTGGATGTTACTCCTAATAAGATAATTAGTATTAAACTTGTTGTGATCACCTGCTGCAGTGTCTAGCTCCATCTTACTGCCACACACACACATGGGAGAAGTTTGCCTTCAGGACTTTCTGCCAGATAGGATTTATTTTATCCCAAACATGATATCTTGCTAAACCTAACCAAGAAGCCCTGGAGGCAAACTTCCCCCATGTGTGCGGGATGGGGCATGTGAAGCTAACCTTCCCATGTGGTGCCCTGAATTATTGCCGGCTAGCTACAACAACAATGAGTCGGACATGCCCAAGCACACGGGAGACATCTGTAAGCCAGCTTGTTACCTTTAAATCTTAATATTCGATTTTGGTTTCTCTAAAGCGATAGCAGATATAGGGTACATCCTAAGTCTCTTATTGTTCATGTCCTCGCTCCTCGATTAAACAGGAAGTTGTTGGCGCCATATTGATGGCCGTCCCAAAGCTCTTAATTCTGCTCTGAGGATCGAGGAGCGAGGAGGGAGGAGGGATCTCTGAGGAGCGAGGAGGGATCTCTGAGGAGGGAGGAGGGATCTCTGAGGAGTGAGGAGGGATCTCTGAGGAGGGAGGAGGGATCTCTGAGGAGCGAGGAGGGATCTCTGAGGAGGGAGGAGGGATCTCTGAGGAGCGAGGAGGGATCTCTAAGGAGCGAAGAGGGATCTCTGAGGAGGGAGGAGGGATCTCTGAGGAGAGAGGAGGGATCTCTGAGGAGCGAGGAGGGATCTCTGAGGAGCGAGGAGGGATCTCTGAGGAGCGAGGAGGGATCTCTGAGGAGCCATGGACGAGGACGCACGAGAACAGCCTTCCAGGAAGTGTTTTAGCGGCCGACATGCTGTGCACTGCATTGTTCATCAGTCATGTGATTTGACGCTGCAGCCGATCGGACTAATCACATCTTTCTAAATATCTCTGGAGTTTAACACCAGAGTGAAGTCAGATTAATTAAACTCTAGTTTATATTTCATTAGTTTTCTGATCTGGTTTAAATATGTTAACTGTAGATCTGAACAACTAAAGGAACACAAACATCTTTCTTCATTTATTAGAAAGATTTGTGTTTTCATGATCTGATGTTTCCCTCAATAACTTTTATTGTGGAAACAATTAAAGTGAGAGATCTTTACATCATTTCATTCAGATTCAGTCACGTGAGGCGGATCATTCCTGAGTGTTTCATAAGTTTTATCATTTAAGTTTAACCTGAAACCTAATACATCTATTCCAGTATTCAAGAGAAACAATAATCATATTCTGGGTTATGTAATAATGACGTCACAATCACAATTTAAAAACATACAGACGCAAATAATTCATAAATATGACAAACACATTGTGCAGGGAGAAATTGTTCCTGTACTTATAAGCAGGACACAGAACACATAAATACCACAGACTGTGTATAAATACCACAGACTGGGTATAAATACTTGAAGCGTTTGTTCAAGAGGTAACAGGCTACAGAGAGAAAACACCTCTACTGTAATGACTGTAACAGTTATTCGTATTATTTGTCATGAATAAGGCATATCTATGACACTTGGAGATCCAGTATATTTATTAGTATATGTGCATTTCACCCTCTACTCTCTCCATTGTTCCTGCTCTCTCATTTACTTCATAGCATGTCAACAGATCCAGTTCTGCAGCATGACCAGCAGCCAATCCTTCAGGTTCAAAAAAGTACCTTTCCATCTCTCTCTGTTACAGAATTCTTTCCAGGTGTCATAATGGGTTTGATAAGAAATGTGATGTTTTATTTTCATACCCACGTAGGACACAGTGTGATATTATCATGAAAGCCATATTGAGGACTCAGTCGTATTGTTTACAGATAGGAAACACTGGCTTCTGTTCTTCTTCCCTCAGGCAGGTTGAAATAAATAGCACAGAGTGAGAGTGGCCTGCTTGTTGATGCAGAAAGCTGACCTGAAAGCACGCAGCAGAGATGTAGTATGGATAATAAAGAACTTTATGTAGACCCGTCGTGCCAGTGAATTCAGCTGGCGGGTAGCGGATGGTACGTCTAATAGACAGTCGGGGGCAAGAATGTTACCAGGTTCATCAGAATCCCACGTCAGATGTTCATTAAATGTAGGACAAAGATTTAAAGGGCCATCTCAGAGTTTGTTAACGTTTCAGGTTGTTTGACCACCTTACATTGCTTTAAATTACTTTGACATTTGAATTCCATTTGTTAGTCAGCAATCTATCACATTAACCATTATGTCTGCAACGCATATAGTTTCAAAATCAGTCTGCACTTCCAATTGCGTTACCATACAGCTGTAATGTAGCTTTGACAACAAAGATAGCAGGGACGTTCATTGGGATGGATCTCAAGTTGTAGTTAGAGGAGCAGACGCTGTCTGTTGGACTTAGATATACTGGCAGAGGAACGTTGGACATGACGGTGGACTGCAGGAGGAGCCGCCGAACACCACACTGAATAACTCTGTGTCTGCTCTGGAAGTCTTCAGGTTTCTGAGCTCCAAAATCACCTCATGTGGGCATACAACATTGACTCCGTCATCAATAAGTCCCATCAGAGGGGCCAGCTACGGAAGTCCAACCTGCCTCAGTTGCTGCTGATCCAGTTCTATCCAGTCTGTTCTCTGCTTGTCCATCACTGTGTGTTTTGGATCAGCCACCATACAGGACAGGAACCAACTACAACGGACAGTATGGTCTGCAGAGAACATCATTGGTGCCAGCCTGCCCTCCATCCAGGAGTTCTACACCTCTAGAGTCAGGAGACATCACTGCAGACCATCAAACCCGATGTTAGATCCGGGGGTTCTCTGGCCCGATATGGGGCTACCTACTGACTCAGCTCTCTATTAAAAGATTGGCGAGCTGGTGTTCTTACGAGTGCAGTCTGCACACACAGACTGCACTCTCCTCAGATACACATATTATTATTATTATTATCAGGTTTACATTAGTTAAAATCACTTTACATTTGTTATGTAATACACGCTTGCTTTAAAATGATTATTAGATTTCATCCGTTAAACTATAATTGTATGCTTCATGTCCCTTTAGCCTAATTTACATACCGAACATGTATTCCCTCATTTAAGGCAGCTTCCCTGGGATCTCAACTCTTTTTGACACCGGGAAGGGTCTTGTTTCAGCTCCTGCGCTCCGGATGGTGCTACAGAACAATGTGCGTCAAATCAGACAGACACAAGAACACTTTCTTCTATACTTCATATTTTACTCTGTTACTTTGTTTGCTGAAGTATATCTTTGCTGCTGTAACATACAAATGTCCCCCTGGGGATGAATAACATATCTATCTATCTTTATATCTTTATATCTATCTATCTATCAATCAATCAATCAATCAATCAATCAATCAATCAATCAATCTATCTATCTATCTATCTATCTATCTATCTATCTATCTATCTGTCTATCTATCTATCTATCTATCTATCTATCTATCTATCTATCTATCTATCTATCTATATACACAGTATATTAAGAATGTTTTTCACCGACTTGTATCTACAAAGTAGTTGTAGGTTTATTTGCACCTCTCCTTGTTCAGCTGTGTTGTCCTTGTGTTTAGCTGTATGTTTACTGATATCTTCTTGGAACGGGACACAAGAGCAACCTCAGAGCTGGCGTCTGAGTCCTTGTATGTTGACACACACCTGCCTAGGATTCAAGTCAGCATTAGTTACTCACATGTATTGTCGTGAATCAAAAACTTTAAAGTAAATTCTGCTTCCCAGGGAATCACAACACTGTACTTTGACTAAATGTAACTTAATGAAATATCAGGGATCATTGTACAGTGATGGAAGCACTGATTCGTTCGGCTGTGGGAACATTTGAGTTGATGTAGGAACGTTCTGACCAAACATGCTGGGGTGAAACCTAGAATAATTTATTCTTATAGATAACCTCAGGTCACGATGCTTTGCCACCATCTCACAGATGAAGAGTTGTCATTAGATTGGACATGGGGGAAAGGTTTTGTGGTGTAATGTAGCAATGCTATTAGAAGGTTGAGTTGAGGTACCTTTAGTGCACCAGCATCTGCAGCAGATCCAGGGTCCACTCCAGTGATGTAGATCCCCAGTCCATACTCAGCACCGCCTCTGATCATTAGGCCCAGAGAGCGACCACCGTCCATATTTAGATCTGCCTACAGAAAGGATGTGACATTCAGAAGTGTGGACTTGAGTCAAGATGCATCAGGATGTGTCAGTACATTTGTTTGCATCATATATTGGATCATTTAAATTAGTGAATTGTAAAAGTACTTCCTCAAAGTCTGTGCTGCTCTTATTTGTTTGATCGTTGTTTTATTCATTTTGAATTGTACATCGCATCGCATCTGATTCTGATTCTGATTCTGATCTATTATTTCGCTCAAAATCAAAAGATTGCTGGTTCGAACCCCGGCTCCTCCAGTCCATGTTGAAGTTTCCTTAGGCACTGTACACCAAATTGTTTCACATTGGTGTGAATGTTAGTTAGTTTAGTCCTGATGGGCAAGTTGCACCTTGCATGGCAGCCCCTGCCATCAGTGTATGGATGTCTGTGAATGGGTGAATGATGACATGTCATGTAAAGAGCTTTGAGTGGAGCTATACAAATGCAAGTCCATTTACTTTTACCATTTATTACAACTGCCTTTTTTCCCTTGAACAATCAGCAAACACCCACACACAGATGTTTCTTACCGTCCTTTCCTCCATGCCATGTGCTTGCCTCTGGTTGGCCTCCTGACAGTCGTCAGGTGGCGGGGAAATGCTCCGGCCCTCAGGGTCCACCCAACTGTACACGTGGTTGGTGATGTAGCCTCCAGGGATCCGACCCATGGAACACACTGAAATGGCCAGCATCTTGCATCCCTTCAGCACCTGCATCACAAGAGGTTGTAAAGTAAGGTTGTAAAGTAAGGTTGTAAAGGTGTTCCATACAGCAGACCACATCACCCCACACAGCAAATATTTGCTATCATTTTAAGGCCAAAAAACCTCCAACAAAACCAATAATTACTGTCCTTTATAGCAGAGAATTGTGGCCTTGTGCAAAGGGAAATCAATGATGGCTCTGTGTGTGTATAATCTTTCATGGGATTTTGGTTCCCAGAAATGCAAAGTACAGTTACACAGTTTGACAGATATTGGCAAGAAATGAGTATCGATGGTAAATTGACAATGGTAAATTGACAATGGTGAATTGACAATGACAATCAGATGCACTACACACCCAGCAACCATCCCATCATCTCATATGAACCAGATTCATACAGTTGGCTGGTCCAGGCTAGCAGACAGACAGTACCTGCTCCGACAATCCTCTGCAGCAGATTTGACTACTGCTCTCATTTGAATTGAAATCACTGAAGCTCCTTTGCCTCGTGCATCTGCTGTCACATCAATTATATGTTTTATGAGAGAAAGACAGAATTAGCTTCGGCTCTGAGGCCACAGCACTGAGTCTCACTGTGACTCACACAGGCGTAGAGTGGTGTAGTTAAAACAGCGCAGAGGATCGTAGGAACCGAGCTCCCGACTCTGGACACGGTGTATGATAGCCGTCTACACAAGAAGGCTAACAACATCAGCAAGGACCCGACCCACCCAGGTCACATTCTGTTGGTCCCCTGCCATCGAGGAGAAGGTACACAACTATACAAACAGGCACAAACAGACTGAACAGCTTCTTACTAAGAGCTGTAGCCTCATCATTGTGTTGTGTGTGTTGGATTGCTGGTGTTGTCTTAAATTCCAGCAACAGCTCTAGATTACAATGCAAATCAGATTATTGTAGATGTCCCCAGGGTTATCTCAGA
This sequence comes from Lycodopsis pacificus, assembly GCA_028022725.1. NCBI lineage: Eukaryota > Metazoa > Chordata > Actinopteri > Perciformes > Zoarcidae > Lycodopsis > Lycodopsis pacificus. The sequence goes on from CM051692.1 coordinate 1,440,484, forward strand.
GCTTTCTCTTTTCATGCACCCTGGGCTGCAAAATATAACTCCCTTAAACCTGCACCCTTCTTTAAACCTTCACCCTTCTTTCAAACCTGCACCCTTCCTTAAACCTTCACCCTTCTTTAAACCTTCACCCTTCCTTAAACCTTCACCCTTCTTTAAACCTTCACCCTTCTTTAATCCTTCACCCTTCTTTAAACCTTAACCCTTCCTTAAACCTTCACCCTTCCTTAAACCTGCACCCTTCCTTAAACCTTCACCCTTCCTTAAACCTTCACCCTTCTTTAAACCTTCACCCTTCCTTAAACCTTCACCCTTCTTTAAACCTGCACCCTTCCTTAAACCTTCACCCTTCCTTAAACCTGCACCCTTCATTAAACCTTCACCCTTCCTTAAACCTGCACCCTTCCTTAAACCTTCACCCTTCTTTAAACCTTCACCCTTCCTTAAACCTGCACCCTTCTTTAAACCTGCACCCTTCCTTATTAAACCTCCACCCTTCCTTAAACCTTCACCCTTCATTAAACCTTCACCCTTCCTTAAACCTTCACCCTTCTTTAAACCTTCACCCTTCTTTAAACCGTCACCCTTCTTTAAACCTTCACCCTTCCTTAAACCTTTACCCTTACTTAAACCTTCACCCTTCTTTAAACCTTCACCCTTACTTAAACCTTCACCCTTCTTTAAACCTTCACCCTTCTTTAAAGGTCTTCTAATGATAACTGTGAACTGGAAGGATAGAAAACCTCCGTCCATAACTCAGAGACTGAAACATTTTTCATATAATGGAACAAATTACTGCAAAAGTACAAATGTATCGACACATGAATTAGAAGGTGGACCTGTGTTACACTATAGATGCTTGAGCAGCTGAGATGTGTTGAGCTGTACCATGAGGACGACCACTACGGAGCCAGCTGCTGATGAATGTCAACCTTCTGTGAAAGTGACTTTCCTTCAATATCTGTATCTATGTATTTCATCTTGATTTACTTTATTTATTTATTTATTTAATTTTATATATTTACTGCATATATTATGTAAATGTAATTAATGTAGTTATTCAGTCCCCCCCCCTTTACTAATACTCCTTTTTGAGTGCATGTGTAAAAGCATATGTATGTGTGAAGGTATATATATTGGTATGCTGTGCACGTCTGTATGTTGATGTATATGTATTTGAATTTGTCGGTGTAGATGTTCATGTATATTTGTGTGTCGTGTTGTCGGAGGCCGCATGTCAAGGACCGTTCTGTTGTGTTGAAAATGCAAAAATAAAAAGTTAAAAAATTTAACTGACTTTCCATCAACTTTGTTGTTGTGATGCCAACAATCCTGAACACATAAACACCAGTCAAGCTGTGCAGAGCTAGTTTCCTCTCTACATCTGAAATGAAGCAGCTGGGGATGTGGAGGAGACAGTGATGAGTAATACCTTCCAGCTCGCTGAACCACTACTGCTGAGGGGCTCTTGAGCAATGTGACACATGTGTTTACTCTTAAAGGCTCACAGCCTCTAACAGCAGTGAGCGGTCACACTGGTCCACTGCCAGCACAGAATATGTTCGCTGAAGAAATAGATCCTGTTTCCTCAACTCTGAACATAACTCAGACACGAGATTGTTCCTGACTCGATGTCACAAAGAGAAATTCATTCTTGCTTCTCTATCGTCTCATCTTGATAACTGCAAAGCTTCATTTACCCCCCGAACTCTCAGCAGACTGTCAACATACTGCAGCAAGGCTTTTTACCAGGTCTCCAGAGAAAGAGCCACATACATGCTTCATTGTTTCATAAGAAGATGATCTGAGCTGCAGTACATGTCAGACTGTTTAGTCTCCAACCTGCTGTAAAAATACTTCTGGTGTTTCACAGCATTAAGCTGACAATCAATTATCGGTTTTTTTGGAAATCAATTGTTATTACAATTGATTTCATGAATTTTGCAGTGACCTCAAATGTTCTCTGACTCAGCTGTAGAGCTGCTGGCACTGTGTCCACCAGGCCTCTTACTGCACTCAGGCCTCAGCCTCTCCATCCACAGGGAGAAGGATGCACACGAAGTCCACTTCTCCAGCCTAAAGACACTGCAGTCCCACAAACAACATTCAAACAGAGAGTGGAGAGGACATAAGCATGGACAAGAATCTGTAAACTATCTTTGCATGTGTTTATAATATGCTGTATAACCGTTGGGAACAGTTGTGGAAACTATGTTTACTGGTTTTCCTTGTGTTTGGTCCTCCCCTGTCTGTCACTGTGTCTGCTTCTTGTGGGCGCAGATTACAAATCATCCCCACCTGGCTCACCCCATCACCTCTTCACCTCTTCACCCCATCACCTCATCACCTCATCATCTCATCACCTCTTCACCAGTGACTTTTTGTTGTTACATTTTTCATGTGCTTCTCCTCCCGTCTGCTTCCTGTGCTTAAGATCTCCTGACTGTGCTGATCTTCTGTCATTCTCAGTTCCTGTCATCCTCAAGCTACATCATCACCGCCCTGGCTGCCTGCCTGGTGCCTTCTCCTTTTCCTCCCGTTATTTATTAAAATATGTAATTGTGTCTTTGACTTTCTGTTTATTCTGCATTCGTCCACTTTCCAGGCAAGGCGCAGGTTATCTCCAACGAGCCTAATAACTCTAAGCTTCAACTCTGAAGTCTGCTTATCTGCAAACAAAGCAGGAGAGTCACAAAAGACAAACTCCTGATGCACCACAAACCTGTTATCTAGCATGGAGCTCTTAGTAGTATGGAACCTCTAGTCTAAGGAGATGCATCATCTCCCGCTAACAAACTTAACCTGTTTGAGTCTCTAACAGTCATGTCTTTACGCTCCTTCTTACTTTTACGCTGTCCTCGAGTTTGTGGAAGGAGCTTTCAAAGTTGTATCTATTTAAAATGCATTATGATTATTGTAACCATCAAAGTACACATTATATTATACCATTGACCCTGTGTGACCTCCTACTAATACACAAAAATGAAAATAGAAAATGATTCATAAACCTGAACTGTTACTGCTCTTCCTGCAAGCTGTGACTCTGATGAAGAGACAGATCAGTCAATGACCCTCTAACACCAACATATCCATAATAAAATATGATAATCTTAGTTGTAATGCTCAGTTAAAAGAAGGATGTTGCCTGACTCTACCAACACTGTTTCCATTGCATTCAAAAGGAGCGCAGTACCACTGTGAAATGCTTCGCGGCGCTGCTAAAAATATCTATGAATGCAAGTAGGGACGCCCACCAACACAAAGAGTAGTCACTGAATAGAACTCCAGTTCTATGAGTGTGTGACATGCACGGATAAGAAGAGTGAGCATGACTTGACTCCTAGAATGGATTAACACCAGTGGGGCACCAGGACATTGGGCCTTCAATAGGATTACATTATATTTATATTAACTTGCAATGAAATATATTCACCAAAAGATAAAAATGGTAGAACAGATTAGTTTATTTCTCACTGCAATGTGTCTTGACTGCATGCTGGTTAAAGGTAAATGAATGACAAATGGATCCATTTCATACTGACTGTACACATCTCCACAGATTGACAAAGAGACCAGCACAGTTAACAACCAACAATGTGTGCACGAGTCAACCAGTCCTTCTGCTTCCTGGCAGGTGAAGCAAATATATACAGTTTGGAGTTGCACCTATTTTCAGAAAGATCTTTATCCTGCAGTCATATTATCTAAATGTTGCCCAGAATAAGGAAACAAGTACATTGTGAGACTGCGGTCCCACAGCTTTCAGCAACCATCTTCAACCGACCCCGACCATATCATCAAGGTTTCTCTGCCGCTGTTCTTCTCCCGCATACCTCACATGCATCCATTCCAACCTGAACGATATCGGAGAACGTCCACTCACACCGACTTCATGAAGCTATCCTTTGGGGACTCGGCGGCATCAGAGCTTCCGAAGAGATAGCCCCCACTCTCCTCTCACCCAGCTCCCACCGGCCACTGGACGTCAGCGGTCCATCATGGCTCTAACCCGGCTCTAACCCTGCACCCTTTCATCCCTAACCCTGCACCCTTTCAACCCTAACCCTGCACCCTTTCATCCCTAACCCTGCAGCCTTTCATCCCTAACCCTACACCTCTTCATCCCTTTATCCCGCGACCCTAATCATTAATGATGCAATAAACCATTGGTGTTCCTGTACCGATGTGAGGGTCCCGGGACAGAGGATGTTGTATGTGCACAGATTGTAAAGCCATCTGAGGCAAGTTTGTGATTTGTGATTTTTTGGCGATACACTATGAATTGAATTGAAGAGTTGTATGGGGTCAGATCAGTCTCAATATTAATGATTGCACATAGAAGGATTCATACATTTGCATTTAATCATTTTGTGATATATATATTCATTATCAATTTACAGACAACACAACATTTTACTTCACCTTATTCCGAGGCCATGCGTCCTCCAAGAGAGGGACGTTGAACTTACACGTGACAGCACACTTAAAGATCGAGCATTAAAATATGTCCTCCACCAGATAAACGAGAGGGAGCAATGTTAGTCTGCAACTAGAGCTTCACTAACAAATGACAGGAAATGCTCTATGACAAAGAACTTCTCCGCAGGCAGGTCCATTGACTTTATTCAGCTTGTATCACAACAGGGAATTAGAGGTGGAGGCAAAAGTAGCTGCTTTCTATTCTGGGACCAACATTTCTGCCGGCTAAGAGCCATTCAGAGCTAGCGAGAGGCAGAGATCAGCACTGCAGCTGGCAGAGAACAGTGACACTCAAGTGCAATTTGGGCTATATATGCATTCCCATGGGGATGGAGCCGGGATGGAGTGGGTGGACGAGGAGCTCTCAGCGGGTCTTGCGTGGGGCATGGTGGGTGGGAGTATGAAGAGAGATGTGCTATGTTAAAGACAGTGGATGGGTTTATTTTTATGCTGGAGGCAAAGTGATCTATGGGACGAGAGGGCAGTACAGATGTCAGTGCTGGTTCATTCTACAGGGGCCTCTCTTCAGTGGGACTGAACCCCAACTTCAACCTATAAGCATGGTTTTTTGCTTAAGTCACTGCAAGTTTATTCTCTGCTCTGACTGGAAATATCGTCCGGATGATCTGGAGTGTTTTAGCCTCACAACACCTGGAGAGAAGAACAAGCCCAGTTTAAAGCATCTTCTTCTGTCCAACGCTTCGCTAACCTCCAGATTGAAGACAATATCCAGAGAAGTGAGGGGTGTAATGGTCGGCACATGTTGGGTGAGAGACATGATATCCTTTAGGTACACCCTGTGACCCCAACAGCTGTTTATATCTACTACTCACACACTAACAGAAAAGGTTGGCAGCGGCTAGTTGGTTTAGCATGATTAGTCGGCTTAATCAAGCTCAATGGCCAGAGATGAATTATGACCTGTTTAACTCTAGCTCTACAATTGATCATTAAAACTACTAATGATGATAATCTTGTTTTTTTGTTTCTTTTAACAAGATTGTGTTTCATGTAAATAAGTACTATAGAACCTTAACAAAGTAAAAGGATTACATTTAGAATTTTGGATGGTTCTAACTTCGGGGAGGTTGACATAATGTTTCAGAGCGTCGGTGAAAAAAAATAGTCTGGAGCCTTGCTTAACAACAAAACAACAACAAATAATCTGTATCGGCCGATATGGCTCATTGATGATCGGCAATCTGTTTTGGCGGCAACAAAACGTAATCGGGGGAACTGTAAAAGTTATCTTTTCTCCTTTTTTTCCTGCTTTTCCAATCCATGCCTCAAAACCACGATACCTTCACAACAATGGGTTTGGTGATCCTTTGCAGCCCAAACTGACAGTGACATCAGAGTGAACCAATCGAATACATCCGACTGATTTAGGCGGAATCAAATAATCCCCCACAGAACTTGCACACAAAATACAAACATCCATGGTCGCTCTCACACGCACACACACACACACACACACACACACACACACACACACACACACACACACACACACACACACACACACACACACACACACACACACACACACAGTACGGTGACAGCTGTTCTGCTCTGATGTACTATAACATCATGGAGCTGATTCTCATCGGCTTCTCCCACACACTGATGACTGTTATCTACAAAATGGACTGAAAAATAGAGATCAGCGTGAAAGTACCCTTGACAATAAGCATCCAAGTGAGCCAAGCAGTCTACAAGGTTTGTTCAAATAACAAGCAGCCACATCATGTTGGCCCCATCAAACAGCAACGGAAAACTTCTGTCATGGAGCAACTGGAGGGAGAGTTGCTATTTCTGGAGCTTGTTGGGGGCCTGATGTGCTTGTGGTTATGTAAAGCCGTTTCTCCACACACAAGGAGAATAAAGCAGTCATCGTTTAAAAATAAAATCAAACAGTGGCCAAGGTTAGACAAACAGAAAATATCATATTCAAACCAATTATGGCCTCAGTATAGGCACGACATGTATTTTTACAAATGATTTGTTAAGGATTATTCTCCACAATTACATGAACCTTAATTAACAATAAAGATATGTCGTAAGTCCTTTTATTAGGGTCGACTACGTCGGAGCGGAGGACCCATTGTTATTCTATCGAAGACCCATTGTTATTCTATCGAGGACCTATTGTTATTCTATCGAGGACCCATTGCTATTCTATCGAGGACCGATTGTTATTCTATCGAGGACCCATTGTTATTCTATCGAGGACCCATTGTTATTCTATCGAGGATCCATTGTTATTCTATCGAGGACCCATTGTTATTCTATCGAGGACCTATTGTTATTCTATCGAGGACCTATTGTTGTTCTATTGTTTATTATTATTATCGTACGTGTTTCGTCGCAAAAAGGAGGTGCTTGGGATGCTGGGAATTTTTTCAAATTTGGCACGCAAGCCAGAATTTGCGAAAATTGCAGTCTGATTGGCGTGTCCAGTATGAAATATTGGCTCGATAGCGCCCCCTATTGAGTAGCCCCAACATTGGGTTTCACCAGCTGTAGTTTTATAGTCGCTCTAATGCTAATACAATGTCCGGTTGTCCTTGACTTTTTTTGCAGCTATGCTCATGCAGATAGGGATCTTCATCATAATTTATTCAGATTATACTAATTGAATCATAACTCCCCTGCTCCCCCACCCCCCAGTTTTTCCAACAAAATGTCCTCATATCATACATATCAAGGACGTCGTCCAGGAGAAACCTTCTTCCTGTCAAAGCAACGGGGAGACGTCTATACCAGTGTGTCTGCCAGACAACCTGATTACCACAACAGGATTAAGCACAGCTGATTTGTTGCATTGTATCTGCTCAGGAGCAGCGCTGCTCTGACAGCTTACGTTTACAATGACGTGCTATGGAGCCGGCACACGTACGGCACGTGGACGAGCTGGCTCTGTGCAGTCTGCAGAGGCATTCTTTTCTTCAGCAGAAAGACTGCAGACTGCACAGGAAACCTGTATTTGTGACGCAAATTACAAACGCAGTTGACACTTTACTGACTGTGTGCGGCGGCAGTGATTAGCCATTACATATGGGGGGGTAAGGCTGGGGCCACATTCAATGTTAGGGGCAAGATACTGAACCCCACATGTGTGAACGTGTAACCTTCATGAGCAGGTGGCACCTTGAAAACAATGTATGAATGTGTGTGAATGGGTGAATTCTAGCTTGTATTGTAAAGCCCTGTGAGCGTTATATCAATGCTGTCCATGTACCACAGACATTGGTTTGGTTCTCCAAAATACTAATGATACAAACCCAATGATACTCATCCAGTGCTAACATTCTATTAGTGCTCCATTTCTCCTCTCTTCTCGTTAAATGTGGGCTTCGAAAATGTACTAAAATATTTCCAAAGTCATGAACCAGAGGGAGTTCCAGGTCAAACCGTATGGGGGCACTTACGTGAACTCTGTTAATGCCATCGTGACATTTACTACGAAGCACCAGTATCAATGCCTCAGGTATTGATACTGGTAAACTCATTACAAGACGCAATTTGTCAAATTGTTCTGAACTTCTGATCGTGCAAGGCTGGCTGTTTACCCCTGCTTTAATTCTTTATGCTAAGCTATGCTAACCATGTCCTGACTTCAGCTCTGTACCAGCACAGAGATATGAGATTGATCTCCATCACACACAACTGGTATTTGCAGTCTGACGTAGATAGCAGACGATAAAACAGAAGAAGAGTACATGAGAGGGGTGCGAGGCGCTGAATGTTACAGACTCAGGGTAAACATCCTCGGCCCCATTGACCTTCTCATCACAGAGTTGCAAACATAAATACACTGTGGGTCAGAGCAGGTCGTCCTTTAGTCAAAGGATCGGCCATTCGCTCCTTCAGTCCATGTCCACGTGTCCTTGGGCAAAGACACTTAACCCCAAAGTGCTCCCTTTGTAAAGTGCAGCCTCTGTCACTGGAGCTACAACCTCTAAGTTATGTTCTGATAAATGTTTATGAGTATATGAAGATATGGTCAGGATCAGTTTTCAATATTGCATGAAGGGATGGAAACATAAGCTGAAGAGCTCCAGTTTGGGTGAACCTCATATCTCAAAAACATCATGAAGGGAAGCAACACCGTCAGTGGCGGCTGGTGGAAAATGTACTAACAATTTCAGCAAACATCCCAGTATGATTTAATGCAAAAAAATGAAAGTATCAAACACGCATTATTACTTGGCAGTTAAATATTTAACATGTATTCCAACACGAAAACAATCAGTAAATAGCACTTATATAATATAATATAACATGTTCATTTATTGAGATGTCCTATGGACCTTGTTATAGGAGGTAAAGATCAGGAGAAGTAAACATGAAGTGTAATTATGAATACTGATGTTAAATTAAGCTATGATGAGTTTTCACTGTTCATTTAACATCTCTATTACATGTTGATGCCTCCATGACCAAGTTAAGCAGATGAGACTATGTAGAAGAAAAGATGTTCACTTTGCCTAATATGTAGCTTGACAGAGTTCTCCATATGTGTCCTGGTGTTCTCATGTTTCCTTACCTCCTCATCCCTCACTCCCTAACTGTCCGTGCTGGATCCGTCCCTGTGAGGGTTTTAAGTTTTATTTCATGCATTAAGTGTCTGTGAGATGGGGTTTGAGGAATGTGCTGGAGTGGGGGTGGTGTGAAAGTGGCAGGGAGAGGTGTGAAGTTTAGGACAATGGGGCATAGGCCCAGGTGGGGCTTGTTGGACTTCAGCCAATCAGTGAGCTGATCGATGAGCTGAGGAATGCAACTTTGAGGGGACACAGGGTTTGAAACTCTGGGGTTTTTTTCAGATCTTCTGCTGGCCACTGAGGAGGCAGACCAGCCTTCTGGGTGGCTCGGATTGGATCTCACATTTGATTTTTTGTATAGGTTTGTTTTGTTAATGATTGTGTGATTCGGTTTGTAACTGTTTGTATCTCTTTTTATGCTTCTTGGATAATAAATCCATTTGATTTTTACTTTAACCTGCTGTTGTGTTTTGGAGGCGATTGAGACAGCATGGCTGCAAGGGGGGGGGGGGGGGCGATTTCTCCCTGTGTCCAGAAGTTGTGGCCTTAACAAATTTGGCACCCCAGATGGGACTTGACGAACTCTAAGACGGGGATGTGGGACCGCGGACACTTTCGGAGTGTACACGAATAAAAGGTGAGCAGAGCCGTTTTAATAAAAATCTGTTTTGGTAATCTTAGCCGAAAGTGTTCACGGACCGCATAGACCCTGAAGGCCGCATCTGGGCACAGAGACAGACCGCAGAGTAACCTGAAGCTGGAAAAGTGCATTCTCCTGAAATTTAAGGTAAATCAGGAAGGTACGGGAAGATAGTTACAAATAGAATGAGAATACTAGCATGGTGAGCTAAGGGTACTGAGAATAAAGACAATACAGAGAAAATACAGCGCTGTAAGTAATAAATAAACTGGTGATGCGTGCGTTGATCTGTCTTTAAGTGGCGACTTTAAGGGGGTTTGATCCATGTATTGCCGGGTTAGTGTGCTAACTGTTTAAAAGGGTTTGTTTTGTTCTGCGAACTGAGGACACGTATTTGGGAGGGCACGTGAAAGGCATTTCACGTGAGGTCCAGGTATCGTGGCTTCGGGCAGAATATACGATCGCTTACTAGGGCAGAGGCTGGCAGTTAGCCCCGAAAACCGTTAGCTCCTGGGCTCCGGTTCTTGGGAACTGACTCGCCGGGCCTTTGCTTTGAGTGAATAAAGGAATCGTGCTGGTGATTAATAGACCTTGAAAAAGGCAGTTTTTGCCTATTAAAATGTGATCAACTTGGAGTGTGCTTAGAGAAGAGAGAGAAGTGGAATGTATAATGAGAGTTTGTTGGACAAAAAATACTGCTGTCTCTGTTTCTCTGTCTCCCACACAATCTGAGTTGTAAAAGGTGGAGATTGCACATGTGTTCTTGTACGAGGACCAGGAATGGTGTGAAAGGACATGTCTGACTGGCAGCAAGTCAGACTCAATTCACTGACTTCAAAAACACTGATGATCCTGGCAGCAGAGCTGGTTACACCCACTGAGGCCTAGTCCACATTACTCCAGTTCTCCTCCAGTTTTCCTACGTTTACACTGAGCAGCCACACCACGCCGGAGTTTTGGAGCGCCCTAAACGGAGGAACCTGAAAACTCCGCCGAGGTTGGAGCTATTTGAGACCTCCGGGGTTTTGGTTGAGTGTAGGCGTGAGATACGGGTGTATACGGATGTACGCCGACGCGATCCATGTGCTCGCTACTGGATTGGTTATTACCAGCCATGACGTCTCCGTCCCTGATTCGTCACACTCACTATCACGTGACCCGTACCCGGAAGAAAACAAACAGCACCAGCAGCGATTCATTTCAACATGGAAAACGAATGGCAAGCCTTGCTTGCTTTGTTGTCTGCTTTGTTGTCTGTAGTAGCAGCTATAAATGCCTTAAATTCGTCATTTTACAATGCTGCTAATGCCTACATGCAGAGGAGGCGCGCTGTTCTGCGAGCGATAAGCGCCAATTCCCGAGACCAGAGACGCTATCAGCCGTACATGGAGCGGCGGTTTTGGGTGAGACCAGGAAGAACGAGCGCCTGGTGGAATAATTTCATCAATGAAGTTATGATTCCCGAAGAATGGCGAGAAAACTTCCGAATGTCCAGATCGGCATTGATCAACCTTAGCGAAATGTTACGTCCGCATGTGGAGGGAGCAACAACCACGATGAGGGCGCCCGTGGATGTACTTACAAAGGTAGCGTGCACGTTGTATTACCTGAGTGACGAGGGCAGACTCCGGAAAACCGCTAATGCATTTGGACTATCTCGACAAGTTGTTTCAGTCATCATCCGACAAGTCTGTAGGGCCATCACCGTCTTTCTGGGTCCCAAGTACATCCAGAGTCCGAGTACCGAGCCCGAAGTGAGGGACCTTGTGGTCAACTTCTTCCAAACACATGGTATGCCACAATGCTTGGGGGCCATTGACTGTACACATATCGAAGTGAAACAACCACGTGCCAACTCTACTGACTACATCAACAGAAAGGGGAAACATTCTTTGAATGTACAGGCCGTGTGTGACTACAAATACTGTTTCATGGACGTTGTTGTGAAATGGCCGGGAAGTGTTCACGACACGCGTATATTTGCCAACTCCAAATTTTGTTGTGACCTAAAAGATGGCGTGATTCCCCCATGTCCTAAAGAACTGATAGAGGGCGAAGATGCTGTCCCTGTTTTCCTGCTGGGTGACCCAGCTTATCCCCTGATGCCGTATCTTATGAAGGAATACCCCAATGGCGGAGCTACGCCGCAGGAGCAGTATTATGGACTATCACTTTGCAAGGCACGCATGGTGATTGAATGTTCATTCGGACGTTTGAAGGCAAGATTTGCAGCTTTAAGGAGGGCAATGGACATAAACATGGCGGACCTTCCCTTTGTCATCTATGCTTGTTTTGTGCTCCACAACTATTGTGAGGTTCACAAAGAAACTGTTAGCGAACAATGCATAAATGCTGCTCTGCAGTACGAGAGGGACTTCCAGCCACCGAGCAGAGCCACGAGGGCAGACCACAACGAAACCGAGGGGAAGCGCGTTAGACGTGTGCTAACCACATTTCTTGACCCATAACATTGTAAAACTTGGATTTGCTTGTTATGAATGCTTTTTTTTAGCCTAAGTTTCATCTCTGTCCTGAGTCTGATGTGCAAAAGAGGCATGCAGAGTACAGGGAGTCTTTTTTTATTGTTTACTTTATCTCAACGTATGATCAAAGAACATACACCATGTTTGTAGGTTGCAGATGTTAGATTTTTAACTTCATTTTTTTTTAAAGTCTTGTGTGATAATAACCGTGCATTGGAGTATCTTAGTTGGTGGTTTTTGTGTGTCAATGGTGAAATAAAAAAAACTAAATTCATCTCTGCATCAGTGAATGTGTTGGAAAGACTCAGATCTCAGGTTTGGTATCAAAGGACCTTTTATTACAAAGTGGTGGAAGAAGTACTCAGATCTTTAACTGAAGTAAATATAGCCATACCACAGTGTAGATACACTCTGTTAGATCCTGCACTCAAAACTTCAGTAAAGTTTACGCAACAAGGTATTAGCAACAAAACCAAGTTATCATTTTGATGAATGCCCCGTTTCAGACAAATGTATGTTACATAACAATACATCATAATGTAGTCGTCGGTTTGGTAAATATATTGAGAATTATGAATCTGAATCTACGATGTAACCAGTAATTAAAGGAATCACAAACTGAGATTTAGTAGAGTAGAAGCATAAAGCAGCAGGAAATGGAAATACTCAAGTGAAGTAAAAGTACCTCAAAATCATACCAAAGTACTTGATAGGGCTGGGCGACATGGAAAATATCACTCTTTGCAGATGATCTCGAAATTGAAGGGTTAACTTTTGGTGCTTTAACAAAATCTTTACATATGGCTTGACCCATAACATTGTAAAACTTGGATTTGCTTGTTATGAATGCTTTTTTTCAGCCTAAGTTTCATCTCTGTCCTGAGTCTGATGTGCAAAAGAGGCATGCAGAGTACAGGGAGTCTTTTTTTATTGTTTACTTTATCTCAACGTATGATCAAAGAACATACACCATGTTTGTAGGTTGCAGATGTTAGATTTTTAACTTCATTTTTTTTAAAGTCTTGTGTAATAATAACCGTGCATTGGAGTATCTTAGTTGGTGGTTTTTGTGTGTCAATGGTGAAATAAAAAAAACTAAATTCATCTCTGCATCAGTGAATGTGTTGGAAAGACTCAGATCTCAGGTTTGGTATCAAAGGACCTTTTATTACAATAGAAAAAACACTCAAGACAAGTCAAACAGTAACATAATAAGTATGACAAAAAAAAAAAACTAAAGTAAACAGGTGTGCAAACCTTGCAAAACAAATTAAGTATAAAACAAATGCGTAAAAGTGCAACTTGTGCAACTAGGTAAACAAAAAGTATAAAACAAATGTGCAACTTGTCCAACTAAGTAAACAAAAAGTATAAAACAAATGTGCAACGTGTACAACTAAGTAAAAAAAAAAAGTATAAAACAAATGCGTAAAAGTGCAACTTGTGCAACTACGTAAACAAAAAGTATAAAACAAATGTGCAACTTGTGCAACTAAGTAAACAAAAAGTATAAAACAAATGTGCAACGTGTGCAACTAAGTAAAAAAAAAAGTATAAAACAAATGCGTAAAGCGTGCAACTAAGCAAACTAAACTAAGTTCAGAGCTGGGTGTAGTCTCTGTGCATCTCCTGTGTGCTGTTGTGCCGGCGATGCACAGGTGAGTGGAAGTTTGGCTGCTGTGTGTGTGTTGTTGGTGCCTGGTGCAATGCATGTGGGGTCATAGGCCGTGACCCCACGATGTGCCGCATCATGACCTCAATGTTGCTGTTGAGGCGGTCCATCGAGCGCTCCATGGAGGATGACCACCGTTCCATTTGCTGCAGAAACGCGGCGTCTGTGGTGTCCACACGATGAAGGAGCTGCCTCTTTATCTCCAGATCCTCCTGTGCCACTGACTCCATAGAGAGTTTCCGCTTTAACTTCTCCCTCCTGTGGCCACCGAGGGACGCATCCAGGCTCTGGCGGCGACTTGCCACCGTCTCCGCAGAGGTCACACTGCCTGACGCTCTGTCGTTACTCGGCACAGAAGGTGACCCATGGACAGAGGTGCTGCCGTTGGCTCCCAGGGCCTCCACTTCCATGCCTGTTTCTATACCATGCCTAATGGCAGTGGTAGCTGGAGAGCCCCCCCAAATAGACTGGCACAGCTCAAAATGGAGCAAAAACACTCTTCCGTGTCCACTTCTTTTTCCGGAGTCCACCGCTTGTCTGTAGCGAACTCTTATGGCCTTGACCTTTGTTGTTAACTGAACTGCGAACACAAAACAGAAAGACATTGTTGTTAGAACTGTTGTGTAAGGCATCAAATGTGAAGTAGGAGTATCAAGTAGCACACAATACATATACAAAAACAAAATAGTGAAATAGCAGTACCTCGCTACTGTAATTAAGTACAGTACCTGATTAAATGTAGTTTACTCTATTTTCGTTACTTAACATGGCCATGAATGAAGCATTACAAAGTTGTGGGTGGCTATCCGGATCATACCAGTTTCATCTTCGCTCTTCACACCCCACTATCCCCCCCAGGACCAAAGGTTGTTTGTGCAAAATGATTTGTGTAACGATACACGAAGAAGATAAAAGACACGAAACACAACCAAAGAAAAACAGTCATGCTTCCTTTCAAAACAGGCTCATGCTTAATTACTTTAGAACTTCAAGCCAACACACTCTTTAGTTGGGACACTCCATACCTTTGGTAAGTTCATCTTTGTTGTGTGGAAAGTCTTTTCCCACGTGCGTGGCGTCCGCCGGCGTCGGATAATTATCACGGAAGCGAGCCAATATGTCGCCATACTTGCTATGTATCGACTCCCAGTCCGTGTTTTTCGCCGCGTTCTCCACCTTATACTCTCTTGTTACGTGAAGGAGCAGTTGGACCTCATCGTCGGTCCAGGAAAAAAAGTCTCGTGCTCCTGTTGTCGACATTGTCTTTCCTCTAACTCTAACAATTTTCTGCTACTAAACTCACTGCAGTGTGTGGATCATCTTCTTCCTGTTTATACCGGCGTGCGCATGGCGTGCGCATGCCCAGTGTACGTTAATGTTCACGTGATATCCGGTTTCGAAGATCGCCGGGTGGATGCAAAGACATCATTTTCGCATGGATAACGGATTGCGTTGCGTACTAGATGCTGTTGTGTCATAAAAAGTCTGCATTTCTGTGGAGGAAGCAGCTGTTATTGGAGTGATTAGCGAGCGGCGTGACCAGAGGCGTCATCAACCCCCACGGAGCGGCTGTCTGAAGCTACAGTTAGCAATAAATGCTACGACTGACAAACAGAGGAAACGAGTGATCGACGTGTGTTGACCACATTTATGGACCATAATCGAGTAAACGTTTCCGTGTAAGTGTTGATTTTAAAGTAAAGTTGATGAGAGAGAGAGAGAGAGAGAGACACACAGACAGACAGACCTGTAACTACGTCTGAAAAATAAAACTTCTAAAACTTTCCACGAACTGTGTCTGTTTGAGTTTATAGAGGAAGATCTTAAGTATCAAATACAACCATTCATTATTAAAGACTACTTTATTACTCTGTCATATTTTTTTTTTTAACTAAGCAAGCAATCCACTTCCTGTTTACACCATCACGCGCATGCCCAGTGTACGTTAATGGTCACGTGCTGTCTGCCTTCCCCGGCTGCGTGTGGATGCAGATCAACCTGATGAATAATGCTGAAAACTCCCGTGTGGACGGAGATCGGTTCTATTTGAGAACTCTGCATCCAACGACACACGGCCTAATGTGGATATGGCCTGAGACAGCGGCTGCATTAACCCCCCTTCCCCCAAACCACTCCACAACCCCCAACCAGAAAGGACAAAGGCACTGGCACGCTGAGCGGTGTCATGGACAGTTCTCTTCACCACCCACACGAGAACGAGCTACCTGAACAGTCACTGCACTCACAGACTCAACTGAACTTTTTGACAGTGATGCACACTTACATGAGTGAAAAGCAAATTCCCCACCATTGGACGACGAAGAAACACCCAGAACTATGTGACCTTAGAGGCACAATGTGTACTGTTTTTTAGCATATCATTTGTAACACCTATTCTGCATAGGCCCAGGTGGGGATTGTTGGACTTCAGCCAATCAGTGAGCTGATCGATGAGCTGAGGAATGCAACTTTGAGGGGACAAAGGGTTTGAAACTCTGGGGGTTTTTTCAGATCTTCTGCTTGCCACTGAGGAGGCAGACCAGCCTTCTGGGTGGCTCGGATTGGATCTCACATTTGATTTTATGTATAGGTTTGTTTTGTTAATGATTGTGTGATTCGGTTTGTAACTGTTTGTATCTGTTTTTATGCTTCTTGGATAATAAATCCATTTGATTCTTACTTTAACCTGCTGTTGTGTTTTGGAGGCGATTGAGACAGCATGGCTGCAAGGGGGGGGGGGGGGGGGGGGGGCGATTTCTCCCTGTGTCCAGAAGTTGTGGCCTTAACATCCCCGTTGTTTTAAAAAGCTAAATAAATTATTAGCATGACATCATCCAGCTAGCCAAACCTGTCTGGTGTACAGCTAGTACAGAAGCTTTGCATGTACTGCTTCCCTTTCCCGCGAGTCTGCTGTCTGATTGTTAGGTCAGGCTGAGCTGATATCAGCTCTTTGGCTGCAGAATCTCCGCCAAAGTTCTCCTCTCAAACGGTTCTTGGAGGAGGAGTGCTCGCGCTGGCGCGGGCGCCTGTAGAGACTTCTCCTTACGAGAACGTGCAGCTAGGGGGGCCTGATCGTTCTGGCCCACAGCTGAATCTATTTGAGGGCGCTGATTGGCTAAATTGTATGTCACTCATTTATATCTTGAATCAGCAATTGGCTAAACTGCTTAGACCTGTCTCTTTTTGGCCAAAACGATTAGGCCCCCCTAGCTGCGCGTTCTCAGAGTGTCGTGCACACCGACTGAGAGCACGAGCAGAGAGCACACAGGGAGAGGACGAGCAGGAAGAGCATATATTTTGCTCAGATATCATATTTTACATACATTACTGGGTACATTCCATAGTTCAAAAACACAAATATTGACAATTTGTATAATTTATGATTATTATAATTGGCCATGCCCCATGGCCCTCTATTGACCAGCCGCCACTGAACACCGTATACTTCTGGAGATGAATACGTGATGGTTCCTACTACTACTTCATAGGTACAACAGCTTTCTCTCCTTTCCTCCAAAGCAGCCGTTAGTCAGCAGGCTGCTGAGAGTTTACTCAGTCTGTCATTCCTCCAACACACTGTAGCCCAGTAGGCCTGATTTAATACTTAGAGTATCATTTAAAACTGAATTATCTTCAATGTAAACTCTTATCACATAATTCTGTGGATCATTCACGAGCTAGTTCATGTTTAATTAAATGCACAAATGAAATGTATTGAGAGGTCGAGATCCCGGAGACGGATCTCTCAGACCTGGATGAACCAATACGATCTGTGTGGCCACAGACCACTATGGGTACGAGTACAAATATGTGAAGTGATTTTATGTCTGACCCTCTAACAGGATACTTCAGGTGAACTCCAATACAGTGTGTAGAATGCTGAGTGTAATATGGTTCATTGTATAATAACCTGATCTGTGCATTCAAATTAATCAACTAATGAAACCTTGCAATGTTGGTACAGCGCATTGCAGGGAAAGAGAAGAATGAATAGAAACAAAGTGGTGGAAGCATGCAGAGAAGTGCTGCACTGCGAGACTGCACGGCCCAGTGCTGCTCTCTGCCTCAAGCATTCCTTACATCTGGAACACACAGGCTGCACAAATGTAGCTTCACACATGAACAAGCTCATACACATAGTTACTAGATTATTCTTTTCATGGAGATTAAGGTTTATAAAACGACCGCTCCAACTGGCGCGCGCGTAAACACACGCACGCATTAAAACCTACCTGTACGGCCTCTATGTGGGAGACATTGTCAAACATCATGTCGTTCACGGTCACTATCTGGTCCCCGACCCGCAGTCCTTCTCTCTCGGACGACGAGCCCGGCTCCACAAGGGACACGTAGATCCCCACTCCGTGCTCTGACCCCCCACGGATGCTAAAGCCCAGACCCTCGTGGATTCTGGAGCGCGTCAGGGTGACTTTGCGCACTTCTCGAAAGGGACCCTCGAGGAACGACGGGGCCATGGAAGGAGACATCTCTGCGGTGGCGCTGAAACCGTCCGGACAGCCGGATGCGAGGGGCTGCTCGTGGATGGAACTGACATATTTCTGCAGAGTTAAGTCTCCCTCGTCTCCAAAGCCCTCCGCGTTGCCGTTGCTGGGGAGCAGCTCTGTCTTCAGGTAGAGTCCCTCAGACGTGTACTGGTCGAACAGCAGCTGGTCGGACCTCGGGATGACCAGGCGCAGCATGGGCAGCAGCTGTCGTTTGCTGGCCGTGTTGAGAATCACTTTGAGAGTTTGGACCAGGTCAAAGACGTTGCGCTTGGCGTGGTACACATTAAGACAGTGGATGAACTGCTCTCTCTCCAGGTCGCTGAGCAGCAGGTTGAGAGCGTTGTGGAGCCTGCGGACGTTTGCCGAAAGCGCAGGGCCGCCTGAGCCCTCCGAGTTCACCGACGTGTTGAGCGAAACGCGCTCCAGATCAGCGCTCATCCTACAACATAACGGGGAACCAGTGCATAACAGACTAGAAGACGGACCGATCATTGGTTGGGGCGCTGTCCAAATCAATCCTCCCGTTTGAAAGTGAAACACCTCACCGCGCGTCGGGCAACTTCAACAACTGACCGGTGATCTACGCGCGTAACGGCGCTGATGTGCGTCGCACGCTGTGTGTCAGCCCGAAACAAACTGTTTCTCCAGTCGAAGCTTGCATTAGTCTTTAACTGAATACATCATACATATTATTTCTGTCCTCTTGTCCTTTAATTCCATGCACAACAATACCTTTACTGCGTCCAGGACGAGCTTCAGCGATTAGAATAGTGTCCGGTAATATCTGAAACCCGGCAGAAAATCCGTGGGAGGCTCTCTTTATCCGTGCAAATCATAAAATGCAACCTTATAATAACACCGTCTCCCTGTTTACTCTGTCCACAGAAGAAAGCTCCAGAGTCCGTCACGACAGAGCTTTCTCTGTGCGCAACTCACATGGAGCGCTGAACATGCTTCAGACCCTCTGTGTATGGGAAATTACGCAAGTGTGTGTGCGTGTGTGTTGCTTGGAAACTGACAACATTACTCACCCTCATTTAAATGATTATTTCTGGCATTATGTCATGCCTCGTTGGGTACAAGCAGGATAAATAACACTGAAATTGAATGTCATTTCACAATGTATTGGACAAAAGTGGGTGAAATCCTGCAAACCTTAACATACGTATGTAAAAGCTAAGGAATGCTTGCGGTCAATTTCCCCAAAAAAATGTTTGGTTCATGTGGATGCAGATGACAGTATGTCTGCCTGTCAGCCTTTAAGCTGATTAATCTGCATTATCAATGCCTCCTCCAGACTCCTTGTCATAACTACAACCTCAGGCTATTTTGAAACATCTATTTATAGGAGCCCAGGGTTGTCTTCCTCCTCATGACAGCAATGAGCTCCTTCTGTCTGCACATGCGCGTAATGAGCGTCCCAGGAAACAGCTGTTTGAGGAGATGGGGCTTCAGACAGGATGCAGCACCACTGGGCCTCCTGAGGAACAACATACCAGACATGTGCATTAGAATGTTAACAACACTGACAGTGTTCTGAATTCACCTCTTTGAAATAAAAAGTATGATTTGCAATTTTAAAAGCAGAATTAGATTTTTTTTTCTTCTTTTTCCCAACTCAGATCCAAAATTTAAGTTTCAGAATTGAACACGACAGACTGTGCTCTGATAGGTCAGATGTCAGCCTATCCTGTGCTGTACAGGAACAAACTGCTGTCACATCTTAAATGTTAACTAAATGTAGCAATTATTAAATTCAGGTTAAAAACATTTCTCTTTTCAGTACCTGTGATTGAGCTATTGTGTTTTTACAATGTCTTTATTTTATTTTATATATTTGTATTTTTTTACATTATCTTAGTTTATACTGGCTTATCTTTTAATTTTCTCTGTTCGATAACGATTTTATGACCATCTCTTTGTATGAATGACAATTACTTCTGTAATTGTTTTATCCTGGCTTGTTGTTTTTAGAAGACTGGCCCAAAGCCCCGGCTGTGGCAGCGGCGCGAATGAGGGTCAGTCGAGTTGCCAGGTCCAGCACCACAACAAGCCACCACACACAGGAGAACAAGGGGTTGAGTGGGGAGTTGTGTTATGAGATTGATTGGGTTGTCATGTGTGTGTAGTGTGCGTTTGTGGAATGCCTGTAGAGAAAAAAAGTCCTGTATAGATAATGTTACTCATAATAACAGTAATGAGTGAAAGTAAACAATAAAACAAACTAAATTAAAGTGATGCACGGCCCTCGCACCTTCCCTGTCTTTGACCATCAGACAACGTGTCCCGGAGTTCAACATATTTTTAATGCTTGGACTGTGACAGTGGAAATCATGTAGTGCACATATTCCACCAGTTCCTGTATCCACTATGTGGCGCTAGAGAACACGCGCAAACATGCATTATGTTGCTCTATATCAAATATAGACCACATCATGTAAATATGTAAATTGGATGCCGTTTGTCACATAACGCTGACTTCCTGTTGCCAGTAGGTGGCGCTATGACGATGAGTGGAAATCGGCTTGTACACATCCTCAGGTCATGACTGTTATTAAGTATGGCAAGTTTGGGACAGATTTGAGCAAGTCCAGTGGAGTTACATCAGCTTGTTGTTTAATGGGGAATCACGTAAAACGGCCGCCACGCCACGGCTACGCCGTTCCATCAAACGTAAAGCTTTGAGTAACTTTTAACAGCAAAGGTCTTTAGATTGTAATGACCAAATTTGAAGTGGATCTGACAAAGTCACTCGGAGAAGTTTGTTATATCCATCCATCCATTTTCCTCCTCTTATCCGGGGTCGGGTCGCGGTGGCAGCAGGCCAAGCAGGCTGACCCAGACCTCCCTCTCACCTGCAACATGTTCCAGCTCATTCTGGGGGAACCCCAGGCGTTCCCAGGCCAGCTGGGAGATGTAATCCCTCCAGCGTGTTCTGGGTCTTCCCCGGGGTCTCTTCCCAGTTGGACGTGCCTGGAAAACCTGGGAGGCGTCCAGGAGGCATCCTAATTAGATGCTGAACCACCTCAGCTGACTCCTTTCGACGCGAAGGAGTAGCGGCTCGACTCCAAGCTCCTTACCCTATCTCTAAGGCTGAGCCCGGCCACCCTACGGAGGAAACTCATTTCGGCCACTTGTAGCCGCGACCTTGTCCTTTCGGTCACGACCCAGAGTTCATGACCATAGGTGAGGGTAGGAACGTAGACCGACCAGTAAATTGGTTGGACCGTCTTCAGTAAGTCTTCACCAAGACGGTCCGGTGCAGCGCCTGCTTTACTGCTTCAGCCGCACCGATCCGCCTGTCGATCTCCCGCTCCATCTTACCCTCACTCGTGAACAAGACCCTGAGATACTTGAACTCCTTCGCTTGAGGTAGGCACTCCGTCCCCACCTGGAGGGAGCAATCCACCGGTTTCCAGCAGAGCACCATGGCCTCAGATTTGGAGGTGCTGACTCTCATCCCCGCCGCTTCACACTCGGCTACCGCCCCAGTGAATGCTGGAGGTCACGATCCGAGGAGGCCAACAGGACCACATCATCTGCAAACAGCAGAGAGGCGATCCCGAGACCCCCGAACCTGACGTTCTCCGCCCCCCGGCTGCACCTAGATATCCTGTCCATGAAAGTCACGAACAGGACCGGTGACAAAGGGCAGCCCTGGCGGAGGCAACACCCACCGGGAACGTGTCTTATTGCAGAGGATGCGGACACAGCTCCTACTGCAGTCGTACAGAGACCGGATCAACCGTTGTAACGGGTCCGGCACCCCGTACTCCTGCTGCACCCCCCACAAGTACCCCAGAGGGACCCGGTCGAAAGCCTTCTCCAAGTCCACAAAGCACATGTAGACTGGCTGGGCAAACTCCCAGAACCCCTCCAGTAGTCTTGCGAGGGTAAAGAGCTGGTCCACGGTTCCACGGCCGGGACGGAATCCGCACTGCTCCTCTTGAATCTGAGTTTGTTATAGCGACTAGAAATGAAGGGAAAATTCACACAAAAATCAAAATGGCCGGCTTCCTGTTCATTTTAAAGCATGGTCCCGAGACAATCTTTTTTAAGTCTCCATTTGATACATGTTCCTACCACATTTCATACATGCAAGTCCAATGTAGCGCTGGGCAGGGGCGGACTGGGGGGAAAAAGTGGCCCGGGAGTTTACTGTCAGACCAGCCCACTCAATACACGGCGCGTTGCCCACTCAATGGATCGCACGTATCGACCAGTCAGTGGCCTACTTGGAAAAATACCCATACACTTAACATTATTTTGGATGATTACAAAGAAATTATATCTTTTTTTTTTTTTTTTTTTTTTTACAACATTTGGATCCACCAATTTGCCTGGATGGACACATTGAATAAAATAATACTCGCTATTGTAACACTCCAAGGTAGGTATAGTTTGCTAGATGAATATGCTGAACTCGGCTAGTATCAGATGGTTATACGCAGTGGAGCTGGTGGAACATGTTCTCTGTAGGGCTGAGCCACATCCAATCAATTTCAGCAAACATGCCAGAATGATTTAATGCAAAACAATTAAGGTATCAAACATGTATTACTACTTTGCAGTTAAATATTTAACTTTTATTCCAACATGAAAAAAGCAGTAAATAACACTGACAAACATCTTATTTGTGTCACCCACACAGGGAATTCAGTATAATATAATAATATATAAATCATATAATAATATGCTGTATAATATAATAATATATATATATCATATAATAATATTCACTATAATATAAAACACACACACGCACAAAAAAAATAAATATATATATAATGATGTATTTATAACTATATATCATGTCTCAGCAGGTGCTTCATGTCTCTCACTCCCTAACTGTCCGTGCTGGATCTGTCCCCGTTGTTTTAAAAAGCTAAATAAGTTATTAGCATGACGTCATCCAGCTAGCCAAACCTGTCTGGTGTACAGCTAGTAGAGAAGCTTCGCATGTACTGCTTCCCTTTCCTGATGTCTGATTGTGCAGTTTCTCCGTCAAAGTTCTCCTCTGAAACGGCTCTTGGAGGAGCAGTACTCGCCTGTAGAGACTAGTCCGGACGGAAACGCGCAGCTGCGCGTTTCTACTAGTTGACTAGTAGAGCTGAATCTATTTGAGGACGCTGATTGGCTAAATTGTATGTCACTCATTTATATCTTTAATCAGCATTAAAGCATCATTGGCTAAACTGCTTCATAGACCCGCCTCTTTGGGGCAGATTGCATGCTGGGTGTGTGAGTGTGTGTGTGTGTGTGTGTGTGTGTGTGTGTAGGGGTGCTGCCGGCTCACAGATGGAAACCATGAGTGTGAATACAGATCGCGAGGACTAGTATAAATCTCAGTCAGCGATTATTGACTTTAAGTATTAAGTAAGAGTCAATTTAACGTGTTCTGTGAAGCATAGAATATAGGTGGTCGGCGATCTCAGAGCGAGGGCCGGTTGATGATGGAGGTGGTCCGGTATTGGACCGGCCCAAACCCCGTCGGCCTACCGGGGATTCCCTCGGTATCCCCGATGGCCAGTCCGCCCCTGGCGCTGGGGCTGCGTTTTTGAATATTTGTAGGGGGCGCTATCGAGGCAATTTTTAACGGTCAAGTCAAAAAGCTATATTAAACATTCATGTCCATCACCTATGACACCTGTGCAAAGTTCCAAGGCTTGTTGAGCATCCTAAGCTACAGAAAAATAAGCTTAATTTTTCATGGTGAATGACGCGTTGCCACGGCAATGGGCACCACATAAAATCAAGGTTGTTCAACGGCAGTAGACCATTTTAGTAACTTTCATCATCAATGTCTTTAGATCATCCTGACCAAATTTGAAGTCGATTGCATGAATTCTGTTGGAGGAGTTTGTTAAAGTACAACACCTGAAAATTATGAAAATTTACAACAAAGCCAAAAATAGACTAACTACTGTATCGCTCCGTAGAGGTTGAATGGAATGAAAAGTTTAGGGTGCGTAACAGTATGCGATGTGCACATATGCGACAAATTTCGCGATTATGGGTTAAATTATTTTGAAGTTATGAGTATTGAAAAACAAAGCCACGCCCTATTAAGTTCATTGATCCATATCTTCTAAACGTTTGACAAATTTCGATACGAGAGGTCCCCATGGACATCTTGTAATACACATTTCATTGTTGCGGTTCGCTATTAGGAATGTGCATGGTCAGCACTATTGTGCCAGGGGGAAGTCATAGCTTTCAGCGTTCTGGTGGGCACCATTTTGGCTGCTACAGTAGAGAGAACATTGCATGAACGCGAAGTATGCGCACACTATAATGTCAGGAAAACCTTTTCAGCACCTATTGCTCACATCCCACCACCAGATGGCCAATGTAGGCACTTGATGATAGACTATGTGGACATGTCCCAACGAATAGGGAGGATGGGGTACGTTCTGGTGGACAGGTTCAGCGGATGGGTCAAACCAGTAGCAACGCCGCGACTAAACTAATCAGTAGCCAAGTTATGGTTCAGACAAGTTTTTTCAAGGTTTGGTAGCCATATACCATCAGCTCTGACTATGGACCACACCTTGTTGCACAAGCTTTTGAGATAACGAATATGCTAGGGACAAAGCCTTTTATTTATTATAAAATTATTTTATTCTTAAATCCAGCCCTTAATTTACTTGAAACAAGAGAAGATTTATTTATTATTAGATTATGTATAATTCATCCAGTTCAATTTGAAAACAGGGACAACAACCAAAGAATGTGAAAGTCAAAAGTAAAAGTAATAATTTAACATGATTTATATTGAACTCCGGTTTATTCAAACAAAGCTCATCATTCAGTGAGATGATGAGACCAATGTGGTCGTGCCAAACAAATAGAAATCAATAGAACTAAACTCGGCCTGGCTGATTCCTACCTCTGAAAACAAACCAAACAAAATGTCTTCACATGCTTCTCTAAAGATAGCTTCACCAAAAGCAATACAGAGGTGCACCGGCCAATAATCCTCAGGAATCTAGAGAAAGTTAACCTCAACTCACCTCCTGCCCTCAACCTCCACCACAAACTTCAACGATTAACAACAACCGTGTCAGCTTAAACAGGAAGAGAGTGAACACCTGAACAGGCCTCCTTCTTTCTATGCTCGGCCCGCTCTGCTGATTGGCCAGCTTGAAATGTGTTGGAACCACGAAGCAGCACGACTCACCTGCACAGGTGGAAACCAATCACCTGGTTGACCTGCTGAGAAAACGAGGGAGGGAGAGAGAGAGAAAGGCAGGAGGGGAGAGAGCACACAGGCCTTGCCCCACCCTGACACATAACACTTGTAACCTGAAAGCATCGCCTTCAATACGTCGCTTGATGCTGCGGCTCGTAGCTGCAGCTGCCACACTTGTTAAGAGTTTGATCGTGTTAGGACTGGAATCAAAGGATGAAGCGCTGCGAGGCCGCAGGACCCCTCCCTGCTGCGAACTTCTTACAGTGCGCACACAGTGGAAAAATGAGCTGGAACCGGTTCAAAAATTAACATCATATTTAATGTACTACATGAAATTCACTTATAAGCTGCATTAACTAATGTTCTCGAGAACAGCTAATGTTCTCGAGAACAGAGACCGCACACACCTATCTCACTCACAGGTGAGGCTGAAAACCGAGGGCGGATGTGGTCTGAGGAATTCTCTCCAGAACAGTCTTTTATACGTCGGAAGTGTCCGAAAGTCATTAACACCTGAATGACCCTCCGTGGCGATTGGCTCCATTCGACTCCACCTCTGGTCAATTGTCCTCCCCAGATCCCATCCTCCATTCTGCATGTCTGTGAACCCTCTCTCTGACCCTCAAACTATTCTTCGTGTTTTAATACCTTTAGTGACTATACTTTTATGATTTAATACATTCAATTAGTTAATATACTGTAACACATAATATCTTCTATAAGCAAGAATATTGTAAACATATTGTGACTAACATATTATTATTGTGACACTTCTACTCATCACTAGGGGGGTTATTTAATCTTACTTATAATGCGTTTAATTCTGAAATTCTCCACAATCGACAGATAATTCAACCAATCACCTGCCAGGTATTTGAAAAGGGTTCGCCCTCTTCCTAACGGTTCCCAACGATGACTTCTCAGACGGTTCTGTCGAAACCATTTGGTGCATCTGGTTATGAATAGCATCCATAAGTGATTTAATTTGCTCCTCTGGCACTAGTTGAAGAGGCAGTGAAACAGAAATAAGTTCAAATCAGGAGGAGAAATACCAAATCTTTGTTTAGACATGGCATAGGTTATAACAGAATTTATATTTATTATATGCATTTGATCTTGTTTTGAGAACATGACTATTTTATGCCTTCCTTGGAGATATTGTGCAGAGATTAATATTTGACAGGATGAACCCTATTAACTTTGGTGAATCTCTGATTTCTCTTCTTGTTCAGAACTAATAACATCCCATCAGCCTCAGCTGTGCTTTGTGTTCAATTCTAATTTGCAGATGTTAGCTTGACTCCCAATAAGATGGAGAAACATCTCGTCTTTGGCTGTAGACTGTAGTCTTTGCACCCTTTGCTAATTCAATTATTAGCAAATGAAGGTTTTCTGCTGACATTTCATGGAGGATGTGAGATATGATGTCTTTGCATCCTCACACTGTCTACGTAGAAACCAAAGGAAGCACTCTGGGTTTGTGGCCTCTGTGCAGAGAATCGTTATTTGTCGACTGACTGCTTTCGCTCCACTGATAGAACTCCCACTGTATTCGTCCTGGTTTCCAGCAGCTGTGGGAGGGAAGGTGGGTGTTCATGCTGTGCGTTGGAAGAGTAATGCAGTAATTAGAGGCCTCGGAGGCCATTTTAATGGAGCTCTCGGTTGCTTCGCAGCCCCGACCACACTTTCTTTTTTACACCTACCATTTGTGATGACAACTAAAAGCAGCTGACATTTCCCTCGCTGGTAATTAATGCTGAGCTGGTGAACTTCCCCCGGTTCTCAGGGAGTTAAGACTTCTGTTTAATATACAGACTTGGACTGCTATCTTTAGTCCAGCAGCCAGACACAGCGAGGAGGATGTGAAAGGCACCTGCATGCATTCAGGTAGAAGACTCCACATACTTCGTCTATAAAAGGGAGCAAAGACCATAACGCTCCATCAATATGTGAAAAGGATCCGTTGACTTAAATATCTGACAAATGCTTAACACTGAATAAATGAAGTCATTATCGCTCTTCTTAATCTTCTGAAATTGATTTAAAAACTGAAGTTTTCGGGGCTTTAACGACATTAGATGCTTGTATTTCTCTGTGTGCTTGATGAACTGAACAATCTGTGTGTTGGTTTATTTTACAAACAAACATCATAACGGCATGTTTTGAATACTTGATCTAACTTCATTAATGTCTTGTGCAGTTGTTACATAGAGTTTAGCACAGAGAGTTTTATCTCCCTGTTTTGCTTTTTTCTTCATATGAAATGATAACATCCTACTTATCCGACCTGCACACATCCAGCTGCCACAAGACACGCTAAGGACACGCCCCCTAAACCAGGGGTGTCAAACATATGGCCCACGTCATTTTATGTGGCCCGCGAATCCGCCAGCAAAAAAACCAAATTATTATTATTTTTTTTTATTATTATTTTTTTTACAAAAGTTAGATGTGAAAATAAAAATATCCCCATGGTCGAAATTATGAGATAGAAAGTCGAAGTGATGAGATAGCATGTTGTCTGTGTGCCGACATTAAAACTATCACAACAGGTGGACAGGAGATGCAACAACCCATAAAGAGGATTTCCAACAAGTGATCGTGGCTTTCTCAACATGCGTACTTCTCTGTACTTGTAAACTGGTGGACTTGTGAAACGTCATCAGTCTCAGCCCAAGTACTGTTCCAATTCAAAGTTCACATCGAGCCAAGCACGGTCCCAATGCCCGGATGTGGCTCCGCCCATTTTACCGGGGATGCATCGGAGGTGACTTGTCTGTACTTGGGACAGCCAAATATCCCAGAATGCATTATGCACCAGCAACAGGAAACAATGGCGGAGGAGAAATCACACAACTGGAAGTTGAAACTTTCGAAATACTACTGTTGTTAAGTCACAGAAAGTAATTTTAGGATGTTTTGAGGCGAGAAGTTAGTTGTTAAGCATCAAATCTGTGGTCGGTTTGTCAAGATTCAGCCGATTTAAAAATCTGCTCCGACGATTTCGGAGATGTGAGGTGTTGCTAGCGGGATCTGATCCACATACATATATTTATTTATATATGTATATATATATGTATGTATATATATGTAAATAATAATATATCATTTTTGATTTTAAATAAAACGAAAACAGCAGGGTTGTTATATTTAGTTTGATTGTAAAAATATTTTCCAGAAAAAAACGGATTAAACTCATGAGACCAGCTGAGGTGGTGATGTCATCAAGTAAGCTGCTGTTCCAATTGTCTGTAGGGCTGCAACAACGAATCGATAAAATCAATGAAAATCGATTATTAAAAGAGTTGGCAACTAATTTCATTATCGATTCGTTGTGTTGGGATCAATAGGGGCTTATTTGAGTTATCAGCATTTAAGAAACTGAATTCTTGACATCAATAGAATTATTAATGTAAGTAACAATTATTAATGATTATTAATCATAACGGGGCACCACCCTGCGAACAGGGACCAATAACCAAACGATAAAACTAAGTCTCATAATTAGTGTTCACTCATAATGTCAATAGTCTGGTACGACTACACATTCAGCGTGAAAGTAAAGGTTTAAGTTCGAACACAGGCTACACATCCAGTTCTCATTACATACATATGCACAAGTAATCACAGAAGACTGCTCCTTAAAATATAACAGGGTTTATTACATCAGAATAATAAATGTTCAGATCAATTAATATTGCAACCAACAAACGCTATCATACAATTTTATGTGCCTAATATCTAAACAAATGAATAAAATGGGTGAGGAGGTATATATATATATAAGTGTGTGTGTGTGGGTCTGTGTATAAAAAGAAGAAGGGGGGGGGGCTCTTAACACTACAGTCGAGAACTACAAAGATGGCGGCGTCGAATGACTTAGCCAAAATAGCAGAGGGGGGGGTTAGACTGTGGGTGATGACGTGTGTGAAAAGGAAGAGGCCTTAAGATGCTACAGCTAAACCACCACCAGATGGCGTAGTCGAGTGACTTAGACAAAATGGCGGAGGGGCCTTACGAACTGCAGCTAAACCACCACCAGATGGCGTAGTCGACTGACTTAGACAAAATGGCGGAGGGGGGGGGGGGGGGGCCGTGTGTAAATCACGCGTGTCTGTGCAGCACGTGAGAGGGAGAAAGAAAGGAGGCAGAGAGAGGAATCAGAGCTTCTGTGTGCGGTGTCGCGTTGTAGTGAGAGTGTGTATCGCTGGCCGTACCTCGCACAGCTGCCGTTGTCGCCTCGCGAACATACGACACTGATGCGTGGCAGCCGCGATTCCACACTTCACTCACAGAATCGATTCAAGGAAACGAGAGCAGTAACAAATGAAATAAAACAATCCCAGAGAACAAAGAGTCAATGCAGTTAATACACAATACAACGGAGCTTCTCTGGTCCGTGATGATTGTCTAATTACCTCCGTATAATGCGACAGTGTCTTTAAACACAAACAGGATACGGGAATGCACAATGGAGCGGATCTGAGGTCCGTTGGGGAGTTGCGCAATACCTTGATATCGCGCAACATTAAATTAAATGAATAACCTGAATTAAATTTAGGTTAATTTAAGCTAAGCTATGCCCAGACAACAGAAACCTTACTGTAAGAAGCTACTTTGCAGCGGGGGGGGTGGTCCGTTGAAGGATTTATCTTTTTCCTCAGGAGAAAGGTGGGGGCTGCTTTGCAGCCCGGCTGATGAGCGGGGGCTGATGAGCGGAGGCTGCTTCTCGCACGGCTCTTGCGCTGGTGCGGTTCGGTCCGTTGTAGCGCGGCTCTGAAGCAAACGCAGGTCCGATCTGTACTCGCTGCAGCGGTGGACAGATTTACTTCGGCTCAGGCGACGTGGTCCTGCCGGAAAGTCATCGGGGAAGAAGCCTGTTCCAACTTCTTTCTGCCGGAATGTGCACAGGGGAAAACACGGGGAGGAGTCATGGAGGGGATTCGTCCCGGCGGAGACAAAGGCCTTAACTCAGAAAAAGAAAAAGAAAACACGGCTGTTTCGACCAGCGAAATGGCTTTGTGACCTGGCAGGGTTTGATGAGGGTTGGAGGGTTTAAGGGTTTGAGGGCCGCGGCTCCCTCGTGGCCTTCGGTTGCCAGCGTCGTGCTGGAGGTAGGAGGCTGGTGTGTCTTCCTGTGTCCAAGCTCGGATGTCCCAGGGCGAAGAGAAAGATGTCCGCTGTGTTCTTGCTTATAAGCGGGTCTGTCCGCACAGCGGGAGGTTGCTTTTCGGCCAATGAAGGGTCCGGCTCAGCTGTGAGAGGTGGGGTTAAGCTGGAGGGGGCAGGGATCAGAGTTCAGGTCAGATGTTGCTCTAACTCCATGTCAGAGCTTAGTGAGGGAGGAAAGCATGTGAGGAGCTCAGCCGGCCAGGAGATGGCGCCAGAAGGCTACGCCAGACCCCAACATTCCCCCTTTGGTCTGAAGAGCGGGATGCAGGTTACGGTCTTTAGAGCAAACCAAGGGCTGGCACGTGCATCCATGTGGTGGGGAAACCTGAAGAGGTGAGACAGTCCAAGTATTCCTGAGACCAAAAGCAGTGGTTAAAACAGGCAGTGTTCAAGTTCATAGAGTTCAAGGTTCATAGCGTTCAAGTTCATGGTTCATTGGCATCTGGGCAGATGACTAAGGTGGCATCTGGGCAGATGACTTTAACTACCTTTACTACATCTACTATCATACACAATTCAAATCATAGGTGAGCAAAACATTATTCCCAAATAATTCAATCGCTATTATGATGTTGTGATAATCTAGCATTGCGGCATAGTGTCAAAGAAAATAACCCAAATAAAACAAAACAAAACACAAAAGAGAGAGAAGGAACGAATAGAAAGACAAGAAGCAGGTGAGGGGAATGCAGTGGGTACTGGTTCGACTCCTAGACAGGACTGGAGTCCGTCGGCGGAGCAGTCGTAGGTTGGCTACGTGGTGTTATGAATAGGAGGGGGAAACCAGTTTAGTCTGTCACTTCTGGATCTATTAGTACATGATGTGTGCGTCTATCTCTCTCTGATCGGTAGATTTAGAGCGAGTCCTGTGTCTAAGTTTTAGAATCTATCGATATTGGAGTTGCGTTGCCAAGGCTATAGGCCAGAGGTACCTGTGAGGGTTGCATAACAGTAGTGGTAGCAGATTTACGGATTTTGATAACACGGCTAGTGTGACCAGCTAGGCTGGGATTTTCGCTGCTCAAGCTGTTGACAGCTGAGCCTTCTCGGATGAGGTCCTGGGATAAATCTGACTGCTACGGCCTAGGTCTTCTTTGGTCACTTCTGGTAGAGTCTATAAAGCATGCAAAGAGTTATTTAAGAGTGCAAAGAGTGGAGCATAAGTTTACAGTCGCAATGAACGTTTTTCAGGTCATGCAACTGTTCTGGTTCACGTTGGATGTTTTAGCAGTTCGCGCATGTCTACAGGGTGAGTTGAAGCATGCAGTTAAATGTTAGTAGTCAATAAGTAAGCCGCCATTCTGCCGGTTGGTTTCGACACTGGCAAGATTAGAGTGTACTTCCTGTGAAGTGCATCTCTCTAAGTTTCTGTTGTCAGAGCCCACCCCCCTCGCGCTGTTCAAGTGGCGAGGGCGCATACCCCCCAGGTTACCGCCAGCACTCAGGGAAACGTCGCGACGGTTTCACTCTGGAGTGTGTCATGGCGGGCTGGTGATATCTCCCTCCCCCCCACCCTCCTAATTAGAGATGGAGACAGGTCCGGCGCGCAAGTCAAGTTCAGTTACCTACGGCACTGGCGACTTGACAGGCCCGGGCGATGACTCGGCTGAAAGAAGGCGGTGGCTTCGTTGAACAAGCTGGAGGTGGATCGTGCTGACAGAGCAGGAGAACAAGGCTTAGTTGACACAAGATTTTAGGAGCTATGGTGCTCGAAAGGGTGCTCGAAGGGCCTCTAAGGTTGTGGCACCCTAGAGGTGAATGCGAAAAGGTGGGGGAACACATGAGGCTCGTTTCTGACCCGGAGTCGGGTAGAGCAAGAGTGTTATGACCCCCCAGGAAGACTGAAGAATATGTATAGATATATACATAACGGGCATTGCCTTTGCGAACAAGGTCGCCCAAGAAGGTTGAAGAACGAGGTGCGAGATTGGGAGTGGTCGTTTCCGGAAGTGGGCTGAGTTCTCCCCCCCCCCCTACCAAGTAGACTTGGCCGCAGGGGGGGAAGGTCGCTTGGCTTAGTCAGGGGGGCTGCGAGTCAGTGT
The DNA here is from genome assembly GCA_028022725.1 of Lycodopsis pacificus. Taxonomy (NCBI): domain Eukaryota; kingdom Metazoa; phylum Chordata; class Actinopteri; order Perciformes; family Zoarcidae; genus Lycodopsis; species Lycodopsis pacificus. The sequence goes on from CM051692.1 coordinate 1,473,210, forward strand.
TACCTGATGTTGCCCTTGCGGGCGTCTTTCACCGTTCCGTTAGTCCTTCGACCACCACGGTCGTTTGTTCCTCGAGGGTGACCAGGGCTCCCTAGGCCAAGGCCTCTCGTCGTCTTCCGGCGCTAGGTCGGAGTCGCTCCACTGTTGGATGCACAAGACTATGTCGGTGTCATCGTGCTGATTCATCGGCCAACCGCGTGTCTCCCATGCAAGTTGCGCATATTTCCTAATCTCTGGCATGGTGAGGTTACGCGTTCTGCAGTGCATGGTAACATCATATCTCACATGGTCGTGGAGATTGTGCAGGAATAGCGACTTGAAGGCATGGTCTTCTTCTAGACCTGGGGCGTTACGGCCCTGGAAGTACGCAGATCTCAAGCGCCTGAAGTAGTCTCTCGGGGACTCTAGCCTTTCTTGGGAAATGGCAAAGGCGCTGAGAAGCTGGGTCGGTGTACAGGGAGTACTCCTCCCTAAGGGCGTGACAAAGGGATGAATAGCGGTCGCGGATGTTCGGCTGGAGCGTTTCCATGAAAACGTGGACGTTTCGAGTCGTGGTTTTCCACACTAGTTTGAGTTTTTCGTGCGATGAGGGGCGCAATAGGTCGAGGAGGCAGCGATCGATCTCCCTTAGGTAGTCATCGATGCTCGAGTCGTGATTATCGGGATTGAAACGCTCTACGTCTTTTGCAAGAGACTCAATCTGCCGAGTACTCAGGCCTCCAAGGTTGATGGGGCCTGAGCCATCCGAGTCGTCTGAGTCTCCATACTCGCGATGGTGGTAACAACGATCATCCTCCCTCCCTGAGGGGGATGGGGTCAGTTCTTGTCGTGCGCTTGAACTGCGTGGAGGATTGCGTTCGCCTGAGGTGGATTTGAAACAACCTGGGCCGCCTAGGACCTGGTGTTGGTCCTCTCTACTCCTGGTTGGGGAACGCGGTTTGTCGAGACGCAAGATGGGTCGGCTCTCAGGGAATGAGGGACCCGATTCCAAGAAATAACTGGGCTGAAAGGCTCGATAGGGGGTAGCGGTACCTACCGGGGCTGCTGGAGCACCTTGAAGCGCTTTCAGTTTGTCATTACTCTCTAATGCTTTAGAGAGTTCTAGGTTGACCTCTCTGAGGTCACTGCGCAGGCTACTATTTTCTGACTGAAGGGCTCTACAGTCGTGTGACAACTCCTGAACCTCTGTTCGGAGTGTCCAGATCTCGCGTTGCTGCGCGTCGCTCTGTGCCCGGGTTCGGGCAGCTTGCAGCTGCATTTTCTGATGATAGATGAGCAGTATTTCGCCGATTACTTCCTGAATCAGGCGCTCTCGCTTGCCTGCTGGGTTATTTACATAAGCCACCAGCTGCTCTAATTGCTCGTCACATAGGACAGCAGTGTATTTAGCAAAGTACTCTCTTTCCTTTGCTGAGAGTCTGAGGACATCAGCCACCGCATCTCGTAGTGCGGTGTCTTCTGGAGCTACAGCTCCAGGAATGGGGGGTTTCTCGTCGCTCATTCTCTCTCCTGAGCGCGACTCCCAGTGGTTGTTAATTCCCTAGTGTTAGAACGGAAACTGTTAGTGTTTACGGTTCTCAGTGGAATGTCTAGTTCTGTGTTGAACTGATTTCTACTGTTAGGTGTTAATTGCTGTTACTGTTCATACAGGCGCACAGTGAAATGTGTAGTTCTATGACTTCCGTTTCTATTGTTGCTGCTCTGAGGTATCACTACTATGGGGTCAGATCAGTCTCAATAATCACAAATGCACACAGAAAGATTCACAAATGCGTACAGAACAATTCACAAATATATTCGATTTACAAATGCACGCAGAACGATTCACAAATACATTCCAATGCACAAATAAATAAATTACGATTTATATAAATGTAAAAAGAAATCACAAATATATTTCTGCATTTGTAAGTATTTCTGTGTGGAGTTTTTACATTTGTTTGTGGATTTGTATGCATTTCTTTGTGGATCGCACTGCATTTCTTTACAGATCTCTCCTCGGATTTATGAGACTCCCCTGACGTGGCTAGATCCACAAATATGCGTTTTTTTCAACGTTCTCTTTTTCAACCAATCACATGAGCGCAGCTCCCCCCTCCCCTCCCCACGAGGCTGCCAGGCGTTAGAGTTACGCAATTTGCGGAAGCGACAGGGGAAGCTCAAAGGCACTTCCTGTTGCAAGCGCCACCGTTTTGGTGCGGGTCCGCGGTAGTTTAGCCTTTATTTGTTGTTATTTGACATTATGTGACAATACATTAAGGTCCTTGAAGGTATGACTGTTGGTAGTTGTAATTACTTTAGTAAAAAAAGGCCGAATTGTAATAGTATGGCTACTCGTTTTCATTAGCAAGCTAATATAGGCTAACATCAATTGGTACTTGTTGCCATGGCAACGATACACACTTTCATGCAGACTGAAGGAATTCAAATTGTAAACATGGATAATATGCATTGTACTGTTTAGAATGATAGCAACCCATATAACCTATTGATTTGGATATATATACATATATACGTATGTATATATAGGTATGTATCTATATGAATATATTTATATGTATGTATATATTTATACAATTTGTATCCAACTTTTTTTAGAGTTACGCAATTTGCGGAAGCGACAGGGGAAGCTCAAAGGCACTTCCTAAAAAACAGTTGGATACAAATTGTATAAATATATACATACATATAAATATATTCATATAGATACATACCCATTTATACATACGTATATATGTATATATATCCAAATCAATAGGTTATATGGGTTGCTATCATTCTAAACAGTACAATGCATATTATCCATGTTTACAATTTGAATTCCTTCAGTCTGCATGAAAGTGTGTATCGTTGCCATGGCAACAAGTACCAATTGATGTTAGCCTATATTAGCTTGCTAAGGAAAACGAGGGGGCGCCGGAGCGCCGGGCGCCGGAGAGGGGGCGCCGGAGAGGGGGCGTGGCTTATCGCCATGAAAGCTGTTCAACTGTCCGCCATTAACCATGGAAACAATAACCTCTATTTCTGCTTAGTACGTGTTGTGGAAGTCACAGATATCCCGGGAAACTCAACTAAATATTTTAGGAGTAGTTACATTTACACCGTCTTACATTTACAACCGGCCCTTTGAGGGCGACCGTGATGCTGATGTGGCCCCAGAGTGAAAATGAGTTTGACACCCCTGCCCTAAACACTCCAAAGAGCTCAGACTCACGGCACCATAAAGCCTTCCAGCACACTTCTATCTCCTCGTGTGAAGTTCATGTCCCGATGGTCCAGTGTGCACCGTTTCTTTCAGCTCAGTCTCGTAAGACTGTCGCATCTTTAAAACATTGCAGGTATGTCATAGTGTAGTGGCTGCACTGTCGCCTCAGAGCAAGAGGGGCCCGGGTTCGATCCCCGATCCCGGGCGGTCCTCCTGTGTGGAGTTTGCACGTTCTCCCTGTGGCAGCGTGGGTTCCCTCCGGGTTCTCCGGCTTCCTCCCACAGTCCAAAGACATGCAGCTCAGGTTATTTGGAGACTTGAAATTGCCCGTATGTGTGAATGTTTGTCTGTCTCTTGTAAGACATTTGAGTGTAGAACTGTGTGTTTAGAAGTTATAATAAAAGTGTTTAATGATTCCTAATTAGTCATAATCATAAGTGTTTTGGAAATGCATAATTAAGATAAGCATAAAAGTGTTTTAGGATTAGACAGGGCATATGAGTGGAATTAAAGTGTGGGATTTTGGTGAAACGTGTGTGTGTGTATCCTTTGTTAGAAGCTCCGCTTTGTCGTTAGCATAGCCGTTAGCATAGCCGTTAGCATAGCTGCTGGCAAAGGCTAAATGTCAACAGGAAGCTAGAAAAAACGTAGAAGAAGAAAAAACGCCAGAAAGCAACTCCACCAACTAGCGGCCAGGAGGAGTAACTGCTAGAGAATAACCCTAGTGTTTCGAATCTGTAATTACATTTGTACTAGAACAGTCTGACATCTGGTGGCATAGAGAGGCAATCACAGCATAGTTTTATAATATTACAAGAGGTACGCCACCCAGTGGATTAATAGATAAATTACAACAATAGAGTTTTTTAGAGATATTCATTGTCTATGATCTTTAAGCCTACATTCTGACTTTAGTTTTAATTAAGCATTTTAACTTTAGTTGTTGACTTTGGTTTTAATTTAGCATTCTAACAAACATTAATGGTTTCAGTTGTGCTTCTTCAATTCTTGAACTTAAATGTGATTCATTATTGTGCAGTGCGGTGTTGATGAAGTGTCAAAGATTGCATTGTGGATTGTAATTGTAGTTCAACAGTTTGACTTGCATTGGTATTTTTGATTGAATATTTTTGAATACAGTTATTGATTTTTTGGATTTAAATTAAAATTAAAATTTCTATTTTAAACCTTTTGAATTCTGATTTGGAATTTGATTTTAATCTTGAATTTGATTTTGATTCGGATTTAGATGTTGAGTGTGATTTAAGAGATCTAACTTCAATTTTGGTTCAGATTTCTTAACATATCCTGTGTTGACTAATTTTGGTACATTGAGTATTTTACATAGTTCCGAAGAATCAATTTTGACGCGGACGGCGCTACAATAGTTGAGAGATCGTTGAACTCTCCTAGGCTACAGAATGGTCGCGCTAAATACTCAGGAAATGTTGGGAAGAGCCAGAGAAAGGATGGAGGACCAAACGGTGCCCAAAGAGAGGGGAAAGGAATGGGAGAAGATGAAAAAATATCTGAAAAGGTGGCAGAGGAACGGGTGGTTTCCAACAGTGACGGCCCCCACTGCTGAACACAGATGCAGAGTGTGGAGAGAAGCTGCAAAGGCTAAGAACAACGCCGTTGCAGATCATGTGGGAGCCAGTCGTTTGAACAAATTAGGCACGAGAAGGGCCCGCAACATGGAAGAAAAGAGGTGCTCAGATACCAAGCGTCTGCTCACTTACTGGAAGGCTGTCGACCCGAACACCCTTCCAGATGCAGTAGGACTACCTGAGGTGCTGAAAGAGACAGACTTCAAAACCACCACTCCCAGACCTGACAACCCTGTCTACATACCAGTACAGACAGCGCTGGGAGGAGTAGTAGGCTTGAGCAACATGAAAGATGCCATGTGGAGGGAACACCTAACTCACTACAACCAGAGACATCTAACTGAGGAGACAAGAGGACAGGAAGATCTGGAGAGAATGACGCGGCGGCTGCTGAAACTTCAAATAGCAGAGGACGACAGAGAATTAAATAGAAAACGTCAGGCCAAGAAGCAGATGACAGTAGCAGAAGCTCAGTCTCCTCCAGCAGCACCTCCCGCACCATGTCAACAAACTCCAACAGTACCAGCCCCCACGGTGGTGTACTACCAACTTCCACCACAATACAGTGGCAGAGGAAGTGCATCCAACAGAGGGAGAGGTAACTATAAAGGGGGGCATGAAGGACCTGTAGGTAGAGGAGAGTGCTACGTAGGTGGGAGAGAAGGTCATAGTAGGGTGAGAGATTGCCCACATAAAAGACCAGGAGGACCGTTCAGTGCAGCACCACAACATGCTCCATTCCCACCACAACATCAGCAGCACCCAAGACCAGGTCCAACAGGAACATCTGGACCTCCAGATGGTCATGAGACGGTCTCATGAGACATCAACAGATGCCCATGCTGCCACCAGGACCATGGGGAGGTTCATTGTATCGCCAAGATACATAGATGATTGCCACGTGATCTCTTACAGCAGAGATATCGTGGCAAAGGGGGGATATGGAGTGTGGAAAGTGTAAATTGATATGTAGTGAGTAAAACATTTTTTTGTAAAGATAGATCCACATTTAGAACAGTTTTCAGTATAGGTGCTACTCACATTTTTCAAGATTTAATAACGTCATGATAAACCACAACTTTTGAATTGAAATACAGCAAAATCCAAGTCTTCTAACTCAGTGATAGGTACTAGCCTAGACTTGCTAACTCTAGAAATTGAGAAATATACAAGAGCGCTAACTAACATGAGTCGAGTTTTGTTTTCTCAGGTGACAAACGCAGAAGCAGCAGCTAACGGAAGGAAGCAGGCTCCTGTCGTGTCACCAGGCAGTCTGGTGTGGATAAAAGTCCACAAGCGTAAGTGGAGTGAACCAAGGTGGACCGGTCCATGGGAGGTAGTATTGGCAACCTCACATGCAGTAAAGGTAAAAGGTAAACCGGGAGCTACTTGGCACCACCTCACTCACTGTGCAGCAGCTAAGGTAACTAGTAAGACACTCGCAGAGACAGGATTGAACATCAAACAGGCAGAATTTGAAGCTGAAGATACCCCAAAAGAGGGGTTAGACAGTACTGAAAATTATGTTTCCCCCACAGTTTAAGCGATGGCTTCCATTTGGAGATTCTAGGTTCAGTGGGTTATGGAAGTCTGTAATTATTTTCTTCCTGATTTCAGCAGTGTCCCTCTTAGTATGGTGAATTAAACACAGACAGGAACCAGAACATATGCATGACTACATCGAGATTCGAAATTTAGCCTCAGTAACTAATCAAACCAATCCCCGACCACGTAGAGATGCTTCCCTGACGACACTCACCTATGAAAATGTTATTCTCACTCTTACGTTCAAAGAAGGTACAAAATCAACGGTCCAGTTCGACTTCTGTGAAGTAGTTTCCTGTCCCAAGTATGAACACACCTACGGTTGGATGACCAAAACCTTGTGCATCATTACCGATCAGTGTGGACCTGCCACAAATAAGTATGGTAAGCTGTTATCATATTATGACTGTGATTGTGAAGAATGGGAATGGGCAACTTTGAACACAGGCGGCGAGGGTTTAGGAAAAGACCCCAACCCAGGCCTTAAATACCGACTAAAAATGTTAAATGCCCCATCTTCTTATCAGAAAGGGAGTGGGTAGTTGTAATCCTTTAAGACTTACCTTAACGAACCCAAAATTGACTGACTGTGGACTTTACGTAGTACAGGGAAAGGCAACTACAGATAGTCCTGCCCCACAAGGGCTCCTTAGAATTATTGTTAAGCCGGTCAAAAAGATCATGGATGATCAGGTTCGACATACGACTGACTTGGGGAGTGTTGGGAAACGTAAAGGAGCGTTTGGGTTATCAGCATCGAAGAAACTAAATTCTTGACATCAATAGAATTATTGATGTGAGTAACAATTATTAATGATTATTAATAATAACGGGGCACCACCCTGCGAACAGGGACCAATAACCAAACGATAAAACTAAGTCTCATAATTAGTGTTCACTCATAATGTCAATAGTCTGAGTACTATTACACATTCAGAGTGAAAGTGAAGGTTTAAGTTCGAGCACAGACCACATATACAGTTATTATCACAATACGAATGCACAAAGTAATCACAGACAGCTGCTCTTTAAAATATAACAGAGTTTATTAAGTTCTAATACTAATGATCTAGTCAACTAATATCTAAACTAACAACTATACATTCATGAGCACGCTATCTAAAATCAACAGACTATTGAAAAGAGGGGGGTGTGTGTGTGTGTGTGTGTGTGTGTGTATGTGTGTGTGTGTGTGTGAGCAAAGGGGGGGGGAGCGAGGGAACAGCTCAGTGACGTGTGACGTAGCTGGGACGTGGTGACGTCTCTCATGCGTGAGACCCAAAATGGCGGAGAGCCACAGGAGACCCGGTGTCTACAAGTGCTGGTTGCTGTTCGGCACGTAGCTCGATTAGCTCAAAGCTATATGTGTGTGTGTGTGTTAGTAAAAGAGAAGGGAACGGAACCCAAACAAAATGAAATAAAACAAGCGATTACGATCCTCTGCGCCTCGCAGGAGTACGGAAGCTTGCTCTCTCAGCCAGGGGAGAGAACGCGACTCTTTGTCTCAGTCGGCGGTTCTGACCTCCTGAACTGACGAGAAGCAACGTCGACCTCACTGCGGCTGTTTCAACACAGATCACAGTAGCATGGAATACACACTACTTCTACACAACCCCAACGATCTCAGCGATCGTTAGTGTCTGCGATTATTAAGCATACACCTCGTTATAAAAATGAACAGTACTTTAAGCACATAAACAAGATAAAATAAACACAAATTAACTCTGCCCAGACTCTATGTTGCCTTACGGTACGATGCAATCGTGCTGATGGAGGGGAGTCTTCTGGGGGCTCTTCGGAGCTTCAGTGGGCTCGTGCAGCACGGCTGCGGAAGCCGTGTTTCTTTCGATGAGAGAGAGTCACGGTCGTCTGGATAAGGGAGTTTCGCGTCCTCATGGCCGGAGCAGACGAGGCGCTTGGTGAGAGTGGGAGCTGGAGGCTCTCTGTCTCGTTCTGAAGAAGTCTGCTTCTTCACTTCTGCAGGATTAAACGGGTTCGCTTCGTGGATGCGAACAAAGATAAAATGGACAGTTTGGTGAATTCGGCCAGCGAATATAAACTGTTAAACCTAGGATTTTGGTTAAAAAGAGGAGCAACGTTGGTGTGCTCCCTAGCTCGACGGACGTCGAAGGGGAAAAAGCATTGAGTTGGGTGCTGCAGTTAGTTTTGTTGACGGTGGCTGAACCACAGGGGTCCTGGTGCTGTTCCGGAACCCATGGCTTTTGGTGGGGAGGGGGGGGGGGAATTCACACCCTAATGTGAAATTCCTTCAGAGGGGGTTTGGTTCTCATCAAACCACAATCAGGATGAAACCTTTGCTTGAAAAATGGGAGGCCTGATTCTTTGTTTCACAGCACATGTTGAAGCCATATAGTCAGATCCCAACAGGAGTGATGTAACGGGTGTGGAAACGGGGATGGCGGATGGGAATTTATGGCTCCGGTGGGTACAATATACGGCTTCAAGCCAGAAAAGTACAGATTGTATTGTGTGTTCAGGACCTACACCCCTAGCAACACAGGTTCCTTCAAGATTTAGACCCCTAAGCCCTGAATTTAGTTGTATTTTAACTCTGTTTACTGATGAAGCTTTGCCCCTTCATCACACTTGTCAGGGGCTACATTGGGATTACCCACCTGTAGAATATACTAGCCCACCTCTGTTCAAGATTTCAGAGGGTCCATTTGATTGTATAGTCTCTACAGCAAAGGGGCCCAATGTAGGCAGTATTATTGAAGCAAATTGTAGCAACATTCACTATGCCAATGACTATCTATATAGCAACGTGTTAAGACAGACAGCACCCAGAGCTGATTTATGGTGGTGGTGTGGAGAGAAAACCATATATCCAATCCTGCCTAGGGATTGGACAGGTAGATGCGCGTTGGTGCAACTTATATTGCCATTCTATATCTTGCCTGTCAATGAAGCAACTTATAAGGAACTAATTTCTCCATGCACACGTTAACAGAAGACCCAAAAGAGGTGCCGATAGCTTTTGATGACCAAGTGTCGATGTCATAGGGGTGCCAAGGGGGGTGTCGAATGAATTTAAAGCGAGAGATCCAGTGGCTGCCGGTTTTGAATCAGCATTTTATTGGTGGGTAACGATTAATAAAAATGTCGATTGGATCAACTACATTTACTATAGCCAACAGCGTTTTGTAAACTTCACCAGGGACGCCATATCAGGACTGCATCCACAGCTGGCGAAGACTAGTTTAATGACCTTGCAGATCAGAATGGCATTAGATATGATTTTAGCAGAGAAAGGTGGCGTTTGCCAGATGTTTGGATCTGCTTGCTGTACTTTCATTCCAAACAACACAGCTCCTGATGGATCGGTGACCAGGGCGCTGGCGGGATTGACAGCACTCAGCCAAGAGCTAGTGGAGAACTCTGGTGTCACTAATTCACTCACCGACTGGTTGGAGGGTATGTTTGGCAAATGGAAAAATGCATTTTTGTCAATCATAACTACTCTTTGTGTTGTCGACGTAGGCCTCCTAGTCGTTTGTGGATGCGGTTTCCCTTGCATCCGTGGACTTCTACAGGGGTTTATTGCTTCAACGATTAGCAAGACACAAATACAGGGCAACCAGTTATGTGTCGAGGATGAGGAAGAATTGGAGATGCTGATGGCCACAGTCTAGATGAGGCCACCAGCGATGCCATAGCTGGACTTCACAAGCAGTTCCGGAACATCCTCTCGGAGATCCTGAAGGACCTGATAAGGCCCAGATGGACTTCTAAAACACATCCGGTAAGATATTGGAAATTTGGGAAATAGACGGATTGTTTTGGATGAGAATTTTGAGATTTTTTTGTTTTATTGGGTTATAATGGGATTTTAGGGTGCAAGAATTAAGAAATGTAATTTTGTCAAGTGTAAAAGAACAGTCAAGGCTTCTCAGGATTTTTTCTCTCGCCCTCAGATTGTATCCTGACCCCATCAGCCCCATCACCTGGATGCCAGTGGACTTCAACCGGACTCGACTGTTTTTGCGTCAGTAAGGCAAGCGTAGGGTGAATCAGATAGGATAGGGGTACTTGAGACGATATCTGTATGCTTGAATTGTTGCTTGCTATTGTTTAGTTAGATAGGGAACCTCTCCCTGGATTGAGTAGGGGAGGGGTTTCCGGGGCATTGGGGTTATGTAACCCGCAGTGAACTGCGGGTTAGGGGGGAGTTGTAAGAAATTTGAGTGTAGAACTGTGTGTTTAGAAGTTATAATAAAAGTGTTTAATGATTCATATTCAAGAATTCATAATTAGTCATAATCAAAAGTGTTTTGGAAATGCATAATTAAGATAAGCATAAAGGTGTTTTAGGATTAGTAGCTAGAAGTAGAATTTGAGACATGAAGCTTTTGCCAAAAGGTGCAAAGTCTTATCTTTATATAGAATGTTTACCATAGAAGGGTTAAGCCATAACAGACAGTCATTGAATGTATTAAGAACGAAGGGACAGAGAGTCTTTTAGACAGGCGATTACATGGGGCACCTGGGACCTGGGAGTTAGCCAATAGGAATTGTGATGGACAAAAGGGGATGGGTTTCGAACTGTATGAGGGAGGGACGCAATAAAGTCTTTTTCCCTTATCTAGCATTAAGTTTCCAGGGGACGGTTGTGTCTCCTGAGGAGCTGGGAAGAGTTTTTTGCAGGGGGCTAAATAAGTTAATATTCCATAGAAGTCGTGTACGTCACTGTATAATTGTATTTGCATCAGTAGGATTAAATTCCTTTTAATTGTAAACCAGTTTCGGTAACGTTACTGCGCTGCGGCGCTGCTGAAGACTGCAGCACCGCGTGCGTACAGGCTCGCTCTCACGGTGGGGCAGTTCTGGCCCTCACACTCTACATGTGCCCTGCGATGAACTGGCGACCTGTGCCGGGTGGACCCGCCTTCGCCCGATGTCAGCTGGGATCGGCTCCAGCGCCCCTGAAGAGGATAAGCGCTTTGGATATGGAATATTAAAATCCTTTCTCCACCAGTGTATTTATGTCGGCACTTGGATCATAATTAAGGGATTAAAATGTACAAACAATGTCTGCATCTTCATGAAGACAACATAACACCCATTATAACCCTGTAAGAATATTACAGGGTTACACCACATTGATGTGAACATGTCGTACACTTCACTATGGTCGGTATAAACATCAGTTTAATATTACAGGAATATTACAGTGATACCAAAGGAAGAAGAAAAGTAGACTTTATTATCTTTAGTATGAGTGATACCACATGAGGCACTAAGTCCACTTGTTTGCTTTCTGTACGCGCGTGAGCCGGTGAAGGTTTATTAGAGATCACAGCAACATCTCTGCTCTTACAACACGGGGCTCTGGGTGATGCTGGCGTTCTCGTTGTAGGCAAAGCAGCTGGGGAAGATGCCGATATGTCCGGCACTGTGTCCCTCCAGCCACTCCTCGTTAACTACCAGAGAGTTAGAGAGAAGCACAACGAGCCGGTGAGGCTGAGAACAGAAACAAAAGACTTCAAGATTCCACTGACGAGCAGTTCAGTCACCTCACCTTCACCCAGGATGTCGATGGTGTCTCCTTCGCTGAACTCCAGGTCCTCTGGTCCCTGAGCTGTGTAGTCATACAGCGCCACCATCTGGTAGAGAATGGTACGGTTCTCCAGTGGATCTTCAGTCTGAGTTAATTGCACAGTGAGGGGAGGAATCGTGAATGAAATGTTGTGTGGAAGCAGCGTGTCACTTTCCTGTTTCTGAAGGACTGTATGAAGACATAATGACGGGTGCTGAGCTGTACAGTATTGTCAAAGCTTAACAAACTGAATTGTGTGAATCCTGAGAGAAGACCGATCCAGTTTGAGTTTAGGTGACATGTGCTCTTGAAGTTGAAAAGAAAACATTTCTCATGGAGTGTTATTAAACTGAGGTGTGTGTTGGATCCTAACCTGGCACCACAGGGTGGCTCTGCCAGCCTCGGCCACCTCCTGCACAGTGTGGCCTGGCTCCAACTTCTCACCGAGAGGTATCAGCACCCGGGAGCCGTGCTGCTTATGTCTGATGAGGGGGGGGGGAGTTAAGAGCGTCATATGGGCACACATGGGAACACACAGCATTAAAGCAAGGCTCTGATTCCTGCTATCTGGTACCAATCGTTGGCTGTCATGTAATGACACTATTCTGCGGTTAACTGCTGCTCTCTGTGGTCTCCTGTCGTTGGAGGAGCTGTAGCCTCGGCGTCCTGTATGCCAGGTTCACGTGAGCTCTTCTTTGGACCCACAGGGTGGACGAAGATAAGAATAATTTTAGAGATGAAGCGTCACGTGTTGAGATTCAAGGAGACGGAAGTGTGTTGACAGGCCTGTGGTTACCTGAGGCGCAGCTGAGATGCTGGCTGGCCCAATTTCTGTGCGATACGTTCCTTCACTTCATGGAAGGGAGTGTCCACAGGGACGCACAATGCCATGGTGTACGTGTAGTGGACCTTCACCACCAAACAGCTGGCCTCTCTTCCCGGAGCCACGCCCACATGCTGAGAACAAGGAGCAGGAACACATTGAAACACTTTCAAAATATAAATCTTGTCCAATCAGTGTGAACTCTTCTTTTACATCGTTATTATTATGCTGTCTGTCTGTCTGTCTGTCTGTCTGTCTGTCTGTCTGTCTGTCTGTCTGTCTGTCTGTAGTTCACTTTGGCTGCTGAATGCTGATCTAGCATGCAACGCTATGAATGCTGGGTAATGTTACAAGCCAACAATTGCTCACTTCTCTGGAGTGAAGGAGCAGGAACAGCACCACTCTGCCATTGCAGCTCTAACTGTATCGTTTTTTCCATACTGACGTATAACAATGATGATGTTACTGCTGTAAACCAATGAGCTCCTCTGTGCGTCCCTCTGGCTACAGCTGATGGCCGGGGCTGTCTCCGTGTTGACGTCACCACTGAGAACGCTGCTGACCCACGTGGCCCCTTCGGTTCCCCCTCAAGTGAACACCGTTACGCTGTCTATGTAAAGACGTAGAGGAGTGATGTCTCCCTGACCTCCCTCTGTGAGTTGTTATCAGAGCTCCTCTCTGTTTGTGTAGCCACACATTGCCTTTAGTGCCTGTGAGCGTTCCCTCCTGACTCTACAGCTGTTTCAGCTTGAGCCCCAGGCTCAGGCCCGGGCCCAGGCTCAGGCTCAGGCCCAGGCCCAGGTTGCCTTCCTTGCAGTAAAGTCTTCTCCTGAACCACCACGGTGTATTTGATTGGTGTTTGTGACCGTGAGGAGCTGTGACTCGTGTGTGAGACTCAACTCCGTCATGTGAGGTGTGTTTCTGAAGACCAGAGGAATCTCAGTGTCGAGTGTGAAGTTAGTATGAACCAGAGGCCAAACATTGGGCTCTGAACAGGCGTGTTTTAAACAGGAAATGCACTCGTCTCTACTAAATATCAATCTTTATATGTATTTTTCTGAACGAAAATCTAGAGATCTTGATGCAGAAATCAAAAATATTGACATTGGCCATCAGAAATATATAAGACATAGATTCTACAGATCAGGACAACATCTAGTGTACCATAATAATGTGTGGTGTGTGAATGTGGTCAATGTTACAGCACTATGAAGCTCTGCATGTCACTAAGACTAATCCCCCCCCCCCCATGTGTTGTATGGGATTAAACTAGTGATTCAATGATTCAGTGAGGCTGCTGTCTGTCGCTGATTCTGTTCAAGATGCAACAGGTTGGTTCTCTCATTGTGGGCCAGCAGATATGAAACCTTCCTGATTAACCTCGGTATACAGAATGTGTTATGTTGTGGGACATGTGGAACAGGAACTGTGGCGTGCAGAAAAAGAAAAGATTATTTATATCCATATATGTATTTATGTGTGTCTACCTCCCCTGAGCCTCATAGTGACTTCATCAGGACACATCAGCATTTCCACTGCTAAGTTTAACCTCACAGAGCTGTTCCTTCAGTCCACACAACCCTTCTCCGTGTGTGTCTGTGTGTGTGTGTTACCTGCTCGGCGGCTGCGTTGGCTGTGTACTGGGGAGGCTCTGAGGCGAGCGGCGGTGCGTGGGTGGCAGTGGTGTAGGATGGAGGCGGAGTGCTGGTAAAACGCACTGCAGGTGAAACACAGTACAGGTGCAGTCTGAACACACAATACAAGCCTCATGGAAGGTTAAGCATGGAGATCTGTTCCACTATGCATTAGAACGTAGAAGCACACGCAGTTCTTAGGGGAAACACTTGATGTAGTCATTTCTCTCATCATTCTGACATTAATTGAAAGGTAATGGATATCAGCCTGCTAGTGATCAAAGTGCCAAAGCATGTTTTCCAATGTCACAGAAGTCAATAATAATAAAAGCAATTGGCATATACTGTGCTTTAATGAGCGATGATCTTCTACAATCAATCAACACATTGTTCCATTCGGCAGGAGCAGGGACACAACGAGGACACATGGACCAGCGGAGCCAGGGTTCCAACTGCCACTGCTGACTGGAGGACCCGCTCTACCACTGAGGCTCCTTTGCTCCTGTAACACTGCACATTCATCTCTACTCCTGTAACACTGCACATTCATCTTTACTCCTGTAACACTGCACATTCATCTTTACTCCTGTAACACTGCACATTCATCTCTACTCCTGTAACACTGCACATTCATCTCTACTCCTGTAACACTGCACATTCATCTTTACTCCTGTAACACTGCACATTCATCTCTACTCCTGTAACACTGCACATTCATCTCTGCTCCTGTAAAACTGCACATTCATCTTTACTCCTGTAACACTGCACATTCATCTCTACTCCTGTAACACTGCACATTCATCTCTGCTCCTGTAACACTGCACATTCATCTTTACTCCTGTAACACTGCACATTCATCTTTACTCCTGTAACACTGCACATTCATCTCTGCTCCTGTAACACTGCACATTCATCTCTGCTCCTGTAACACTGCACATTCATCTCTACTCCTGTAACACTGCACATTCATCTTTACTGCTGTAACTGCACATTCATCTTTACTCCTGTAACACTGCACATTCATCTTTACTCCTGTAACACTGCACATTCATCTTTACTGCTGTAACTGCACATTGATCTTTACTCCTGTAACACTGCACATTCATCTTTACTCCTGTAACACTGCACATTCATCTTTACTCCTGTAACACTGCACATTCATCTTTACTGCTGTAACTGCACATTCATCTTTACTCCTGTAACACTGCACATTCATCTCTGCTCCTGTAACACTGCACATTCATCTTTACTGCTGTAACACTGCACATTCATCTTTACTCCTGTAACACTGCACATTCATCTTTACTCCTGTAACACTGCACATTCATCTTTACTCCTGTAAAACTGCACATTCATCTTTACTGCTGTAACACTGCACATGCATCTTTACTGCTGTAACACTGCACATGCATCTTTACTCCTGTAACACTGCACATTCCTTATCGTATCTCTTTACCTAACCTGCACGTCTCGTTTGAACTATAAAACAACATTGTGAATAACATCTTGTTCTTTGTGTGGCGAAACACCGAACATCTACCTCTGGAACCACTGACACTGTTACTCAGCACACAATAGATCAGTTGAACATGCAGACGCTCATATTCGTCTCTTGTTAAGAACACAATTCAACACAAATGTGAATTAAACTTTTCTATAGTCAATGAAAAACAGACCGACAATTTAGTTCTTACTAACTTGTGTCTCAGAAGGTTTCTTTATTTTGCTGTAATTACTACTAAACTGTTAAATGACAGAAGTCTTTCCAGGAAATCTCCTGAGAAGCGAGTGATCCATAAAACAAAGCTAACAATGTGTACAGTAGATGTCCAGATGTCTTGCTCAGGCTATTTCCAGCCTGCTTCTAGTAGAGCAAGATATTGGCAATAAGCAACAAAATAACTACATGAAAAAGGCAACAATCTAGTGAAGATGAAGCCCCAGTGCCACACATAATACAGAAATATTATGATCTGTTATAATCAATACGTGCTTCCTGGAGCAGATCAGAGGAGAGAAGGTGAGAAGGTCTCTAGAGGATGTTGGAGACGGAGTGGGAGGACCAGGACGACTGTGACCAATGTTTTACCTCGAGGAGGCGCTGCAGGGCAGGGCTGGGCCTGTGGGCGAGTGGGTGGCTTGAGTCCAGGTGGGAGAGGGATCCCACTGGGAACTCTCTGTGGAAGACAGCATTTATTATTAGGAATAAACATGGAACTTTTTTCCCAGCAGGTAACTTAAGCAAAGTAACTTTGGAACAGCTCCGGCTGAAGGGCTTGACTCGAGCATTTAACAAGTTCACAGGTACGTTCCCATCCACACCAGTCTGCTGCCTGGTCTGATGGGGGAAGCCATTTTCAGCATTTTGTGAAGTGCCGTCAATTAATGTCAAAACTGAAGCCCAGTCTGTGATTCCTTATCATAAAGTGTATTTCTACATTTATATAAGAATACATTACATTCTCCTTTTTGCCTTTGCCCATCTTGACATCTGCAGGATCAAGCAGGGACATCGGCAGAAGTCCTCTCTGAAAAAAAGGACTAAAACTCAGAAACTGAAATATAAAAGACACGTGAAGTGAAATGCAGCTTTGTCACGAGCCACCAAATGCAGGATTGTGTCTGCTAATGTGGGGTATGGATGGATGGATGGATGGTTTGGATGGATGCATGGATGGATGGATGGATGGATGGATGGATGGATGCATGTATGCGTGGATGGATGGATGGTTTGGATGGATGCATGGATGGATGGATGGTTTGGATGGATGGATAGATGGATGGATGGTTTGGATGGATGGATGGTTTGATGGATGGTTTGGATGGATGGATGGATGGTTTGGATGGATGGATGGCTGCATGGATGGTTTGGATGGCTGCATGGATGGTTTGGATGGATGGATGGATGGATGCATGGATGGATGCGTGGATGGTTTGGATGGATGGATGGTTTGGATGGATGGATGCATGGATGGTTTGGATGGATGGATGCGTGGATGGTTTGGATGGATGGATGGTTTAGATGGATGGATGGTTTCGATGGATGGATGCGTGGATGCATGGATGGGTGGATGGATGGATGCGTGGATGGATGATCTGTGCATATCTGAATAATGTGTTTGCTTCGGGTACACTCTTGGCAGGGATAGTGTACATAACATATACATTCAATAGGACCAAACAATAAAATGCATTAATCAAAAAAAGCAATGACATAAAAACATCTCAGGTTAGTCAACCATTTGTGTGGCGGTTGAATATCTGACATAGGTATTAGAATAAGGGACAAAGGCCCTGCTGACCACCTCTGATGGAACAGAAGACTGAAATAAAATGTCTACATTTGATACCTTTGTTGAATGCAGAAGAGCGAATACAACTTAAAGTGTTCCACTCGTTCTACATTCTTGGCTCATACTTTCATCACAACATATAAGGCAGCAGATGGAAGTGAAGTGACATCGATAACAACTGTTGACCACAGATACAACATGTGAACGGACTTCAGGCACAAAACACAGTTTGAACTGAATTTAAAGCTCCAACAATCATCATCCCATACATCAATATGAACTATCACCAACTCTGCAGCTCCCCCCACCACACAGACACAATGCCAGACTAGCTGGTGGAGAAGCATTGGTGCAGTATTTAGCAGCTGGTGACGTTTCCCTCAGGAGTGGGTGAAGACCAGACCAGAGATACAAGAAGAGTGAATATTGAGCTCAATCGATAGGATAGGACCTTGATGAGAGAGTGCAGTCGCTTTGCTGCTTGCTCTTGCCTCTGCTTGCCTCTGCTGGCATTTTCTTGCATTTTCTTGCTTCAATTTGCCAGATATATCACATATATCTTGCCAGATATATCACATATATCACTCTTCAACGTTTGAGTGAAGAAAAATCCAGAAAGTCGTCGAGCTATTTGGATTGTTAGCTAATGCTAACTAGCAGCTAAGCTAAAGCTAAGTAGCAGCAAGATGCCTCCCTTCTCCACGGACAACTACTACAAACTCCTACAGAAGATTGCAGTCTTGGAAACAAAAATCCACCGACTAGAAGTAAACGTGGCGGTAAATGGACTGTGTGGGAATGATACCACTTTACCATGGACTCAAAACACTGGACAAACGCAAGCTAAGACACAGCTAACTAGCACAACCAGGCCTACCAAGAAACAAGAGGAGAGAGCAGATAATGAATCTTCAAATGGTAGTCCTCCCTGGAACTCTCTCGGTGCAAAGCCGAAGAGAAAATATGTGGGAGGACGACTAACAGGCAGAGCCCAGCGCCCTGAGATTTGTTATGCGACTGGCTGGCCTGCATTAGCACACAGGCAGAACTCCTCCTCAACCCCTGCACCCAGTCGGACAAAGCCAAGGACAGCTGAGAAAAATAAAACCTGCAAAACACCTCCACAACAACCAAGCCTACAACTTCAAAACCGATTTTCTCCATTGTCGCAGGATCAGAAATCTCCATCTGATGACCTGGATAAGCAGCCATCTCCTCAAAGCGGGGTAAGAACTGAGAGTCAATGTGAGAGTAAAAGGCCGCAGACAAAGCTAATGACTGGGCCTGAGACTCTGATTGTTGGTGACTATGCTGTAAAAGATGTCAGAAAACTGTGCAGCAAGAATACCAAAATACTCTGCTTTCCGAAAGATATGGTCTCTGACATGAGAGACAAAATCCTGGACATCGTGGCTGACTATCCCACAGCGAAAAACATCATCATGCATACAGGAAGCTGTGATATTGTGAAACAACAGTCTGAAGTTCTGAAGCGAGACTTTATTGATCTGTTAAACACAGTCAGCTCTGTCAAGGCTGAGGTGTTCATCAGTGGCCCTCTTCCACCAGTCAGAGGAGGAGATGAAGGATTCAGCAGGCTGTTTGCACTGAACGAATGGCTGTCAACTGCATGTACTGACCATTCAGTACATTTTATCAACAATTTCTACCTTTTCTGGGAGCGCAGACATCTTTTTACAGCGCATGGAGTTTGCCTGAACAAGTCAGGGGTAAAACTGTTTACCTCAAACCTATTTTTCTCCCTGCGTCACCCGTCTGTCCCTACTGCCAAGGACAAGACCAGAGAGGAGTCTAAACAAGAGATAACCACACAGCATCGCCATGGAGACCTTACGGGAAGGATGCCCCCGCCTAACGACAGCCAAAAGGAGGAGTCTCCAACCTCATCATCAGGGACCGCCTCCGATCTCCCACTTCCCCTACCCTTCCTAGACGAGGAGTCTTTACCTCCCTCCCCAGCACCTACTTCCACCCCCCAAATTCCATCCAGGTCCCTTTCCTCTCTCACACTCTCCCCATCCTCCCCCCACCTGGAGTTCACTGAACACATGGAAAAGCTGGTCATTGCTGGAACCAAACACACTCCTCTCCCCACTCCTCGACGGTTCCACAACCATCCTCTGTCTCCCCTACCTGATAAAGGAAATAATTGATATCTTCTGGGTCCAGGCTACAAGGCTAATGACACCAATGACTCTCTCCAGGAAAAGTCGGGGCCCTGTATGCAGCTAGCTGTGTCAATTCCTGTCCTGCAAGTTTATAGAAAAAGAAAGGTGAGGCTGCGAAGAAACAATAGTAAACCTGCAAACTTATCAAACTTAGCATACATTCCTCGTCAGCCTGTCCAAATAAATTGGGCAAAGAAAGCTTTAACCACATTAAACTTAGCTTTATTAAATGTCAGGTCTCTGTCAGGAAAAACATTTTTAATCAATGATTTTATTGTTAGGCACAAACTGGACATTTTGTTTTTAACTGAAACTTGGTTAAATCAAGATAACAGTGCAGCTGTTCTTATTGAATCAACACCTCACAACTTCAGTTTCATGAGTGAAACAAGAGCGCATAAGAAAGGAGGTGGAGTTGCTGTTTTATTTAATGATTCTCTTCAATGCAAGCAGATGTCCTTTGGTTATTTTAGTTCTTTTGAATATGTGGCTCTGAATTCCACTCAAGCTTTATTCCTAAACATTTACAGACCGCCTAAATACTGTGCAACCTTCTTTGATGAGTTTACTGAACTGCTGTCTGTAATCTGTATTGATTTTGACTGTGTTGTTATTGTTGGTGATTTTAATATCCATGTTGATAATCCCCAGGACAGAGAGTCTATAGAACTATGTGGTGTCCTTGATAACTATGATCTGACTCAGCATGTGACAGGACCCACCCACAACAGGGGGCACACTCTGGACCTAATCATCACCAAAGGTGTAAACATTTCCAAGGTTGCTGTGACTGATGTTGCACTCTCTGATCATTTCTGTGTTTTCTTTGAGAGTGCAATCTCCTTGCACACAAATGTCCAAACCAAGGTTGTGACAAAGCGTTACATCTCTGAAAACACCAGTGAACTATTTATTCAGAAGTTCTCCTCCGCACCAGCCCTCTCTTGCCTCTCAGTCAATGAGCTTGTAGATGGCTTCAATTTTAAAGTTAAAAATATTATTGATGCCATTGCACCCACTAAAGTGAAGGTTGTCTCGGGTAAGCAAAGATCTCCTTGGAGAAATGCTACGCTGGTCAAAATAGAGAAACGAGAGTGTCGGAAAGCTGAGCGCAGGTGGCGAAAAACTAATCTCCAGGTTCACTGTGACATCTATAAAGAGAGACTTCGCAATTATAATTTGGAACTTAGAAATGCAAGGCAGTCATTCTTCTCTGACATCATAACCAAAAACAAGAACAATACACGCGCCTTATTTGCTACCGTCGACAGGCTAACAAACCCTCCAGTTTCGGTAGCTGCTGAGCTCCAATCCAATTTGCCTCCTTTTTTACTGACAAAATTCAGAAAATTAGACAAGCAGTCAGTGCCTCCACACCAACCACACGATATGTGTTGTCCCGATCTCTGAATAACATCCATTCAAATATCATGACACAATTTCATTCAATCGACCGTAGAAGCCTAGAAGACATTATACAACATCTGAAGTCATCCTCCTGCTGCTTGGATATTCTACCAACACACTTTTTGACAAAAATATTTCAAACTGGATGACCACTGAACTTTTACAAATTGTAAACACATCCCTTCTCTCAGGTGTCTTCCCACAAGCCCTAAAAACTGCAGTTATTAAACCACTCCTAAAGAAGGCTAGTTTAGACTCCGCAACGATGAAAAATTATAGGCCAATATCAAACCTCCCATTTTTAAGTAAAATAATTGAAAAAGCGGTTTTCCAACAGCTGACCAACTTCTTGGCCGTAAATAACTGCTTTGATGTTTTCCAGTCAGGCTTTCGACAGCACCACAGCACTGAAACTGCTCTTGTTAAGGTTTTCAACGACATCCACTTAAACATAGACAATGGCAGAAGTTCAGTCTTAGTGTTACTGGATCTCAGTGCTGCATTCGACACGGTCGACCATGCCATACTCCTAGAAAGACTAAAAATCTGGGTGGGACTCTCTGGCACAGCACTTAACTGGTTTGAATCCTACTTGAAGGACCGAGAATACTTTGTGTCTGTAGCTGATTACACATCAGAGCTGACTAAAATGACATGTGGTGTTCCCCAAGGTTCAATACTGGGGCCTCTTCTGTTCAACATCTACATGCTTCCACTAGCTCAGATTATGGAAAACAACAAAGTGCGTTATCATAATTATGCAGACGACACACAAATCTACATAACTATGTCACCAGGGGACTATAATCCCATACAAGGGCTGGGTAACTGCATTGAACAAATCAACAACTGGATGTGCCAGAATTTTCTTCAATTAAACAAAGATAAAACAGAAGTAATTGTTTTTGGTACCAAGGACGAACAATTGAAAATCACCGCTCAGCTTCAATCACTGATGTTAAAACCCACAAACCGAGCCAGAAATCTAGGTGTAGTTATGGATTCAGACCTCAACCTGTGAACAGCCATATCAAGACAATTACAAAATCAGCCTACTATCACCTGAAGAATATATCAAGGAATAGAGGACTTATGTCTCAACAGGATTTGGAAAAACTTGTCCACGCATTTATCTTCAGCAGACTGGACTACTGTAACGGTGTGTTTACAGGTCTCTGTAAAAAGTCCGTCAGAAAGCTGCAGCTGATTCAGAACGCTGCAGCTCGAGTCCTCACTAAGACCAGGAGGGTGGATCACATCACCCCAGTTCTAATGTCTTTGCACTGGCTTCCTGTCCAACAAAGAATTGACTTTAAAATCCTGCTCTTGGTTTATAAAGCACTGAATGGTTTAGGGCCAAAATACATCTCTGATCTGCTGCTACCTTATGAACCATCCCGACCCCTCAGGTCGTCTGGGACCGGTCTACTTTCTGTTCCCAGAGTCAGAACTAAACATGGAGAAGCAGCGTTCAGTTTTTCTGCTCCACATATCTGGAACAAAGTCCCAGAAAGCTGCAGGTCTGCTGAGACCCTCAGCTCATTTAAATCAAGATTGAAGACTTTTCTGTTTGCTGCTGCCTTTAATTGAACCACATTCAATTAATATATTAATCAATTTCCTGCATTTCTGCATTTTACTACTGCATTTTATTTCTTACACTGTTTTTTAATGTTTTAATGAATGTTCTTAATTGTTTTTAAATCTCCTTTTCTTTTGTCTTATGTTTGGATCAAGTATATAGGAATTGTTGAAGTACGCTGATGTGAAAGGAGTACAAGTGGAGACTGCACAATTATAACGGTATTTCCTTCGGGACCAAGCTCGTGCCAGGCACACACTAGAAAACAAAGATCCATAGGTGGTTTGTGTGTGGGTTGACAGAATTGGCAGTGTAGAGGTTTGAGTGCAGCGTAGATGATCTCTGGGAGACATCGATTTTTAATGGTTTTATGAATGAATGTTCTTAATTGTTTTTAAATCTCCTTTTCTTTTGTCTTATGTTTTGATGCTTTTAATGGTTTTATGTGAAGCACTTTGAATTACCTTGTTGAAAAGTGCTCTACAAATAAACTTGCCTTGCCTTCAATCACAGCTCCAGATGAACGCTAATGCTGCTCTGAGGCTGCTGGGTCTGAACATTGTATAAGGTGACAAGGAATGTTGTGTTTTAAGCTTCTTCTGCATGTAGTCAAAAATAACTGAATGCAGCTTTAAAAGTTCTCCTCTTCTATGCAGCCTAATGGTTTCTACGGTGTTTTAAAGCACCAGAAGAGAAACATGGATTTTTCTCAAGACATACAAACCCCAACACAACTCCATCGTATCAGTGGAGAAGATTCCCCCTCTCCTGGGCTCGTTATAGATTCATAGATCATCTGTCTCCTCACCTGTCCATCATATATGACAGTTGCCATCCCATCCCTGCCCTCCTCGCCGAATATAAACACCATGGCCCCTCCAGGCACAGTCAGCTGTCCCGGGCCCCGAGCCATGTAAGGGATCCGCATGCGCATGTATCGAGAATCCCTTACGGGTGGTGAGAAGAGAAAATCATACTTCTACAAGCATTCTTACTGATATGTGCTGTTGAACATGCCAGGGTCATAATATGTCTATGTGAGTGGTGATGGTACTCACTGAGCTCCATCCAACTTGGGCTCATAGAAACCAGGTTTCTGTGGTGAAGACACAGTGAGAGTTAGCAAAGAGAGTGACGACAACATCACATGGACTCTGTGGTCCCTCTGTGGTCCTTCTTACCTGCATCCTCAGAGGTTCAAAGCCTCCAAAGTCATCATTGGGAATCACAGAGGAGATCACCTGTCATCAGAGCATCATGCATTACTGCAACATCTTTGTAACAATTTCTCTCCCACTTTTATAGAACAGTGACAGTTCAATCATCTGATCATACAGCCGTGATACAGCATTCATCGTGGGGACTCTTCACTGTACCTTTGCTTTGCCCAGGAAGTCTCTTTGCTGCAGCTGCTCCACGTCCTGTTTCCTGGGACGAAACACCACATCCTCCGGCACCAGGAGAGGAGCCAGCACCTCCTCTTTCTGTTACGAAAGTCACAGCAAACACCAGGATCGTGTGCATGTACTGGCTTAGGGGTCTTTGTTTTCATCAGTCATTCAATATATTTAAGAAAAGCCAGAGAGGAGCAATGGATTTCATTTTCTTTATAAGTCAGCTCCGACCTGAACAATTTGTTTTGTGAACCAGTTGGTGAACAGCTTCATTAGAACAGCCACAGCCATGAAGATCTTCATAATTGTGTCTTAAACTGATGGTAGATGGACTTGTATAGCGCTTTTCTGACCACTTAAAGCACGTTAATACTACGTGTCATCATTCACCCATTTATAGAGTGATGGCAGGGCTACCGTGCAAGGTGCCACCTTCTCATCAGGACTATCTAATCATTCACACCCCGCAGGCACCGCAGGAGCAGCTTGAGGTTGAGTGTCTTGCCCGAGGACACTTGGACTAGCGGAGCCGTGGATTGAACCGCTGATCCTCTAATTGAAGGACGACGCTGCTCTATCACTGAGCCACAGTCGCCACTAATCACTCAAAGACACGATGAAACGGGACTAAACACAGTGAGAGATCATTCTACAGTCAGCATGGTGGTCGAATGGTTAGAGATGCCAGGTGGATCCCAGTAAATCTCCCTCATTACCACCAACCCCCACTGCTCTACTGGAGCAGGTCGGACTGAGAGAGAGCAGTCAGCTCTGCCAGTGAAACTTCCCTGAATAAAACAACGAAGCGAAGAGTTCCTCAGAGGAGGAAAGATGATCGATCTGATGAAGGGTGGGATTCTTCAGAATGTGTGAAAGCTGGTGGGCAGGAGGAGTTGAACCGGGACCCCTGCACTTAACGAACCACAGCCATCACAGGCTGGACTTTGGTCCGCTTAAGAAATCCAAGTTGAGCAGCAGTGGTAGAGGCCTAACAGACAGCATCCTTCATTACATCCTCATTATCTTTAGGGACTTTGGCTCAGAGCTAGAGAGGGTCGTCCTTCAATCGGTGGTTCAACCCCCGGCTCCTCTAGTTCATCTTCAGGTTCCCTTGGGCAAGACTCTTAACCCCAAATTACTGCTGTGCCATCGTTGTGTGAATGATGGAACGTGGCAGCTTGCATGGGAGCCCCTGCGATCGGTGTGTGAATGGGTGAAAGGCACTATACAAGTACAAGTCCTTTCACCATTTACTTATACTCACGAGCTCAATAACTACAGCATCATGCACAGCTGCTGCTGCACTCAACATACATGGGCTACCTGATACGAGAACACCAGCATGACCAGATGGAGCAGACAATGATTCACTGTTTCAGACAAAGTTGAAATGAGGACAGACACAACGTTCCTCACTTTGGACAATCGTCCTCATCTTCATACAGAAACATTGCCGAGGCAGTTGACTTTGAACATTTGTCCCCATAGTCTGTCCCACGTCCTTTCCAGTCTCTTGTGAAAGTTGTGACGCTCACCTGGACGCTGTCCAAAGCCACCTCGATGTTTCCCCCTCGACCTCCTCCTCTCTCCTGGGAAGCTGACAGCAGCACCTCCCTGGCCTGCTCCCACTGGCCCATCCGACAGTACACAGCTGCTGCATTATACAGCACCTGGGCGGACACGTCACTCTTAGACATGTCACTACCATCACATTCACATTGCTCTTATTCCTAATGTTGTGTGAACATTGTCATTTACTTACCACAGTGAACTGCCTGTATGTGCCAGTAGCACTGATTCATCACTTATCTAACGTGTACGTATTTCTGGTTTTGGTGCTTTGAAGTTTTAAGACACTGGAGGATGAAGCTCTCAGTGAACACTTTTCTGCTACAAAGGCTAAAAAGCAGCATCGTTATTCAAGGTGATATATCTGTGCAGTGCTGATCTCACCAGTTTCTATACCTTGAAGAACAACACTTTAAGTGTAGCATGGGCCATGATGTATTCTCTTTGATTGTGATGAGTGAAGTCGGGTTCAGATGGACGTGTCGGTCTCGAGTGATGAGTGAAGTCGGACTCAGATGACCTGTCGGTCTTGAGTGGTAAGTGAAGTTGGGTTCAGATGGACGTGTCGGTCTCGAGTGGTAAGTGAAGTCGGACTCAGATGACCTGTTGGTCTCGAGTGGTAAGTGAAGTCGGACTCAGATGACCTGTCGGTCTCGAGTGGTAAGTGAAGTCGGGTTCAGATGGACGTGTCGGTCTTGAGTGGTAAGTGAAGTCGGGTTCAGATGGACGTGTCGGTCTCCAGTGGTAAGTGAAGTCGGGTTCAGATGGACGTGTCAGTCTCGAGTGGTAAGTGAAGTCGTACTCAGATGACCTGTCTGTCTCGAGTGGTAAGTGAAGTCGGGTTCAGATGGACGTGTCGGTCTTGAGTGGTAAGTGAAGTCGGGTTCAGATGGACGTGTCGGTCTCCAGTGGTAAGTGAAGTCGGGTTCAGATGGACGTGTCGGTCTCGAGTGGTAAGTGAAGTCGTACTCAGATGACCTGTCTGTCTCGAGTGGTAAGTGAAGTCGGGTTCAGATGGACGTGTCGGTCTCCAGTGGTAAGTGAAGTCGGGTTCAGATGGAAGTGTCGGTCTCGAGTGGTAAGTGAAGTCGGACTCAGATGACCTGTTGGTCTCGAGTGGTAAGTGAAGTCGGACTCAGATGACCTGTCGGTCTCGAGTGGTAAGTGAAGTCGGACTCAGATGACCGGTCAGTCTCGAGTGGTAAGTGAAGTCGGGTTCAGATGGACGTGTCGGTCTCGAGTGATAAGTGAAGTCGGGTTCAGATGGACGTGTCGGCCTCGAGTGATAAGTGAAGTCGGGTTCAAATGGACGTGTCGGTCTCGAGTGATAAGTGAAGTCGGGTTCAGATGACCTGTCGGTCTCAAGTGATGAGTGAAGTCGGACTCAGATGACCTGTCGGTCTCGAGTGGTAAGTGAAGTCGGGTTCAGATTGACGTGTCGGTCTCAAGTGATGAGTGAAGTCGGGTTCAGATGGACGTGTCGGTCTCAAGTGATGAGTGAAGTCGGGTTCAGATGGACGTGTCGGTCTCCAGTGGTAAGTGAAGTCGGGTTCAGATGGACGTGTCGGTCTCCAGTGGTAAGTGAAGTCGGGTTCAGATGGACGTGTTGGTCTCGAGTGATAAGTGAAGTCGGACTCAGATGACCTGTTGGGCTCGAGTGATAAGTGAAGTCTGACTCAGATGACCTGTTGGGCTCGAGTGATAAGTGAAGTCGGACTCAGATGACCTCTTGGTCTCGAGTGATAAGTGAAGTCGGGTTCAGATGGATGTGTCGGTCTCCAGTGGTAAGTGAAGGCGGGTTCAGATGGATGTGTCGGTCTCCAGTGGTAAGTCTGTATTTACTGGTATACTTAATAGTCTTCTTTACTGTCAATCCTGTGCAATATCCAATACGTTTAAGTATTATCTTACATTTTACATTTTTACTCCGCCTCCGCCTGTATATACTGGTATATTTAATAGTCTTCTTTACTGTCAATCCTGTGCAATATCAAATACGTTTAAGTATTATCTTACATTTTACATCTTACTCTGCCTCCGCCTGTATATACTGGTATATTTAATAGTCTTCTTACTGTCAATCCCGTGCAATATCCAATACGTTTAAGTATTATCTTACACTTCACATTTTTACTCCGTCTGTACATACTGGTATATTTTGTATTCTTCTTTACTGTCATATTTTTTACTACTGTTTACTGTTTAGTCTATTTATACTACTTGATTTTTTTATCTTCATTTATTACTTGTGAGCGATGCTGCTGTAATCCTGTAATTTCCCCACTGAGGGACTAATAAAGGATTATCTTATCTTATCTTAAGTGAAGTCGGGTTCAGATGGACGTGTCGGTCTCCAGTGGTAAGTGAAGTTGGGTTCAGATGGACATGTTGGTCTCGAGTGGTAAGTGAAGTCGGGTTCAGATGGATGTGTCGGTCTCGAGTGATAAGTGAAGTCGGACTCAGATGACCTGTCGGTCTCGAGTGGTAAGTGAAGTCGGACTCAGATGACCTGTCGGTCTCGAGTGGTAAGTGAAGTCGGACTCAGATGACCTGTCGGTCTCGAGTGGTAAGTGAAGTTGGGTTCAGATGGACGTGTCGGTCTCGAGTGGTAAGTGAAGTCGGGTTCAGATGGACGTGTCGGTCTCGAGTGGTAAGTGAAGTCGGACTCAGATGATCTGTTGGTCTCGAGTGATAAGTGAAGTCGGGTTCAGATGACCTGTTGGTCTCCAGTGGTGTTGGGTGGACTACGCTCTAGCTGACTGGCTGCACACACAGGTGCATCGTCTTATCTGTTCTGTGAGAGATATGCAGTGCCGTGTATCCTCTTCTTCGGCCCCCATCAATAAGGCTTTGTACGCTTCCAGGTGTCTGACTTTTGTACTGAACAATGGAGGTGATGACAAAGCCCAGTTTGCTCTGGTTTCATTCCTCAGAACTGACAGACATCATGGGATTAGATGTGTGTGTGTGTGTGTGTGTGTGTGTGTGTGTGTGTGTGTGTGTGTGTGTGTGTGTGTGTGTGTGTGTGTGTGTGTGTGTGTGTGTGTGTGTGTGTGAGGCTGAATGTCAGACCTGCCAGCTGTAAAGTTTGAATCTCAGTCCCAGCTGTTTGTAATCAATGACCGTGTTCCCTCTCATGTGCTTTTGAGCCCAGATACAGTCGGACAGAGCCTCCTCCAACCTGCAGAGAGACGGTCTACAGTTATACACAATAACCCAGCAGTGAGGTGGTTAAAGGGCTCTTATAGGTCAGACACTTTCTTCGTCACGCACAGTAATTTGGTATTCGCTGGTTGCCTGGCAACCTCACAGTGATTAAAAGTCTCCATGAGACGGCTGTGCATAGCAAAGAAACACTCCTGCACATAGCCACCCATACAAGCCAACATATTACATTCTGATCAGTGAGCTTTGGAGGTAAGAGCCAGGTCTGCTGTTTGCTGTTTCCTGTAGTGACGCCACACTGAGCTAACCAGCTGCTAGCGGTAGCTTCACAGTGACACTGTACATATGAGAGACCAGGTCCAATAAACCTTTTTCCAAAAAATGTCAAACCAGTTTTTAATACATCCATAGTCTAACTGCCAAGTCATCAAAAAGACAGTCCCTCCTCCCCGCGTCCTATCAAATCAAACTGCCCATCTTTATGCAGTTGAAGATCAGACTTCCTGTTTACATTACATGTTACATCACAATAAGGAAACATTTCATTTGTCCTTCAAAGCTAAGCTATGCAGCCATACAGCACACCCGTCTTCTCTTCATGTCCACAGATTATCTTGAGTTAGTTGCGTTAACAGTAGTTTTAACAGTTACATCGTCTCTCTGGTGTGTTGCAGACTATACGTCAGTCTTTGGGAAGCGGTGCTGCCAACTACCTGTCGATCTGCATCATCACTGCTGCTCTCTGGAAGAAGCCAACAGCAAGACGTTCATCCTTGGCAATGGTGAGGTCTAAAGCCTGGACATCAGACAAGGCAGAAAGACAAGTTGAGGTTGGACATAAACGGGCGGAGGTTTTATAACATGCTTGCTTTGATACCAGACTGATGTACTGTAGAGGACAGCACAATGATCCAATGATCCAGCACAGACTCACTCCAGCTGCTCTGCTCTGCTCCAGAGGAGCTGAGATCAAAGTGGTCTTCCTGATAAACCAGAGGTCTATAGCAAGCGTCTCATCAATGCTTTAATACTCATATCTAAAGCACAAGACAATTAATTATTAAAGTCCATCAGTTATAACACACAAGCCTTTATTAGACATTGTAGCAGACGCTTTGTTTGAGTTTGAATCACTTCACAGCATGGACAGAAGCCCTTACATTCTCCCCCAGTACACACAACACACGGACCTTCAGGGCCAGGTCCAGCTGTCCCAGGACCAGGTGAGCGGCGGCAGCGTTGAACAGAGTGCGAGACGTCGGTTCACTGATCTGCTCCAGTTTGCACAGAGCTCCTTGCCAGTCCTTGGCGTCCATCGCCTGCACCGCCTCATGCCACAGCTGCAGCAACTCAGTGTACAGCATTCTGCAGAGCGGAGACGGGAGCAACTAAGAACAGACAACAGAGGATCCTATCTTTGCTTTGGGGTTTTGAGAGTTGTTCTAAACAGTGAAAGATGAAACAGATTCATGTCTGTGACTTGCTGTACAATATAAAAGGGCTTTAAAGTCCATTGCAGATGAATTTAATACAGAAACAGATGAACCACTGGCTCATTGTAAGTAAAGATCATTGATCACGCTAAATAATTAAATAATGACCGGATGTTACAGATATAAAAGTTGTCTCTTTACAGGTGTATTAAGTGTAATTCTCAGAGTATTGATAATCGTCGGCCCGGCTTTTATATGCGTGGATTGCTGCATTTGTCTGGGAAGTGTAATGTTCCACATCAAGCCGACAGACTGTCGTCTGATTATCATTACTGATGCATTTAATGCAACATTCTAACATTGCAGCTGCTCTCAGGTAGAGTGAAGCACACGTAGGCTGGAACAGAACAAACCGGTCCAATCTTCACCGTTAACTGTCGGATCGTAATAATAAATTCATACAAATTAATAAACGACTACAAGACAAGAGAAACCCCCAGAGAAGGTGAGCCGACGTTAATCAGTAACATGCTGAGCACTGGGACTGGAACCTGACCCGCACATGCTGCTCAGCCGAGTTAATACAAGCTGCAGAGTTCATCAGAGCACCTTTATGAATCCTCGGACGGCTTACCTGTTGCTCCTAAACGAGAGTCCAGTCAGTGTTCAGCGTCCTGCTGCCTCCACACTCTGCCAACGGGGAAGTGAGAGGGACTTAAACAGGCCTCCGTTAGAGTCTCCACCCTGCTGCTACAAGGAAGTCCTCCATCCAGCCGCCCAGATTCCACAGCTCTGGAATCCACCTCATGACAACAGCCACACATGAGTCACACATGAGTCACACAGGTCTGGATTACACAGGTTACACCTGGAATGACTTTCTTACAGCAGACGCTTTGTTATCGAAGCGGTCTAAGCATTCTAACCTCTGCTGCACAATGGTCAAACAGTACAAATAAACTAATCATGGCAGCTAAATTGTAAATCAAAGAAAAATGTAGCCAACTGATGTTATTTTGTAAATGCATGATAAACCCCCCCAGTGCAGTACGGACAGTGAACATAAGGAATATCTTACCAACTCGTATCATTCTTTGACCAGGGAGTCTATTGCAGAAACTGTTTGACTTTATGTTGTCTGAGTAAAGCACCACAGAGGTGAAGCACTGACAGCAGGAAGCTGTGTTACTATCTCAGGTCGACATCAGATAACTGATGGTTTGAATGAAGTCCATTCAGAGTGACCTCGGACTTCCTTTTACAAGGAATGTTTGAGACGAGGAAGTCAAGAGGAAATGGTGCAGCTGTCTTGTACTCACTGCTCTTCGAACATATAGTGATGTGGTTGGTTTGGTTTGGAAGAAATGTCATGTTTGGGAACAAGGAAAGTATCTGTCATTGGCCTACTGGGTCAACCTGCTACACAGGTTGTTTTGTTTTGCAGTGTGGCCCCACCCCCCTCAGACACTCCTCTTAAAGTCAGTGCTGCCTGGCCAGTGGTGGGAAAGGGATTACAATTCTTTACTGAAGTAAACATAGTGGTACCGGTACACGCCGAGAACAGCCTTCTCTCGGCAAGTCTTCTGAAACTTGCCGCTGGTATTGAGGTCTCCGTAGCGATCTGATCCATTTATACGAGTTTACTCTGGTTCTTCACTGTAAAGTAATATATATATATATTATCGCGTTAACGCATTAATTAATTAATTAACGCCGACAATTATTGTATCGTGCGTTAACGCAGTTTTTTAAAATGCAATGCACACCGTTGATTCCAGCAAATCACCCAAACAGACAGTGGAGGGAGGCTTCAGCAGACACGTTGCTGCAGTGTGTGGGAGAAGTAGAGATGCACTAAAGCAAGACTGTTCGGTATCCTGTGCGCATGGCCAAACTGAGTGCGACTGTACGGCGGATCTGCCGACTCCGGGGTGGAACCGCCCCTATCGACTGCTATCTGGGAAGCTAACAAATGCTACAGCGAAGTGGATATCCACAAACTGCAGCCGATTAGTGTTGTGGAAGATGTCGGTCTGATGCCGTGAACGCAGCTTTAGGATCTCAACGAATGACGTCATGTATGAGCCTCAAGACGCACCGTCACCAGAAGAACACACGAGTTGTGTTAAAGGAGAGGACGACTAAAGCCACGCGTTACAACGAGCAGCAGCTGCTGCTCTCACTGGAGACTACTGGACATCACTGGGTCACCTTCATCACCTCTGAGTTACAGCATCATAGTGATGAAGAGTAGAGCTGGGTCACCTTCATCACCTCTGAGTTACAGCATCATAGTGATGAAGAGTAGAGCTGGTTCACCTTCATCACCTCTGAGTTACAGCATCATCGTGATGAAGAGTAGAGCTGGGTCACCTTCATCACCTCTGAGTTACAACATCACAGTGATGAAGAGTAGAGCTGGGTCACCTTCATCACCTCTGAGTTACAACATCACAGTGATGAAGAGTAGAGCTGGATCATAGTGATGAAGAGTATAGCTGCATCATAGTGATGAAGAGTAGAGCAGCATCATCGTGATGAAGAGTAGAGCTGCATCATATTGATGAAGAGTAGAGCAGCATCATAGTGATGAAGAGTAGAGCTGCATCATAGTGATGAAGAGTAGAGCAGCATCATAGTGATGAAGAGTAGAGCTGCATCACATGCTCTGACTGTGATGAAGACTCAACACACACATGTAGATGAACGTGTGAAACATGTTGTTCCTGTTGCACAGCAGTCACACACTGAGCACAGATATAGAAGAGATAGAACTGCTGCTGTGTGAAGAGAACACTGCTGCTAACAACAACCTGATGTGTTCAAAGTGTTAACACACAATGTTATTCACCTGTTGTTCATAGAGCAGCACTTCAAAATAAAAGTGCATGTGACAAAGTGGGTGAGAACACACCGTTTGTCCCCATATTACATTCATCTATTAATCTGACCATGCTTTTCAATTGTTTGTGTACCCACCATGTGTTCCAGAGGCCAAAGGGGAGGCATCCAACCATTTCCTCTATTTATACACTGGATGATGTCATCAGTGATGTCATTGGGTCAAACCAAGGTGCTGTAAGGTATAACTATTAGGTTAGGTAGGTATAAGGTTAACTATGGAGTCAGTAATTGGTGTCACCTGCACTCATGGTAGGACGTGAAGCCTGCTGATAGGAGGCTCTATATAAGGAGATGACTGACTGAACAGTGTGTATTTATGTGTATTTATATATATATATATATATATATATACATATACATATATATACATATATATATACATATATATACATATATATACATACACATACATATATATATATATATATATATATATATATATATATATATATACATGGCAACAGGAAGTGCCTGCTAGCGGCCACAATCCTGCTTCCTCTCAGAATCCTATGGACTGTAAAAATAAATGTAGATCTTACGAGACGCACTTAAACGCAGCATGGCTCATAACACAAGTGTCATGTGACAGACATATGCAATATGCGCATGCGCAGTCATCCGAGCAGGATTCTTTGCAGCGCGCGCTTGGAATATGAGCAGCCCGATCGTTGTGTTCACGGTGACAGTATCCCTGCTCGGTGTGCACGTGCTGCACGGCCTCCCGTCTTCGTATCTTCAGGTAACGTTTCACTTTCAATCTTTAATTCCCGAAACCTCACTTCCGCTTTGTTCTCACCGGATGTATTGGGAGCGGCGCCGTTTCTACCAGTGACGCGGAGCGTTGAGCTCCTCGGATAGCTGCTCCCAACGAGTCGCTTATGAGCAGTGGTGTATAAAGTACTCAAAAGCCATACTTGAATAAAAGTAAAGATACCTTACTGGAAAACTACTCCAGTAAAAGTAAAAATTCACCTATTGGAATACTACTTGAGTAAAAGTCTTAAAGTATCTGATATTTATTGTAAAAAAGTAATTTTCTGATATTAAATGTACATCACAACCTGAACATTAAATGAACATCATAACCTGTTCATTGAAATTAAAGTACAAGTAAATGCTGTTAATAAAAAAGCAAAGGGTCAGAATTTTGAGAATTATGAAGTTTATTCTTTAAAGTGCTGTGGCCACCATGACCAAGGACATGGAGCTGTGTTGAAAATAATTGGGTTGGCTGTGATCCATCCAGGAGCAACAATGTTCAACATAATATATTGTACATAAGTATACTTTTGCATCTACTATGAACGTATCATCATAATTCTCCAAAAAGCAATGACACTATGAAGGAGTTGTAACAGTGCGTTTATAAGTCTGCTCATTCCGACTAGAGGATGTAGAGGGCAAATGCATAATATTATGTTCAGCAAAACATATCCACTTGATGCATCAGGTCAGTGTTTTGAGAAAGGACACCTGCCTTGTAAACTCCTATGGGCCTGATTTGAACACAATAGGCAAAGGTTTTGCTCAAGCTGAATCTGCAATTGGGCGACTGCTACCATCATAACTCCATCTGATCATCCACAACATGACTCAAATATCAAAGCATGATCAATACTAAAGCAGCACCGAAAGTAACCCAGTCATTACTTGAACCTGAAAAATGTCCTGTTCATCTTCAAAAGAAGTTGGTTTTCAAAATTGCGAGAATTCAGTCTCTCTTCTTGGGCTGAAGACTAGTCCTGCGATGCTAAATAGCCTTTCACAGGCCGCTGAGGCAGGTAGAGGTGTGTTCAGCGTCACAGACAGCTTGCACACAGCTGCGAAGGATTTCCCTAATGCTAACGCTAATGCTGCGCTCTCTCGGCTCCCGTCAATCCTATGGTGTCACAACTGTCAACACTTCCTCAGCTCACTAACTCGCTAGCGATCCACGGGTGTTGGTCTTCGTCACCATTGTAGTTTGTAGCAGGTGTTTCCATTTCTGCTTCCATCATGAAATCAGTCATCGTAGAGTGGAATTATACTCAGGTAGTCGCCCGCTAGCTTATAGCATGTAGCATCCTGGGAATCAAAACACTGCAACTTTGAGAGCACTTGTTTGCAATTGCGCATTAACGTGACTAACCAATGATTTAACTTGCAAGCTAGGAACACTGATTCACCAAACCTGCTTGCTTGCAGTCTGTGTTCCACCACAGATTAGCTGGTCTCATGATTCATTTTTTTCTAAAGATAGATTTGATTTTGTAGCGAGTAACGAAGGTTTCAGGGGAAATGTATCGGAGTGAAAGTATCGGTTTTCTTTGCAAAATGTAGTAAAGTAAAAGTCAACAGAAATATAAGTAGAAAAGTACAGATACCCAAAAAAACTACTTAAGTACAGTAACTAAGTATTTCTACTTCGTTACTATACACCACTGCTTATGAGTGATGAGTGTGTTCGTCATTCAGCCTAACATAGAGATTCATCTTCACAGCCACGGAACCATCATGGAGTCAAGACAGAGAAGTTCATTGAGAAGTACTTCACTCAGACTGTGGACCACTTCAACTTCAACAGCATGGGGAACGGGACCTTCCTCCAGCGGTACCTGATCACAGGTGAGACCTCCTGCATGTCACGGAGGGGGGAGAACACACGAGCACCACTCACTGCCTGTCTGCTCTCCTTCAGAGGAGCACTGGACGCAAGGCCATGGGCCCGTCTTCTTCTACACCGGCAACGAGGGCGACATCTGGGAGTTTGCTGCCAACTCTGGCTTCATCACGGAGCTGGCTGCTCAGCTCCGAGCCGTGGTCGTATTCGCTGAACATGTAAGACACGCGGACAGCACGGAGCTCAAACATGAGGAGGATCTCCAGGTCATGTGACAAATAGTTTGACTCATACGATCAGCTGATTCTCACTTCCCACAAGCCATCATCACACAATGATCAAGGGAGAGGGCTCCGAGTGTGACCATCAATAGTGAACACCTTCACCATCATCATCGTCACTTCCATCATAACTCATAGAAGTTATGTAGTGGTGTCACGGCTCGATCCGTGATCCGTTCGGATCAGCCCTCACGGTTCGGATCAGCCCTCACGGTTCGGATCAGCCCTCACGGTTCGGATCAGCCCTCACGGTTCGGATCACTTATGAACTGCGGATCAATCGAGTATTTTTTTTCTTTTTTTTTACACTTTAATCATCATAGTATGTAATAAAATTTTACTGCTGCTGTTCCTTTTCAAGTAACAAGTCCCCGAATATCAATGCAGAGTGTCAGTGAACAGATATAAAGCAGGAGTGTGTTCACGTGAACGGAGCAGCTTAGAAGCATTTAACGGTGAAGTCATGGCGAGCGGAGGAACGTTAGAAGCCGCGACGTCATTTAAGTCGCAAGTTTGGGAGCGTTTTGTCTTCCCTGTAACGTATGACAGATGAGGGTGGTGGACGAAACCGTTACGGTATGTAGGCGTTATTTATAGAGAGACACACGACAACGGCAAAACATCGGCATGTCCACACATATGAAAAGCCACCATCCTGTCTGTCAGCGACGGGGACACTCCGTTGTAGAAAACAAAGGATTTCTAAATCTGGTTAAAATGCTTGAGCCACGCTACGAAATCCACTCACGCACCCACTTCAGTGTGAAGCTGTTCCAGGCTATGAGAAGGAAAAGACTGTAGAGACTGCTTTCACCATGGCGGAGTGATTCTTAAGGTGCGTTCACACCGGTCGCGTTTTTTTTTTTTTGACGCGCGTCGAGATTACATACAAAGTCTATGCACAGACGCGATGAGACTGGCGCGCCGCGATTTTGAGATTCGGCGGCGCGTTGGACGCGTTATTGCAGTGCGGTGGACGCGTTGGACGCGTTGTGACGCTGTGGCGCGATAGCCTATCAGCGTTGAGTTGCTCCCCCTGTCATCAGTGCCGTACCTCCTGCCCGTGCTGAATCGCAAACAACAATGGAGGACAAATAAATCCTGTAGCCGTCTGTGTTCACCCAGAGCTCTACGATACCTCATATCAACAGAGACCGGACCAAACTATGTGTATACATGTGTGTGTGTGTAAACCATACGGTACAAACAATGAATAGACGCTGCCGTATTTACGTCTACGTGACGTTATTGAGTGCTGGTGGAGCTGCTACGATGTTAGCATAGCCTAGCACCGCTCCCGGCATCATTACATAGTTATTTCGGAGTCCCTTTTTGTCGGAGAAGACAAGTACAAATCGGCATAATTATGTAGTTATTTCGGAGTCCCTTTTTGTCGGTTTATTTTCCGTTAAATCACAGCCAAATCAGTTTATTTTGTGTTCCTACAGCTGTAGTAAACAGCGACCGGTGGCTTGCTAGACACAGTGAATACAGCTCGATACAATCCACGGAGCTCCTCTGAACAATATTATGAACCAGACATGACGGCGTTTAGTTTCCTGGATATCTGTGACTTCCAGAACACGTACTAAGCAGATATAGAGGTTATTTTTTCCATGGTTAATGGCGGACAGTTGAACGGATCCAGGTCTATAAACCACGCCCCCTCTCCGGCGCTACGAGATTTTGTGGCGTCTGGTCTGAACACGACCTGCGGCGCTTTGGCCGTGATTTTGCAGTGCGTTGGACGCGATTTTGCAGTGCGTCAAAAAATCAACGCGACCAGTGTGAACGCAGCATAAGTCCGGTGCTGTAGACACGCCCCCTCTGTGAGAGTCTCTCACACACACACACACACACCTGGTTCAGGTGCTGACAGAAGTATCAGAGTGAAGCTAGACAGGCCCAATAATATTCCAGTCACCACAGAAAGGTCTACCCTCTCCCCAGACAATGGAGATATTCTCATCTTTTTGAAAATAATGTCACAGTAATGGTAAACATTATTGTGTATTTGAATGGCATAACCTGACAGGAAGTAAACATAGACCCAAGTTGTTGCCCAGCAGTTCAGTTCAGTGTAAACAGTGGAAGCTAGCTCACTGGCTGTTTCTTTCTTTCAATATTGATGAAAGGATGAGGATATCAGAATTGAGTGTTCTTGAATGTTTTATTTTTGTTTATTTCTTTCATTTTGTTTCAAATTGGACATATTCAATATTTTTGTTTTCATGTAAGACTATAGCCCAAAGTTCTTTGCTTTAAGTGTTCTTGAAGTTCTTTAATTAATAAATGGAAA
Organism: Lycodopsis pacificus; assembly: GCA_028022725.1. Lineage (NCBI taxonomy): Eukaryota > Metazoa > Chordata > Actinopteri > Perciformes > Zoarcidae > Lycodopsis > Lycodopsis pacificus. The sequence continues at coordinate 1,511,696 of CM051692.1, forward strand.
GCAAAGTTCTATTTGTCTCCTCCCCTTTTCTTTGTTGATCCGAAAAAATGATCCGAACCGTGACTCCTGAACCGTGATCCGAACCGAACCGTGAGGTTTGTGATCCGTGACACCCCTAAAGTTATGTAATGGTGTATTAGAGGGAAAGCTCAGCACACTGATCTCAGACATGTCGCTGCGTATCAAACGTTGTATTCTGCCGAGCAGAGACGTGAGCGACGGCACGCTGATCACATCTACAGTCTTTGTTTCTTCTTCTGGGATCAGGCAGCTGCTTATTACATCAGTTCTGCCATGTTGACTGTATTCACACACAGCTGTTCAGATGCTTCACTCAACAGTTCACATTTCTTTAGTTCAATCAGAAAACAAGGTTTTTACTGAGAATGATTATTAGAAGTGTTGTCTCTCAGTAGCTCCATAGCTCCGTCCTACTGGAGACACAAACACACTTTCATCTCCTCCATCAGCTGCTCACTCAGCTTTGTATCAAGCGAGACATTTGTTAGGGACTATTTTTAGCGGCGGATTATTCCACATATGGTATTAGTGCAGCAGGACTGTGTGTGTGTGTGTGTGTGTGTGTGTGTGTGTGTGTGTGACTGAGTCACAGTGTGTGTGTTCATGGTGATGGAGGAACATGTCCCAGTGTGTGTGTAATGCAGCGCTATGGCTCAGAGGAAGAAGACGTCTCACACACACAATGCTGGACTGTGTTGCAGTGTGGTGATGTTCAACACATCCCATGTGCAGTGTTCTTTGCATGTTCTCTCGTAGATGAGTACAAACCAGAGACGAGAGTTAGTATGTTCAACCAGAAATACAATGGTGCTCTTTGATCTTGGTCAGATTTTAAATATATTGACTAAATCTGCAGGTAAGTTGTAATACGTTGTACTATGAATCTGGAACACTTCCTCCGTGATGGTGCATGCCGGGTTCGCTTTCTTCGTCTGTTTGAATGTCTTCTCAAGCTGACCGTCCTCCCGTCCCTGTGCTTTAGAGGTACTACGGCACATCTCTGCCGTTTGGCAAAGACTCGTTACGCGTCCCTCAGATCGGCCTGCTGACGGTGGAGCAGGCCCTCGCTGACTACGCCGTCATGATCCGGGACCTGAAGCAGCAGCTGGGGGCCGCAGGCTGTCCCGTCATCGTGTTTGGTGGCAGGTATATCTATATATGTTATTAATATGTTGTGTGTGACACATGGGTCAGATCAGTACTCCTAGTGTTCTGTGGCATCTGCTCCCTGCTCCCCTGTCTCATCTCTTCCTGCAGTTATGGGGGGATGCTGTCGGCCTACATGAGACTCAAGTATCCCAACATGGTGGCTGGAGCTCTGGCTGCCAGCGCCCCCGTGCTGTCCACTGCGGGGCTGGGAGCCTCCGGCCAGTTCTTCAGAGACGTAACGGCTGTGAGTGCAGAATGCTCCTCTTCTGGTCGAGTGAGCTTCATCTGCCGTCACCTGAGCGGAGAAGCTTCCAGAGTATCTGAGGGCCGTTTGCTCTGAAACTGTTGGAGCGCTTTCAGAAACACAATCGCAAATAATGTGTGAACAGAGACGCCCGTGTGCAGGTGGATGATGGTAGGTGTGTCTCTGTCATACAGGACTTTGAGAGCGTTTCCTCTGAATGCAGAGACGCTGTGAGAGGAGCCTTCCATCAGCTGACCGAGCTAGCACAGCACCAAGGTACACCTGTTCTCATCACAGATGACTAGAAATACCTGCTGTGTTGCTAAGACACCTGGATCTGTTCAGATCAAACTAAAGAATGTATATATGTGTATATATGTATATATATGTATATGTATATCTATATATGTGTGTATATGTCAGTGATGATGTAACTCTTAATAAGGAAGGTCAACCCACTACTGTTGATGTTACCAGACTACAGTCGCATCCAGTCCGCGTTGTCGCTGTGCGAGCCTCTATCATGTGCTCAGGACATGCAGCAGCTGAACGGGATGCTGAGGAACGCCTTCACTCTGCTGGCCATGCTGGATTACCCGTACAGCACGCACTTCATGGGCAGCATGCCCGCCAACCCCGTCAAGGTAACAGCATAACCCTAACCCATATATCTCTACCAAAACAAGTGAATATTAGAGCAGCATGACTTTAAATGATGCAGATATACAGGACATGAGTCGTGCTGGTCGATAAGTAACCACAACGCCACAGAGCACATTGAACATCAACTCGTGTTTCATTGTCTGATTGTTGAAAGTCTCAAACATCGATGTTGCTCCAGAGTGTGGATGATGTTCTAGTTTATGTTGTGTGTCTGGACGACTAACACTGAATGAACAGTAGTCCAGCATCACGCAGGTCTCGGTAGACGTTGCTCTGGTCATCCTTGTTCCTGCAGCACATGGTGACACATCGACTCAACAGGAGAGCTAGTTTACTCTAAAGGGAACGTTTGACTCCTCTGGACTCGTGCTGTAGGAAACGTAGCTGCTTTGCATTAAGACGAGCGTGGGAAGTAGTTTCTGAGAGGCCTCTAGAGCAGGGCGCCCCCTAGCTGCCATCTGCTCTCCCTCCAGCCAGTCACCACCACCGGCTGCTGCTCTGGCTACAGTCAGCGACAGACACCCGGTTGATCTGCTCACAGGGCGGCCATCTGCCAATACAACGTCTGTAAAGCCGTTTAAAGGAAGAAATGGTGATAAAATGTATGAATGACATGAGTGGGGTGACGGTGATGACATCACTTGTGTTTTCAGGTGGCCTGTGAAACTATGCTGAGTGGACCTGATCTACTCACCAGCCTCAGGAACACTGCAGGTAGAGCAAAGATCCAGTCAGTTCAGTCTGCTGGAGCTCGGATAAGTACGAGTGTGTCTCTGTCCGGTGCAGGGTAGTCTCTGGGAGAAGTACTCCTGATGGGAGTGAATGGAAAAAGGCTGAAAGTAATAATGTGCAGTACGTCCCTGATCTCTGACAGACGCACTAGGAAGCTCCAGTGAAGCGAGTAACTGCTGTTCACATGCCGTCCTGCAGGGATTGTGTACAACTCCAGCGGGCTGCTGCCCTGCTTCGACCTGTACAGCCTGTACGTGGAGTGTGCCGATCCCACCGGCTGTGGACTGGGTCTGAACAGCCTGGCCTGGGACTATCAGGTACTCGGCACACAGCACCGCATCCAAACAGTCCTCAAGTAGCCTCCGCTCGTAGCGCTACGGGCACGCCGTGTATGACGTGTCGGTCTCTTCTGGTTGCAGGCGTGCACAGAGATCGATCTGTGCTTTGAGAGCAACAACGTGACGGACATGTTTCCTCCGATGGCCTTCACCGCGACCGACCGCCAGCTCTACTGTGCCAAACGCTGGGCGGTGGTTCCACGAGCTGACTGGCTCAAAACCCAGTTCTGGGGTGACGGTGAGCAGTGAGATATCATAGCACCTAGAGGAGGATGTCCTCGCAGCCACACTAGGCCGGTTCTCATGCTAGGCCTCTAAGTCCCTGACGAGGCCTCTGAGGGGCCGGCTCGGTTAACGGGGCCAGTAACAGGCCTGTACATGAGTCACCAGACATTTCTATTGTCATAAAGAAGAAAGACAAAGTAAAACAAACGGAGTTATGTGTACGTGTAGGACATCACCTGATGAGAGCAAACAGAAAGTCATGAATCGATAAACACAGAAGTCACAGGTGGTGAGAGGAGAGCCTGAGGCACAGACTGAAGGGATGGCGGCCAGTGGCAGGCAGACACCATCAGTGTTTTGTCTGTGCAATGAGCACCAGTGTTGTCTCCTTGTGTTCAGCCCTCTCCACAGCCAGCAACATCATCTTCTCCAACGGAGACCTGGACCCATGGGCCAACGGAGGGGTAAGGCAGTAAACGCAGCGAGCGCACTGCGGTGGACTATGAAGCCGAGCTTTCAGTCTGACTCAATCTGCTCTTTAGGTGCGCAAGACCTTGAGCTCATCAGTGATCGCTGTCAACATCTCTGGAGGAGCCCATCATCTGGATCTGAGGTACAGCTGTTGGCGTCCTTCCCTTGTTCTTTACTCTCTTAACTCCGAGCTGAATCTGATCCGACACGTGTCCACAGAGGATCCAATGATGCCGATCCAGAGTCTGTGATCAGCGCCAGGAAGACGGAAGCAGACCTCATCGCACTGTGGGTGGAGATGGAGCGGACCAGACTACAGCGCTCACTTTAGAGCTCCAGTTCTCCTCAGTATCAGGACTGGAACAGTGAGTCCACCTGTGGCCCAGTTCCAGTCTGCATACTAATAATAATAAATAATAATGCATTTTATTTGTAACGTATTTTTAATTTTTTTTAAATCTCAGAGTGCCACAGAACCAGTACATAGTTAAAACATAGTTAAAACATAGTTAAAAAAGAAACTATAATAAAAACCAGTGAATGAACAGAAACACAAAAGAAATAACTGACAGTGATTTAGGTCAGAAAGGTTTTTAGGCCGGTCTTAAAAGAGACCAGGGTCTGTGTTGCCCTTAGGTGGTCAGGGATCTGGTCCATAGGCGCGGTGCTGCAGAGCTAAAGGCCCGGTCGCCCATGGTGCGGAGCTTGGTGCTGGGGATCCGGATGAGCGAGCTGTTTGAAGATCTGACGGTGCGGGTGGAGATTTGGGGTGTGATGAGGTCTTGTAGGTAGGGAGGTGCGTGTCCATTTATGTGTGAGTAGTAGGACTTTGTAGTCAATCCGGAATGAGACAGGGAGCCAGTGTAGGGAGTGCAGAATGGGTGTTATGTGCTCATACTTCCGGACTCTCATCAGGATCCTGGCAGCGCTGTTTTGGATGTATTGCAGCTTCTGGATGTTCTTGGCAGTGATCCCAGTGAATAGTGAGTTGCAGTAGTCCAGTCTTGAGGATATAAAGGCGTGGACGAGCTTCTCTGCATCTGACAGGGTTAAAGTGGGGCGGAGTTTGGAGATGTTTTGCACAGGTGTTTTATATGGTCATCAAAGGTCAGGTAAGAGTCAAACCTAACTCCCAGATTAGTGACTGTGGAGGAGAGGGGGATGACCTGACCGTCGAAGGTGAGATGAGTTATGGAGGATGACTGAACCTGGTGTGGAGTGCCAACAAGGAGGGCTTCGGTTTTGCTACTGTTTAACTGGAGGAAGTTATTGCTCATCCACGCCTTTATCTCCCCAAGACAGGTGAGACATGACATGGCTGCAGAGGGGCTTGGGGCAGTTTTGATGTAGAGCTGTGTATCATCAGCATAACAGTGGAAAGACATCCTACTACGAGGTGTAGAGCAGGGTATTTAGTTACAACTCCTAAAGGTCCAGATTGAGGAAATCTCCGCAAAGCTCTGGAACATTACAATAATATCTAACTTGCACTATTTAGTGCTATATATATATATATATATATATATATATATATATATATATATATATATATATATATATATATATATATATATATATATATATATATATATATATATTTAAGAAGCCTAGCAGTAGTAACGTCTGTCATCAACTGTCAAATAAAGTACAATTTTAGAAAAATGATTTTCATTGAATTGTCCTGCAGCTTTAAATTCAGTTCATTCAGTGTGAAGTGATGTCAATAAAAAAGCCACAATAGTATGTATTTTTGTCTTCTAACAAGAGAAATCAGTGAGCAGGACTTTATCTGTGGTTATTAACACTTGTTTCAGCTCTATTCTCTGTTTACATCATTGTTGGTCAGTGAACTCATGTGTTAGGATTCTGATCATTTTGGGCTCTTAGCTTTATGTTCTGTCTTCATTCAGATGTGAGTGGGTACGTTTGCTCTAAAGAGTTGTTCTTTGTCTCGTAGTGTTGCTTCATTTACCGCTTTTAATAACCATCACGGTGTCTGAACATGTGAGACACACTGGTTTAAACTGTCCGTGTGAAGAATGAACAGATAGTCTTCTTGGTTGAAGTCTCTGGTCTCTGAACACTTTTCTCTCTTCGCAGAGCTTCATGTGGAATAACTTCTCTGACTCACGTATTATTCTCCTGCTCTTCCTTCTCTCTCGTCTCCCCCGGGGGGTGTCTACATCTCACTCGAGTCAGGAAACGTGTCAGAATGCTCATATTTGATTGGCTGAGCTGCATCACGTGATGCGATTTGCACTGCTGAGCAATTACCGTAAAGGCTGAAAGAGCTGCGCCGGTTAAAATAGAAGCGCTCCGTCAAAATGAAATAATTCTCAATTATCTATCGGTTTGAGGTCCTGGGTCCGGACCCGGTCCGCCTGTTAGGGACCCCTGATAGTGTGTTCAACATGAACGTCAGTCTGTACAATACAAAGCACAGCAGGAATGGAGGGAAATCCAAACTAATTATGGAGATTTACCGGAGAAACAGAAAAATGAGCTTGATGTTCCGAATGCCACGAAGAAGATAACATAAACGGTTCAGAACCATTTAGAACCAAATGTTTCTGTAACAATCGCTTCATTCATCAGTTGAGACGCTGGAACCAAAACATCTCCACATCTGGCTCAGAAAAATAACCTCAATGATTGAGTTGTCAAAATGGTTCCTGCTTCTTCTTCTTCTTGATTGAATAATTTCTCCGCTACACGGTGAACTTATATTATTACTGCGTAATCCGGTTCATCTTCTTCTGGTTTGTGGTCGTCGGGCTAAAAAGATCCTGAATGAGAGCTGAACACTGTTCAATGACACGTCAGGTTTGATTGGTTCAGCTGTGTGTGGCTCCAGGATCAACACGAGCTGCCATCATGGAGTCACTCACCGCTTTAGCCCCGCCCACCTCTGTTCTTACTGGCTCTGGAACAGACACTGTGTTCAGGGAGTCATGGTCAACACAAATATCTCTTTAATTTCTACAGTTAAAAAAAAAATTTAAGGCGATCCAGTGTTTACTGTCCACTGCTGACATGTACGTTTTAAATGAAACAAACATTGAATGACTTTTAATGACGTGTGTGTCTTCTGTACTGCTCGGTGGCTGCAAAGATAGAAGAGAATCCATCAATGACTTCAGATCCCAGAGTGGTGAAATAGTTCCAGAAGCACTGAGAAGCTGTCCTTGTTCTCATGGTTCCAGCACGAGTATGTTCCGTCTCTTTGGCTCAGGAAATACATCAGCTACAGATCAGCATGATGTAAACATAACCATCGCTCTGAGGGACCTCTGGAACAACAGCAGTCCTTGTGTTCTACTGTGGAAACAGTGATCCAATGAGCTCCAGGTACTGCAGCAAAGTATGGAGACACCAACATGTCAGGCACACGTGAAACACCACAGAGGAAGAAATACAAGACGAGTTTGGTCTCTATTCACATTCAGAAAGTTCTAGAAATCGAATGAAAGTAGAGCTCTGACGTAAACTAGTAATATTTACAGGAATGACTGAGCTGCTGCTGCTTCCTGTGGTTCTACTGAATGATGCTCACCACACCAAGAGGATGAGACGTGGAGCATTCAGTGAGGAGAGCAGCTGCTTCCTCACAACACAAAGCTTCAGTCATTAATACATCTGCTGCTTGGCAACAGGTCAGATGCTGCATTCATGTCATATGGAACAGATGGCCGTGTGGCGTTCGTGGACAGCAGCTCTGCCTCGTCAGGTGAACGGCTCTCGATGGTCAGACGAGGACTTATTGTTCAGGTTATTGTTAAAGCCATGACACCAGGAAGACGCGAGTGAAGAAGACACGATGTGTAAGGAGAGCGGGGGTACATCTCAAGTCTCTTATTGGTCATCTCCTCGCTTAAACAGGAAGTTGTTCTGTGCCGCCATATTGACAGCCGTCCCAAAGCTCTCAATTCTGCTCCGAGGAGCCATGAGCGAGTTTTAACGGCTGACAAGCCCCCTCATTGCTCATCTGTCATGTGATTGGACCCTGCAGCTGATCGGACTGACTGACTGAGTTTAACGCCAGAGTGAAGGCAGATCAGATTAAACTCTAGTTTATATTTGATTAGGTTTCTGATCTGGTTTAAATATGTTAACTGACTGAACAACAAAAGAGCACAAACTACTTTCTTCATTTATTAGAAAGATTTGTGTTTTCATGATCTGATGTTTCCCTCAATAACTTTATTATGGAAACAATTAAAGTGAGAGATCTTTACATCATTTCATTCAGTCACGTGAGGCGGATCATTCCTGAGTGTTTCATGAGTTTTATCATTTAAGTTGAACCTGAAACATGAAGCCTAATACATTAGTGTTCAAGAGAAACAATAATCATATTCTGGGTTATTTAATAATGACGCCACAATCCGACTTTCTAGACGTACAGACGCAAATAATTCATAAATATATCAACACATTCTGCCGATCGAGATCGATCCTGTGCTCATAACCAGACGTCGCTTCCATGAAAGGACGCAAGTGAGGGAAACGGAGATGCAACTAAGAGACTTGGGATGCACCCTAAGAGACGTGGGATGAACCCTAAGAGACGTGGGATGCACCCTAAGAGACTTGGGATGTACCCGGTGACATGGACTGAATCCTGCATCACAGTGTTGGTCGTCTTCTATTGGAACGTTCAGTTATCGTCTGCTTGGAAATGCTTCTGCAGCCAGAAAGATATGACAGCTCTCAGTATACATGGCTAGCAGACAACAGATTGATTTTATTGATATAAAATCTTCCCACCAATATCTGAAGTAGTTGAAATGAGGCCAGCTCGAACATTAAAAGGACGAGTAGCATTCCTAAGTATGTCTGCGTTGTAATGAAGCTTCATGAAGTCTCACTGGGACATCATCACGTAGGGTGGCAGGCGTCATGGACGTTAGCATACATTAGCTGACGATGCTTCTGAACGCTGCCTCCAGCGCTGGTTACCAGTCTGAAGAGTCATCATCATATCATCCAACCCTGTAATACACCTCACTGCCATCCCATCATGTTGCAGCATGACCCTGCAGCGCTTTCTGCTTGACCTGAAGAGGCTGAGTGGGGTTTTCTATGGAGGGAGTTCACATTTCCTGGATGTCATGAATGCAGCATGGGACGGTAGGAACATGGCTGAGAGCAGCTGAAGCCCCGTCAGGAGGCTTCATGTCTAGAGAATGGTTGCAGCCGGAGCACTGAAGATGTGTGAGACACAGCCGTGAACAGAAGGTGTCAGCTGGGCAGCAGGCCCTCAGGGGCCGGGTTGCTACAAAGGCCTGCTGGGCCTCCACATGATGGCTTAGTTCTACAACGGCTGGGAATGAACGTGCACAGCTGGAGCCTAAATCAGGAGCTCTTAGATCATCCACTGGCAAACCTCTCATCACGAGATTAAGACATTTTGATTCAAGTCACAATCAGGTTGTTCAGGATCAGTAAAAAGGAGGCTTCTTCCAGCTGGGGTCTGCCTTCAGGGCTGTTGTTTTAACAGCTTCCAGTCACAGAGACAGAAGAGTCATCTCGGTGTTAGACCAACCCTGAGATGTTTGCTGTGATTGTACGTGTACGGTGATCTGCCATTTGAACTCCTGTGCGTACGTGTGTCATGCAGCAGAGGGCCATATAGGCAGAGGATGAGCCTCCGTGTTGAAGACGTACTGGTCCAGGCTGATGAGGTCGGGATCTTCAGAGAAGAGCAGGTACAGATATTTCAGGGTCTCTCCCAGGAAGAAGCTCTCCATCTTGTCTCGGGGGCTCGGGTAGTCCGGGTCACGGACGTTATTAATGGAGGTGTAGCCACCAGAGGAGACCTGAGGGGAACACATTCACACAAGCCAGTCACTGCATGTAGACCCTAACTACCATTAGGGTTTGTGTCTCGACCCAGATGGTGTGATGGGAATAAAAAGAAATGACATCGTGAGAAAACACATTAGAGACGAGTCGCTCCTCCACTCTTGAAGTCAGTTGTTTTCAAGAAGACTTGTCTAGTATGTGTGATCAGAAGACACTGGAGGAGACCTAGTCTGCACTAGGAAGCAGGATTAGGTTCCTTCAGGACTAACTGGGTTCAACCCTACGACACAGGTTTACTCCTGACCTGGTAGCTGATGGTGAACAGGTGACGGTGGTATAAAAGCTCCGCCTACTGACCAATCAGAGCTCGCTTCATGAATCATTCAAATATTATACAAAAAGTAGTTAAAGTCATAACCCAGAATAACAGTAACCCAGTTTAAAGTGAGACTGCTGACTGTGAATGTGTGGTTGAATAGAAGCAGTAAAAACACGATGGTTGAAATGCACTGCTGGCCTTTTGTCCCGTGTTGGGTTCTGCACCTCAACACAACCTGCATCTTAAAGACACAACCTGTCTGAACCGCACCACATGCTATGGGTTCAAACCGTCTCTTTTCCCTGAATCCTAAACTTCAGTAACAAAACATCCTGAACCCACAGGTCAGTCTTCACAGCTAGTCCCTGTAAATTGCATTAGATATCCAGCCTTTAAGTTGGTGCTGTCACTACTGTGGTCCTTTTCCATTTGAGCCGCTCCACTGGAGTTCTTAAAGCTTCATTGTCTCCTCCATCCTTCTGCCCCTGAGCTGCTAGAGCTGGAGCTCAGGGCAGGAGTCATGGCCTCCACCCATCACAGGCCTCTGCTGTACAACGGACACACGGCCACCAACCTCACCTCACCTGAGAGTGGTGGTGGAGTCCAACGCTGTGCCTGCTGTAGAGGACACTTAACGTCACCAGCCCACACCCTACTGACGGTTCTCAGTACAAACAGTACCTGGAGCCTGACGGTGGACTTGCGTGTGATCTTGTGACGTCTGCCTTGCAAAGTCAGCTGAATGCGGCTGAGTGACATGAACTAATGACAACAGATGTTCCCAACCGGTATAATGTGAGGGCTCCCCAGACAGCTGATGTGACAGATCTGCACTTCATTGTACTGACCTTGGTGTACTTGTTGAAGCTCTGGAGAATCTCCCAGCCCCAGTCCTGGTACTTGTGGTCCCTGGTGAACCTGTACAGGTAGAAGAGACTCTCCACTGTCTCCGGTCGTAGGAGGTTGTGTCTGTCTGCGAGCTATCATCACAGTGAATACAGTAAAGCAAAGCATGTTAAAGTTTACCGGCACATTAGCAGAAATGCAGGAAATCAGCTTAAAGAACACTTTACCAACATCCTCAGACATCACGTGATCAGTGGGAAGGCTGCGTCACATTTATTTTCTTCAGCAGGCATCTACACAATGCCCTTACCCAGAATGACTGAACATGCGTTTGTGGGTACAAGATTCTGACTGTTTGCCAAAGACACGACTGCAGAACTGGGAGAGGACAGTGTCTGTATCCACACCGTCTCTACCTACCTTTACGTCGATGTCTCGGGTGCTGCCCTCATGCATGTTGAAGTGGACGATCTCTGGACTGAGGCCCGTCTCCATCTGGATGTACATCTGGTAGCAGGTCTCCATCAGCTCTTTGGCTAGATCCATGTGATCAGCAGGCAGGCCGTTGTGGGCGCCGAGAGCCAGAGTGCCCGGCAGAAAACACACTAGATGGTCCTGAAAAAGCCCAGTGTCCAAAAGTTACAAAAACAGATAGAGTCCACTACAGTGAGGCGGCAACCTGCTTCTGCCAGGTGAAGACAAAGCTTCATGTGTTAAAGCTGCATTCCCTCTAGTGTCCACCAGGGGGCGACTCCTCTGGTTGTATAGAAGTGTATGACAAAATGACTACTTCTCTCTTGATTTATTACCTCAGTAAACATTGTGAACATGAGTTTATGGTTCAATCTCTAGTTTCAAGTCTTCTTCAATACAGCATGATGTTCATTTAGTACATTATGACCCTAAATGGCAGGTTGTGAGACACTACACTAAAACCAAATGAAGTGGATGGATCTCTGTCTACACACATCAGTCCTGGAGGTTAGACAGTGGGGTGACGGACAGTAGCAGGAGAAGAGGAACCTGGTCAGACTGGGCAGGGTGTCAAAGCAATGACTGTCAACTGTGTCTATATTCAACTTCCTTGGAGTTGTCCGACAGCTTTTGTTTTGATCACTCACCTCATTGTCCATCACCTTGTGAGCCAGCCGTCTGATACCAGCTCACTGGCTCTAGACTTATGCAGACTAACATCAGTAGGTGACGCCAGCAAGGCAGTTGGTTCACACCTACCTGTGGTTTGGATCTCTTTGTCCTGATTACTTGCTTTGGTATTGATTTTACTTGACGGTAGTGGGATGTTTGTGTTCATGTGGTGAAGGTGGTTGTGTTAATGGATTTCATATTGAATGCTTCTAGTGGTGTAACGGATCAGCCCTCACGATTCGGATCGATCCGTGATCCGTTCGGGTCAGCCCTCACGGTTCGGGTCAGCGGAGGAACTTGAGAAGCCCCCGGCATCATTTAAGTCGCAAGTTTGGGAGCATTTTTGTCTTCCCTGTAATTTATAATGACGGATGAGGGTGGTGGACAAAACAGTTACGTATGTAGGCGTTATTTAAAGAGAAAGACACACGACAACGGAAACACATCGGGCATGTCCACACATATGAAGAGCTGTCTGTCAGCGACGGGGACACTCCGGTGTGGAAAACAAAGTATTTCTAAATACATTGTACAGTATTTCAAAATACATTTGGCACCACCCTCCATCCCAGAACTCCACACGAGTTATCCTTTAACTTCTCTTTTTGGACAGTTAAAACTTTCAACAAGACACAGTTAATGAATGCATCTGCTGACCATCAACACAACTGACCAACAGGAGGGAACATTCAAGTTACATTTTCATTTGACAGGGTAACAGAAGGTTCACAGCTGTGATGAGATTACAGAGCAGCAGGAACACCTTGAGGATTACTCACCATTTTAGGGCTGAACTGTCCATGTGAGATCTCTCCAACAAAGGTGAGGCCGTTAGGTGAAGACTTCTGCAACAGGTTCTTCTTTACGCCCTCTATTGCCTGAAGGTAGTCCTCCAAGAGTCTAACGACAAACAGACACTGAATGACACTTCAGCAACAACATCCTGTGTTGAACATGACGGTGAAATGAACACAGTGACGGTCGACAGGGAGTAGAGTGAAGACCGCAACTCTGATAGGACGTGTGCGTCACAGTTAACCACGTTGCTAATCTGAGGCCATGTCCACACTACTACGTTTCCATTGTAAGACGCAGGTCTTTTGCTACGTTTACACCGAGCGTCCACACTAGAGCACTGAAGACGGATACGTTTGAGAACTCTGGGGTTAACTCAGAGTGTGGACGGGCGTAAACGCACGAGTTTGGAAGCGATAACGTGGACACCTGCATTCGCTACCTGATTGGGTGTTAGCAGTCACGACGTGTGCTTACCTGATTCGTCACCCACCCATCACGTGACCCTTTTCCCAGAGGATCACAAACAACAACAGCAGCTGCCTTGATTTCCTTATTAATATTTATTTTGTTCTGTCCACACAAACTATAAAGGAACTAAAGCAGCCTCCAGCAGAGCTACGAGTGAGAGACTCTCTATGGACCCATCATCTAGTGAACCTTTATGTGCAAGGGTTCATTTTAAAGTACATTTGTAGTGTGTGAGAGTGTGTGAGTAAAACGTCTCAAACTTTCCACCAAATTTGAGTTTGTAGTATCAAGCACGACCTTTCATTATCAAAGACTACTTTATTACTCAATCTACTTCCTGTTTACACCGGCACCCATCCGCATGCCCAGTGTACGTGAAGAGTCACGTGATATCCGATTTCAGGCTGGTTAGTCTGGACGGAGATCGTTTAGAAAACGATGCTGAAACGCTGGCGAGGACGGAGATCGTTTTAGTTGTAAAGGAGAACGTATTAGTGTGGACGTAGCGATTTAGAGGTGGGTAATGGTAACTGCTAAGTGCCTCCTGGTTCAGAGAGTAAACTTCACAGCGGTTATGCTGAGGCATACCTCTCGTACTCCTGCTTCTCGCTCAAACACCAGAACTCCCCATATCGTGACGACTAGGAGAGCCATCGCAGGAGAGGAAGTCTTCACTTGCATAGCTACAAAGAGCACACATCATCCTACAGTTTGAAGCTAAAACTATGTATTTAGAGAGAAGTTGTGAAAGTTATGATGATTTGGTAGATCATGGCCTTCACACTCATCCATCCACCTTCATGACATTCTTTAACTGTACATCAACTAAGAAGGAACAACTAAACTACAATGTTGAATCAAGGGAATCCCTTCATATATGAATTTTGTATGCAAGTAACTTTAATTTAAGACAGACCTGAGATCTATTCATGCCCCTAGTGGAGAGCACTGCAGTAGCGCCGGCCCTTGGACTCTTCAGTGAGCATCTGGAGCCTATGTTGGATCGCTTATGACAAAACAAATGCAAAGCTTTCATATAGTCTACTGACTTTTGTCCCCTAGCAACATGAGATGTTTAGTGGGCTGAACACGCCGTCTTTATTATCGACACATTGTAACAAGCCTGAAGACGGCGGGCTGTGTGGGGAGCCCATCCCAGACCACTACAGGAGAGTGATGGGTGAGGCCCGAGGGCTCCACATGATGGAGGAGCACAGGCTGTGAATGCATCCAGAGTTCACACCCAATGAAGAGGTCACTACTTTCCGAGGTAATATACAATAAAGAGTTTTTCCCCCCAGAACCGATATGAAGCAGATTATTGTTTAAGTAATATTTATTGCCTGAAGCTTGACCATCAAATATATTCCCTAAAGAATGAGTACATTATTAAATCCTCCTTTGACTGACATTTTGAATCCAATGTACATGCCAACTATTGTAGGTCAGAAACCCAGAAGTGACACAAAAAACAATTCCAGCAGATAACGCAGAGATTGAAAGCAGCTTAATCTGAGCCTGTGCTGCCGAGTGTCTGGAGGGGATTGCTGTTCCACTTTAGTAATCTCTCATCAGTCCTACTGACAGCCAGAGTAACCAAACGCTGACAGTGCTGAAAGAATAGAATACAGACCTCTATCTCTACATATGACACTCTCTGATGTAGTGTCTTTATAAGAAGTCTAATATTGGTCCATTTTAAATCAAACATATCTAGTTGGGCTGCACCTGTCCTCCACTCAGCCTTCACCTACATCAGTAAACAAATGTAATGTGTCTTAACATTAAAGCATTCAAACATGTTCTAGTAGAAACCCAAAATACAAAGATGAACCTGAAACTAGGCATGATACGGCCAATTTAAGGAAACTTAAGAATGCAAAGTTCCCATGCTACGTTCTTGTTAACTTTTACAGAGGAGCAACAGAAAGTATCCTGACTGGAAACATTACTAAATGGGATGTGCACAGTCCAGGACAAGAGGCTCTGCAGGTTGTGACTAAACCTACGGTGTAGAAATGTGATAGACTCTGAATTGTAAGTCGCTTTGGATAAAAGCGTCTGCTGAATGACTGTAATGTAAGTCTACAATCAAGAGACGCCTTCATGAATCTAGATACAGAGGTTTACAACAAGGTGCAAAGCTCTGGTAACACTGAAGAACAGGAAGGCCCGATTGGACTTAGCCAGAAAACATCTGACAAAGACTGACCAGTTTGGGAACAAGATTCTTTGGAGAGATGAAACCAAGATGAACTTGTACCAGAATGATGGGAAGAGAGAAGTGTGGAGAAGGAAAGGAACGGCTCATGAGCTAAACCAACCCCATCATCTGTTTAACATGGTGGCGGCAGTGCTTTGGATGGGCATGTGTGGCTGCCAATGGAACTGGGTCACTGGTGTTCATTGGTGATGTCACAGCTGAGGATGAGTTCTGATCTGCTCAGATTCAGCCTAATGCTACAAAACTGATTGGACGGCGCCTCACAGTGCAGATGGATTATGACCTAAAACATACTGTGAACACAACACGAGAGCTTCTTATGGCAAAGGAATGGAATATTATTCAATGGCCAAGTCACTCACCTGATCAGCCCAAGTGAGCAGCTCACTTAAGATAACACTTAGGGCAGAAAGACCCACAAACAAGCAGCCGCTGAAGGAGGCTGCAGTGAAAGGTCTGGCAAAGCATCTCAAGAGAGGAAACTCAGTGTTTGGTGATGTTTATGGAGCCAGACTCAGGCAGTCATTGACTGCAAAGGCTTTTCCTCCAAGTATTACAAATAATGATTCTATTCACAATTATGTTCATTTGTCCAATTACTTTTGAGCTTCTGAACATGTGATGACTGTGTAGAAGTGGCTGTAATTCATGAACGGTTAATGTGATGTTTTAGTTTTATCCATTGAATTAAAGCTGGAAGTCTTCACTTCAATCACATGTTGACTGATTCGTTTCAAACCCACTGGGGTTGTGTAAGAGGCACAATTTGAAAAATTGTGTCACAGTCTAAATACTTCTGGCCCTGACTGTCGGGTCATCTACTGCGTTGCACAGTTTGACATGTGTTACAACTCCACCAGCAGCAGATGCTTCAGTCGGTTCCAGAGGCAGGCGTTCTGGTTGATGCGATGACGTAGCAGTGTCCCCTCTCCCACATCGTTGTTTGAATATTTTTACCTTTGTTGCTGGAGCACGTATTGCATACGACAGAAATACGCTCTTAAACATCGGAAAGACAAGTGTGATGATTGTATTAAGTGCAGCAACCCTGAGACGATCGCTGCCCACAACATCTTCCAACCACACGAGATATAAGCTAAGCTAACCCAGCAAGGTCCTACAGCCACTCCACCACCCAGCCTCCTCCTGGCTAATATCCAGTCGCAGGACATACGATGGATGAAATAAGACTCCAGGCTAACCATTTCAAGGCCCTTGAAGGCATTACCTTTCAAATGGTCACATTCATTCATGGGAAAGGGAGCACAGAGTGTCTTTAGTCCAACTCACTGGTTCTCCGTCTTGCCTCCCTGGATCCACTGCTTCAGCAGGTATTCGTAGTAGCTGTCTGCTCTGGCTCCCATTGTGTAGATGCCTTGATGGGTGAATTGGCCGTTGTTGGTGTTGATGAACTTGGGCACAAGACCATCCAGCTTGCCGTCCATCTTGTGGACCTGGTTCATAACCTCAGCAACCGCAGCCTGTAAAATCAGGACCAGAGGTGAGATGAGGGGCTTTTTCTGACATTTGTTTGACCCTTTTAAGTTAAGAGGGGTGCCAGTCAGGGTCACGTCTGACGATTAATAATTATAAAATAGAGAGAAAATAGTTCAGTCAAACCATAAAGAACAATAAAGCAAATACCCAGTAGCAATGAAATATACATCACCAAAATAAAGCACCGCAAAAACACAAAGACCACAACTCAGTTCTGCTTTCAACAAGTGTAGCATAAGTGTGTGTCAATAAGTCCACTCGGAAAAGATTACGTTTGGTTGTTTGATGACAACTCAAAACTCCGCAGCGGCTTTCACTGACACATTGACACAGTCCAGCACCTGTTAGTGTGAAGGCCTCGCTGGGTTTGAATGACAGATGGAGTTGTATGTCATCTGCATATAAATGATGGGGCACATTGTAACTTCTTATAATCGGTCCCAAAGGTAACAAGTAAAGGGAAAATAACAGAGGGCGACCGGGCCTTTGGCTCGGCAGCTCCACGCCTATGGAACAGTCTCCCTGACCACCTAAGGGCAACACAGACACTGGTCTCTTTTAAGACTGGCCTAAAAACCTTTTTATTCAGGAAAGCCTTTGACCTAAATCACTGTCAGTTATTTCTTTTGTGTCTCTGTTCATTCACTGGTTTTTATTTTATTTTATTATAGTTTATTTATTTATTTCTTTTTTTTTAACTACGGTATGTTTTAACTATGCTTTTTACTATGTTTTTACTATGTACTGGCTCTGTGGCACTCTGAGATTTTTTTTTTAATGAAAAGTGAGTTATAAATAAAATACATTATTATTATTATTATTATTAGAGGCCCCAGAACCGAGCCCTGTGGTACCACAAGACAGTGGAGAGGTAACAGACACAGAATCACCCACAGAGACATTAAAGGTTCTGTCAGTGAGGTAAGATGTAAACCAGTCTAACGCTATGCCAGATATGCCCACCCAATCACGTAGCCTCTTAATCAGGATGTTATGGTCTACAGCAGGGGTCTCTAATAGGCGGACCGCGGTCCGCATCCGGACCCAGACGCCGTTGTATCCGGACCCAGGACCTAAAACCTATTTTTGACGGAGCGCTTCTATTTTAACAGGCGCAGTAAGTGTGCAGTTACTCTTTCATTTCCACCGGTGTCATTGGAGACACCTACTGACACCAAGTTGGATCAGTAAAATTACAACAGGAAAGCTGAACCTCAGTGCATCTCTTACTGGGAAGACCCTGGATCAACTTGTTTCATGTCATGGCCCCTTACCTGGTACTGTGGTTCCTGGGTGAGGCGGCTGAGCTCTCTGAACTCCAGCTGGATGCTCGTTACCTCGGCCACGGTGCTATCTGAGGTCCAGCGAGGAGGGTGGGCCATACCTTTCCCTATGTTCACATCAGAGTAGGGGATCTTGGACGGAGTATTGAAGGCTGGCATCAGCCTGGAGCCGATGTCCTTCTGTCGAGGAAGAACGCAAATTACATGGAGACATTTGCAGCTGAAAGGATCAATTGAGCAATCAATAATCACAAATGAAAGTGTGCCATGACTGACTGAATAAATGAATAAATTAACCTTGAATTAGATCTTTAGAATATGATGGTGGTGCAAATCTTTAACTTGTGCATGTAGTTTGTTCAAGTGAATGTTTGTAATAAAAGGCCAGTAATGCCAAACCGATACCAGTTCAATGTTACACAAGATGCTATATGTAGCATTTCTGCAGATGAAACCATTTGTCAATTAATCTCTTGCTCAATTAACAGAACATTAATCTTCAACAGTTCCAATAAAAGTGTTGAAATAGTTTTCTTCAATCAAATGTGGAGATTCAGTGTCTTACTACCCGACTATGTGACTTACTACCTTTGGGTTTCTGACCCAATACGAACAAATCAAAAGAACAAATCTGAAGACGTCACCTCGTCATTTTCATAACAAACTAATCAAGAAGATAAACGGCAGATTCATTGATCATGAAAATAAACATTTCTTGCAGTATTTTTCCTACATTAAAAAAAAATTCTTTAATTTCTACACAATGTTAAAAATTAAGTAAACCAATAAGACCATTTCACACTGCATGCTCCCCAGTCCACTCTAGAGGCTAATATGCTATAAATCATTGAAAGCCCAACAGGAGGTGAGTTACAGTAGTGAAACGAGTAAAACACTAATAGAAACGTTGCCTTCCGTCACCTCTACCACATCAGCAGAGTCAGAGACAACAGGTATTGGAAGCAGCTGGGTTTATAACAGAGGATACATAGCACACGTGTGGTGTTTGGTGGGGACACCAAACACAGCTTAGATGTGATTGTAGACCATTTGTTTCTGTTGGACAGTCTGCGTAACATCTACAGGTGGATGGAAGGACTCTGAGATGAGCGACATGCTGAAGCATTTGTGAGGTGCATCTGTGTCTGAGAGGGTGCTGCTATCTGCATTCTTCAGTGGGCTTAAAATACGCTTTCAGTTGAGAAACGAGTGTGAGTCGTGCGTTGACTCACAGCTTTGTCGAGGAACAGGGTGTCTCCGGTCAGATGGTAGGTACTCAGGAGGCCTCCCAGGATGCGGATGGTGCTTTCGAATAGGTTGACGTCTACATTCTTGTTAAATGTGAGCTCTGTGGCCACCCATGACTTTGCTTCTTCAAATTCTGAAAAACAATAGAAAATAAATACAGTGGCATCTCTCAATGAACCCATATCATTTGAAATAATTTCATATTCTCTGCATTTGCAGCGCATTGCTGTATTGGGTTGTGTTCTCTGTATTTGCAGCATATTTTTGTATCAAATCTGTTACTTCAAACATTCTAATTGATGGGGGCTAGTGAAGGACCTGGGTAATGGATAGCAGAGGCCCCACAACAGTTGAGAACCACTGTTTTACAGACACGACCTAGTCAAGAGGTAAAAGGTCAGTCTACCTTTTTTAAGGCCCATGATCCACATGGTGTCCAGGGCGTCGATCAGGGTCAGACCCAAGCCGAACCACTCACTGTAGGACTTAGAGAGAGGCCTGAGCTCATCGTGGCCCCACGCAAAGTCTTTATAACCCTTCCATGAATGGAGGAACGCTTCCTGCACCGCCTCCAGCAACTCCGCTTCTGGAACACAATACACACAAGATGCCCGGTTATTATCCCATCCAAGTCTACAACGTGACTGAAATGTTATCATCCATATTCTAAAGTGGATGTTAGATTCCATGATCACACTCAAACACAGGCATGCCTTCTAAAAGCTGTGATACAACCGTTATGATGTTGTTAAACGCAGAAAGCGGTGAATACAGCAGAACATACCAGACTTGTTTGATGGTTTCCCTCTTTGGTTGCCCAGTGAATTCTCCTTACTTTCCCTGGTGCCTTCTGTGGCCTTGTCCGTGTCGATCACTACCCCACGCCAGCTGAAAGGTGCCCAGGATTAAGAAATAACACAAACACGTACTTTAGTGGAGTCAGGTGATCACACAGCAGGCCTCACCTGATGGCTCCCTCCTCCTCCTCCTCTTCTCTCTTGCTGTCGGCTGCCTTGTCCTCCTCGACCACCGAGTCTGAAGCGTTTCCCTTCTTCTGAATACGACTCTGAAGAATGGGCGGTCCTCTCTTATGGGATAATTTCTTCTGTGGCAAATGGGCGACATAGACAACCTTTTTAACCAGTTAAAAGTATATTGCTCAATATAAATGTGAGAAACTGCTGAAATATGGTTCTTTCTTGTGCATTTGTGTCTCAGAGCACCTGAACTGTAGGCAGTAAAGCCCCACAGGAGCCACTCGGGTTCAGCGTCTCGCTCAAGGACACTTTGACATGCAGACATCAGGAGCTGGGGATCGAACCGCCAGCTCTGCGGTTAAAGGACTTAGTTGTCGTTGTCTCAGCTGGTAGTGCTGGCTAACATCACCCAACGGTGCATGTTGGGTTGGGCTGCCCTCAGCAGACACCGCGGACGTATCACGGGGAACATAACTGCAATCGTGCTGCCTACTCCTCACGTGACTGACGAGCGCTGATGTTAAACCTTGTTGGTAGTTTGTTTTAGAATATGGGGTAGTGGTGCACTTCAGCCTCCTGTGGCCGAAGTGAGTATTACAACATCAACATGATCCTGACTGATCCTCTCTGCCTGTTTCACATATGAATAAGGAACTTAGAAAGGTTATTCCTGCAAAACAAATTGTTGACCTGCTGTTATCGAAAAAAGGCCTAAAACGAGAAAAGAATACTGATCACATGATACACTTTTTTCTCACTTGCCTCTTGGGTCTTCTGTAAATAAAATGAGAAAAGGAAAATGTTCCACGCTTCGTGCTGCAATCCCTTTTATAAACCCTGTGCTACCCTTCTAACACCCTAATGGGAGGAGTAGACACCTGGGAGGTTGGTTGTGGTGGTGGTGGTTGGCCCTGTTGGACAGGCTCAGGCAGCACACGAGGGGTGACAGGCATCAGGAGGCCGTCACGGTCCTGGACTCCATCTGAAAGGCCTCAAAACACAGACAGAAGGTTGAGGATCTAAGGATTACAGTGGGGCAGGCTGGCCTGATGATTACTGAACCCCACAAAGTGAGAAATGTTCAATATGCACCTTTAACGAAGACTCTTCTCTTCTGCTGGGACTCAATAACTCCAGCTACTAGACATGCCCTGAGAGCCAGTGGATCAGGCTAATGACACATACTCCTTTATAAACCCCACACAGCGTTGGGATGTCAGGGATATTATGTTTCTTATTCGGGATATTATTCACCATATTGGCCATTGAGATCTGTTTCCAGTGAAATATCACCGTTTCATTATATAGCCACTTTGCTGTTGTAAACATTACTGTTGTTGCTGTAGAAACAACATCCAGTTCAACCATACTCTGGTATTGTTTTAAATAGATGTAAAAAATAATAATTGTTTAGTAATGAAAACGAAATGATACAGATGTGGATGAAGAAGTGAACCGATCAGGACCATGAATGAGAGTAGTGGTGTGGAGACCGTGGGAGGTGTTGAATGGAGGAGCCTTACCTCTGAGGTGCTCAGTTACAGCAGGATAGGAAGCAACGGCACAGACGAACAGGACGACGAGGATGAGGCTCCGCTGCAGCCTGGACAGCTGCTTCCATCTCTGTAGACACACAAGAGGAAGATGGAGAATAACTTCTATTTAGCTCCTGCAGAATTTCTATTGTAAAAAATTAGCTGGTTTCTTTTTTTTGGCCCAAACACACAACCAGGTCAAATATAGAAAATATACTTATTTATATTCCACCACTGATCATAATATTTACTCTCACAGCTCATCAAAGCATACTATGTACTTTTCATAAAGCGGTGGAAAAATAAAGAGCAGGATCCAGTTCAGTCTGTTGGTCCTCCACAACGGCTCCTGTTTCTCATGTGGCCCCTTGGGGAATATAATTGCCCCCCCCCTTGATATAGATGATAAAACTGCTCATATCAACCTCCCGTGTGCATTGGTCCTTTCCTCCCACATCTACCGCCATCAACACAGAAACGCAGTGCTAAAGTGATCGGCTTCCTGGGCCAAGTGTGACACTGACAAGCGGTGCAACTCTGCTCCTGGTGCTGAACAGTTGAGAATATTTTAACTTTAATGCACGTCTAAAAACAATACCGTACATAAATAGTTTTATTTTTTTAATGCACTGGTAGATCGGTACTCAGTATCGGCTGAAATGAAAGTTCAGGTATGGGAAGGTTAGAATACGAACATCATTCAATACTTTTTCCAAATCTACGCTGTGACCCGTGTGTGTGTATGACTCAACTCTGTCATGTCAGGTGTGTTGCTGAGGACCAGAGGAAGCTCAGTGTCGAGTGGTTCTCCAGGAAGCTGCAAGCAGCAACACCAGAGGCCAAACATTGGGCTCTGAACAGGCGTGTTTAAACAGGAAACGCACTAGCATCTCAAAAATGCAATATTTCTATCCATTTGTCTAATACACGGAATAACAAATAAATACACGTAAACTCCAAATTGGAATTATAGCCATATCATAGACAATACTTCTGCATCCATTCTCACGGCATTGCCACTATTTTTGTATAACCCGACCCGTAGAGCAGATCTTAAGTAAACTTTCATCAGAAGCACCAACTCTGCATTTCAGAACCACGACGTTTTTTCCCATTTGTTGGCAAATATCAGAAAATAAATCCAGCACGGGCAACAAGAGGAACACCAGGGTGGTGTCCTCCTCGGGTCTTAGGAGAGTGGTGAAACAAGAGCACTGGAAGACCAGAGGAGGAGGGGAAGGGCTCTTGTGAGGAGACTCACCCTCCAGCAGGACTGCCTCCTCCACTGCTTGCTGTTGCTGTAACTTCCACCTCCTTGTCCAGCGACGCTTACAGATGTGTAGTCCTGTCGAGATGGCGGGTGCATGTCTGTTACCCAGCCCTGAAGGAGCAGTGTGAGACAGGAGAGCTGAGCTGGATGGACAGGGTGTGCTGGTATAGATGCAGCTAGCCAGTGAGCCTGGCTGGTAAATACAGGTGTGCTTGTGATGAGATTATATTAAATCAACACAATATAGTCAGATATGGAGAGAAGAGTTTCGCACCGTTTTTACGCTGACGTACACCGCTGTAACCTAGATTTGCGGCACATCTGAGCAACATAACCAACGCTCATGGAATGTAACTTCAGGGGGAATGTGAGCAGACATGTCGGTGGTTTGCACAGCTAACTAGCTATGAAGCTGTCATCTAGTCTGCAGGCGCAGTGTTCATCAACAGGCTAATCGAATCGATCGTGTTAACGTAGCCACATGTGAACTGGTTGTCGATATACATAGTTTAGTGAGTCGATATAACTTTAGCAGGAGGTGCTAGCTTACTACACAACCGTAACTACATATACTCACGTTATTGTACCTTTGTGCACAAGCGGTAAACACCGGTGTAACGCTCGGGTTAGCCCCTCGCTGGAGAGGCTGACGTTACTTCGCCTACGCCTCACTGGCTCGAAGTAATGTTTTGGCGGATTTACTGCCCAACTTTAGACCGAGGCATGGCTTGAGGCCTACACAACCGACACCATTAACAGCCGAGCTTCCTTTCGAAGTAACAGAAACATTATTTTAAAGATAACACGTGTTTTGTCGGGGACTTAATTGTCGTCCAGTGAGAGATATGTAACTGACAGTACGTTACCTTTCAACCGCGTATGCTCGTAAAGTGTCCAGCATTAACGTTACATTTGATGTAACGTTACAGCCAGTGTAGTCCACCACCACCAGGGTCACGTTAACGGCGGTCAAAATCGTGGTTAGCTTGACGTTAATGAACCAGCCCCGGGAGTCTCCGCATGGATAAACACTTCACCGATACTGTTACCGAAATCCACGAGTCTCCGTTTGATAACTGTTTCACAGAGCGGGAAACACAGCCCTGCTGACCACCGTTCACTTGTCGCTGAGGATGCCTTGCGCACTGTCAACAGATGGGTTCAGGTGCACCCATGCTGCCTTCAGGGACTTCCCTGAAACATCCTAAACACCAAGTTGTGCTAGTTTACCGGCTCTGTGAATGACATGTTTCAAAGCAAATTAATAAAAAACACCCCTTCCTTGTTAGTCATTCTGATTCTTAATGCTTATTAGATTATGTTAAAATATTTTACAGAGTTACGAATTCTTCAGGTCCACATATTGTGACAGAGGGATCAATATAGTGAACTAATAAAGACATGCATCTATATGTAAAACAATTAATTATTAGTAAAGTGACTACTATTAATGATGTCACTGTTGCAGACTGAAACCCCATATGCTCAGATTGCAACTTGGCCCATAACATGAACAAAATCACAATAAACTCTGTAGTATTAATTATTTGTATTTCTTATTGACCCATGTGTCAATGTGAAACCCCATGTTCAGGCAGCGGGTCACCGTTTCCAGCAGAACAGGTCTGGTTAAGCCTGCACGCTACCTCTCAGCAGCAAACAGCAGATGTAGACTCAGCTGCTGGTGAACACAGTGGAGCATTCAGCAGTTGATTCTACTTTTCTCAGGAATTGGTGGAAATCAAAACGTGGATATTAGCTTTACATGCATCAGGTGGACACAAATACAACTCAGGCAACAGTTTACTTCCCCATAACACCTCTAAGGGGACGATATGTTACTGTCGTGTTTCAGCATGGTCTGCAGCCCCTAAGTGGCCCGTTGATGCATCTGTGAATGATGTGCAGCATCAGTGAATATTTACAATCAAAGAAGAACATAAATCAAGAAGCTTGGCAACTATTTAGTAGAGGGGTCAGGCTGTCTCTCTGACCAATCACGGGACGCACTGTACCCGCTAGTCACGGTGGCTGCCTGTGATTGGTAGAGCAGAGGGGAGGAGGGGTTACCTGTAGGGTTGTTAGACCGGGACCGACGAAGACATGTGTTGATGAAAAACTGTACGAAGACCGATGATGTTCGCTGGAGTTGCTTGGCACTATTGTTGACGGTTTCTGTTAATAAACCAGTCTTGCAAGGACTTCACTCTGTCTCCGACTCGTAACTGGAACATTACCCAGATAGCAAAATTCATCTGTCCCATTGTTGGGCCACATAATTGTGTTTCTATTGGCCCAGTATACGCCCGGGTCCTCTGCCCGAAACTGGCCAATATACAGCATGTCAGATGAAACGTAAGTGGGCCTGACCTGGCCCGATGCGTTTTAAACACATTGTAAAATGCTGTGGCCCAGTTCTGGCCCACATACAACATTCTAACTTTTATAATTAACCCCAGCTTTGGCCCAAATACTGATATCAGATTACGAATGTGCTGCTGGCCCAGACCTGGCCTATGTACTGCATTATGGGTTGTGTTGTTGCCATGGAGACCTAAAATCCCACCCCACCTCTGGGCTAACCTCTGTTCCATGGGGTATTTTTGTATTTCTTTCATCAGAAATGTGTCTTAAAAGCTGAAACGTGATACTTGGTTTTTCTGTAAAATAATATTAATACAATTTCACTGAGCTGCAGTTTTTAAATGCTACAATATTGCCATGTGTTTATATACATACAAAAACATTAGCAAGTGCTAATACGTTGTAGATTGCATCTTGCTTAAAATATAAAGAAAATATCAAAAATACCCAGTATCATATTTCAGCTTTTCACAAAGACACACTAAAGAAAAGGCAAAAACACATTGAGGAACAGAGGATGGTGCAACACAAATTACCCCCGATAAGTACACAATTATGTTGATGTACATGTATGTGTATTTCTGTTAGAAATCAAAAACAAATATACAAGTTCAACTCAATTTTAATTAAAATTTTGGTCAGTATTGATGTACCAACTTTGTATCAAATTTGAACACATTCAAATTTGAAAACAAGTACCAACAAATATTTTGTATGCATCTCATTACAGGTACTTCAGTGGATGGAGAATACAGTATGATGTATTGAACACATTCAAATTTGAAAACGAGTACCGGTACTAACAAATATTTTGTTGCATTCAACACCAAGTTCATGGAGATGACACTAAGATTTTGGCTCGCCGTCTTCCGCCCCCTTCTCGATCCGCTGACAGCTGCAGCCACCTCTTCATAAACATCTCAACCTCACGTTCAGAAGCCCTCGATGTTAGAGGGTTCTGCCTTACGGCAGCTGATGTGGAAAAAAGTTTCCAAAGACATTAAAGTTTCTGTTGGTACAAACAAAATGAGGTGAAATTCGATCTTAACTATGCGTATTTACCGATTACAGCTGTCTTCAGGTGTAGGGAAGCCATGGAGGTTTTCCCATTAACTCCTCTGCAATTGGTGTCCTTGGTGAGGGTGTTTGTGATGAGGTGCTTCATGAGACGCCAAACTGTATCTTTCACATCACTTCCACCAATCAGGCTGAGGTGGTTTATCTAAAGTATGAAAAAATAATGTATACGTGTGCCTCTTGTCAGAAAGAATACACTCACTCACCAGTTTTGATCGAAAGTCAGATTCCTGAAGTTGGCTTTCAAGACTTTGGAGGCCTTGCTGGTCCTTGCAGGAGACATCTTCTTTTCTTGCATACAGAATCTGTAGGATGTGTGTTTGCTGCTCGAGAATAATCTCCTGCTTAGTGAGCATTTCCCGCATCAATGCTGAAAAAGAAATATGTAAAATATGACATAAACATGACATGAAACTCAATGACTTTGGGTGGTTTTTTGTTAGTTTTTAAAAAGATGACAGAGCTGTCTCCTCCTCGACATACCACCACTACTAAATACATATAGGAGAAACACTGAAACAATACATGAATGATCTACCACTTACAGGTTGTAGTGTCAATAGGCCCTGAGGATTCCAGCATGGCACAGGCACTGGCTGAGGCCATGGATTTGGATGATCAGGATCTTCGATTTAGGTAGAACAAAAAACAACTTTTTATTCAAACATAAATACTTCAAACATTTAGACACCACAGTGTAATGAATGATTGTGTTTGCAAAATATACTTTGATGGAAATAGACATTTTGGCAAATTCACATAATCGCATTTTACTTTTAGATCATAGAGTAATGATAGTTAGCTTAGGTTTATCACTTCTACGTCAATATCACCAGTGGTCAGTGACTTAATGAACAAAAAGAAATGTTCATTAGAGAAAAAAAAAATGCATTAAAATCAGGTTGAAACAGAGAAAATGTAACTCACACTGATTTGAATAGAACAAACTTGAAACATTTAACACTTTGCAGCCAGGTCTCTTACAGTAAACAACTCTTGCAGGTGTCTCGCTGCAGCTCCCACTTGCTGAACTGTCTTGTGGCCTCTGCCAGGTGAATGAATGTCCTTGTTTCTGAGGAAACTGGACAGCTTATGTAAACAGGACAGTGTTATGTGGTAGTGTAGTTAGTGGACCCAAACGCACGCACACAGCAGGTTTACTCCAGCCAAGTCTTTATTTAACGGTGCAGGAGCAGTCACAGAATGAACAAACAAAAAAACAAAGACTAACTGTCCAACAAACTAAAGTCACTCCGATAATCTCCACCGGAGTCAGGAGGGAAGCTCAACCGAGGCCGGGACAGGTAGCCTCCGGAGTCGGGAGGGAAACTCGACCGCACTCAAAAAACTCAAAGAACAGAAAACAAACACGTAACGATCTTCACTGAATCGGTGTTCAGACTTACGTGACCAGACTGATAACCGGACGGACTGACGAGGCAGAAGACGATAAGGAGTTGACGCGGGTGAAAGACAGTACGACCTGACAACCCCAGACTGCAGGACCAGAGTTTATATAGTGACAGGGGAATCATTAGCGGGCCCTGAGTCTGGTGTGTCAGGCTGCAGGAGGTGATCGGCTGGAGTGTCCTCAGCTGTGTACAATCAAGGGTGTGGCCATGGGAGGTGTCTGGAAGCAGAGGACAAACACAGAGCACATGGCACACAACAACAAAGAGGGGAATGACAGGACACATGAGGAGAGGAGATCAGGGGAAACACACAACGGGTCAGACAGGGATCCTGGATCCTGACAGACAGAGACAAATCAGAGTTAATAAGAGTTAAGTGCATTTCTGACAGAATACAAAACATTTTAACCACAGTTTGGATTATTATAACCTTTCTTACATATTTGTGCTTAGTGAAAGGCCTGGCTTAACCAAGAGCAAAACATTGAGGATACTTTCATAACTTATTTGTTTGGTTTGGTAAAAAGAACTCTGCTGTGTTCTCCCATTTAGTAAAGTTTGTTAGGGCTGATCTGAGTGCAATCAATCAAACTCAGGTGCAAACTTAACTGGACTGAGACCGCCTAAAACAGAGGGTCCCCGTCCAGTGTTTGTCTTTGTCTATTCATCACTATTAATGATAAACGAGTTCCAACCGCACACCAGACTTAAAATGCTCATCATCAGTTATTTCTTGAGCGGTGACACCAGTGAAGATAAATGCAGACATAGCCAATTTTAAGGTGCAGCAAAAGCTGCAGTGTAGGTCCATGTAATATCAAATCAATGACAAAACCTATCATTCATTATGACTCATGTTTACAGCTCTTTGTTTGTTCAAATTCAAAACTGTAAACTGGAGCAGTTCAACTCAGCTAAAGCAATGCTTTGGATTTGGTCAATCTGGAAAGTTACCTCCAGTATATTTGTACATGCAAGGCTTTCTGCATGTACAAATATACTGTAGGTAACTTTCCAGATTGCATATTTGCACTGTGTATTGATCATTACTAATAATCATGAAAATTACTACATTAACGCTCATTTCTCACAAGATGTAACATAAACATAAAATTCAAGTGCAGTCTTAGTGTAATTATCTGTCTCTCCTATGTGTTTTCATTAACATTTCAGTCACAATTTGAAATATGCAACTAATTCTCTTACTGTCACCAACGCTTGATGCGGGTGTCTCGTGGCAGCTCCCATTTGTTTTGTGGCCTTCGCAGGGTCCATGAATTAGATTTTTTCTGAGGAACCTGGACAGCTTAAATGGACAAGACAGATGTCACTATTGTTTTATTTTCCTGACCACTGCAACTGCAACTTGAGTGAGTCCTCTATCTGCTATGAGTAAAACTCAACTCAAAATAAAAGCTAAAGCTACATCTGATTATTTATATTCACTTCACCTGTCTGGCCATCTGAGTCTGCATCAGATTGATAAACCTGACCTATAACCTCTGCATCCTCAACATCTCCTTCACTCTGAAAAGATGCCATCATGGCTCGGATTCTTTTTACAGCTCGCTTTCTCACTTGTCATCTATCCATTTTTAGAGCCTAATCACTGTCACTAAATACTCACTAAATTGCCTAACCTGATAGTACCTTGAAGACTGTGGTGCAGGTCGGCGTCAAGGACAAAGGAATCTGTAAAGACAATATATATGCAAATTAGTTAAAAATGTATGACCAAAATTGCAGATGTGCACTTCATTTTATTTGTGAAGTTTTAAATCATATGAGAAAAGACTTATGATAATTTTTGTAGTCTGCCTACTGAGTTGCATGACTAGACACTTTTACATATTTAACGATACATGTACAGCTATCAATGAAATGTTCTATCTGGAAAATGATCATATTTAATATTTAAACTACCTGCATTTTATTTTCTGTAACTGATCGGTGTTAAAAATATCCCTAATCCTATTCCTAACTATAACAAACAATCACTGGCAGAACGTCTTTCCCTCTCGTGCCAACTTTCCACAACAGGCCCACATTGTGTTACTTACTACTGGGCCCGTGTCGATACACCGTATGTGGCCCGCACCCTTCGCGCAAAATCGCGTCCAACGCGCCGCAAAAAACGCGTCCAACGCACCGCCGGTCGTGTTCACACCAAACGCCGCAAAATCGCTCCGTGCCGGAGAGGGGGCGTGGTTTATCGTCCTGGAAGCCGTTCACCTGGCCGCCATTTCTTTCCGCTATCAACCATGAAAGGAATAAGGACAATTTCTGCTCTGTACGTGTTGTGGAAGTCCCTCAAACGTCGGAATGCCAAACGCCGTCGTCTCTGGGTTCATAATAGCATCCGTAGGCGCACACAGCTCGGTGAATTTCACAGACTTCTCCAGGAACTACGTCTGGATGACTGCCACTTCCAGCGCTACATGAGGCTAACCATTAGCCAGTTTGATGACCTGTTGGCTCGGGTCGGTCCCAGCCACACGTCTTTGTTGCTGACGAGGCTTTTCCACTGAGAAAAAATCTCATGAGGCTATTCCCCGGCCACATCCTTCCAAGGGACCGCCGGATCTTCAATTACCGTCTCTCCCGAGCTCGGTTGGTTGTGGAGAATGCCTTTGGGATCCTTTCTTCTCAGTGGAGGATGTACAGGCGAGCCATTGAGGTCCACCCAGAAGTTGCAGAGAAGTGTGTGAAGGCTACATGTGTTCTGCATAACTTCCTGCGGAAAACCACCCCAACAACTGCAGTGGCCATACCGGTTGGAGAGGTGGAGCCACTGCCAGATCTGGGAAGAATTGCTGCCAACAACTCGGCAAGAGAGGCTATCAGGGTGAGGGAGGCCTTCACATCCTACTTCTCTGCTGAGGGAACGGTCCCATGGCAAGACACCGTGTAATGCCCAAGCACATCCAAACGGCTCTTTTAAGAGCCACCCACACGTTACTACTGAGCAAACGTCCTGCAATGTTACTTAATATATGTAGTAGCAGTGTGTCCTTCACAATACAATCATCTCACACTATAATGTACTATATTCAGTGCAGTGATGGGATGTTATAAAAAAAGGCATATATATGTATATATATATAGGATAGTTGTATCCTTTGTTTGTTAAGTTTTCTTGTAAAACTACAATAAAGAACATGGACAAAGTAACATGAAATAAAGTGCATATATTTATTGAAAATATATAGAAAAACATATACAAAAAACATATACAAACTGTGTAATTGTTTTTTTTTAATTCCTGGTTCGTTCCCTGGAAAGATTGTCCCCCAGATGTCTACTCCAAATGTTCCAAATTCAGCACCACAGTGCTGGCTTCATAAATTAATTTGTGAATTTGAAATTTTACATATTCCTTTTGCTGGGGTGGCAATCTGTCCAGGGAAGGAACCAGGCTCCTCATGAAGAGTTCATCCTCAGATAGTGGTGGAGCTGGTGGAGCAGGTGGAGCAGGGGTGTCTCTTTCCAATGCCTGCAGAATGCGCTCCTCTACCTCCCGCTGCTTCTCGATCCCTCTTGGCCTTTTTGGGGCCCTTCTCTTTCCTGTATGACATGGAAACAACATATTTAGTGAAACTATTGCATCCCATCACTACAATAGCTTGTAAAGTAAATATTTGTAATTGTGAAAAACATACCATGAATGCATGAATTGTATTCATACAAAAAAATGTATAGGAGCAGGAGTGGGAGGAGCAGCAGGAGGAGGAGGAGCAGCAGCACCTTGAGGTTCTTCCTCACCGTCCTCTGATGACCTGTTCACCTGATCTGTTTCATCTTTGAACATCAACAATAAAACAATTTTATAACTCAAAAGTGCTGCTTTAATTAAATAGTAATTTGCCTTTAAAGCTATGATAGTATAGTGGTTTAAGATCCGGAGCCCAGGGTTCAAAACTCACCTTTATTATAACTTATTTTTGCTCATGAAACATTTTTTTTAATAAGTATGAAAACTATACAGAACCAGGCTTTGCCAAATGAAAAAAAAAAAACCTCTTGCACTGCTTTGGCCTGTCGTTACTACTTCAGCTGTAGTAATATTTTCTGTATGACTGAACTATGCTGTGGTTTTGTGTCTTCACTTCAACAAACCTTTCCTGTCAATCTCAGATGGCCCTGTTGCTGCCTCTGACATGTCGAAGAAAATCACCATATAACTTGTGAATCCAACTGTTGTTCCAATCTTAATTTCCATGATTGCAGTAAACACGAGTGTTCCTCTTATGTCAAAGTATCCAGAATCATTTGAGATGTTAAAACCTCATATCACAAGTAAACAGTTAATATAACGTGTTATGTAACACATATTCTGGTACAAAACAACATTCTTAAGAAGTGATTAGGAGCAGACACAGGGGAATCAACCAAACAACATTCTTAAGAAGTGATTAGGAGCAGACACAGGGGAATTAAACTCTCTCCTAAGAGTATCAAAACATTTCCGTATATGGAGCTATGTCCTGCCATTAGGGCAAGTGACCAGAACATGCCCTAATTAGGAGTCCAGAAGTGCTCTGCTTTTCGATTCAACAGACTGGTTTGATTGATGGAACACAGCTAAAGGGGTCGTGCATTTTGACTATAAGAGCGATCTGTGTAAAGCAGTACATGGGAGTCGTTTCAATATACTGAACTGGTTGATGTTGCCTTGATCTTATTAAAACACTTCCCGCTGGTTGCAACTCCAGTCCGCCGTCTCGTCTCGTCATTTTGCCACAACATAATTGGCGCCCCAACGTGTGTTCGAGTCGAGGCCGAGGCACCTTCCACTTCTTCAGCCAACCGACAACCACGCTAGAGGCCACGTATCAGGTAGGAGATTTTCATATCTCACCATAGTTTTATTTCTGTATAGCGTGGTTCTCGCTTGTGTGATAGGGAGGGAGTGTCTGGGGTCCCCTCAACGGAACCCACGCTCTTTGGCGGAGGAGGAGAGAGGCAGACTGGTGTTTGCTGGTAAAAAACTAAAAGTTGAAATGTTCAATGGATTCAATTTGATCTCCATCTGTAAAACAGACGTACACAGCACCATGTTGGCGTGACGCCTGGATTGGCCAGTAAGCGAAAATGCGGAGCGCTCCGTGAATCTCTCAAGCTCAAGAGACTTTTAGTACGCTGATGACGAAGCGACTTGTGTATGCTCAGGAGGAAGCAATTTCTGCAAATAATTGTAAGGAACTCCATTGTGAGTTGGATACGCAGGTCCTGAAACAACCCTCTACTCGAGAGAGAGAAGTAACGAAAGGACTGGCTTAGATTTACATAGTATAACTATAATGTGGGTCTGTTAAGAGTGGTTTCTGTTTAAGGCAGGACACTACACTGATGAGACTCAGAAATTTTGTGCAGAAATCGAATTGAGCCGGAAAATTAATATCTAACTAGACCATAAAATGAATAATACAGTTTGAAAAGGTGTGCACACGACTGTAACTTATTGACATTACTGATAAAGTAATACTATAAAGGAGAGATCCTTATGTGACAAAGGGAAGAGACAAAACGAGACAAAAAAAAGCAATTTAAAAAAGCAATTTTTTAAAGCAATTAAAAATAAAGCTTACACATAGTCAAAGTCTGACATTAGAAAAAGAAGATAAAAAACAAAGACCTGAACAAAAAACTGACTGACAGACTGAGACCGCTGACTATTGATGACCCATACACCCGGGTGGCTTTGCATGAGTATGAGCTATTGGCATGTTTTTGGTTGTTTACCCAGTGGTAATGCTTTTGCAAAAAATATATAGAGTTTATTTCAATCCATCTGCATGTATACAGGCTATATTGTGTCCAGATCCTATTCTGTCTGCAGGAGGAGAAAAAAGAGAGAAAAAATAAAAAGCTCATGCTCCGTGTACTTGGTGGTGGCCGGACGCCCAGATGTGTGTGCGTAAACTCAATTTAGTAGCCAGTATAAACTCTTGCGCAACCTCCCTAGTGTATGATTGGCTGTACGCCCAGATTTTGGGGCTGTACAGGCTCGCTCACTCCGTACAGAGAGGAGTAGAGGTGTCATACATACAGACATTGATCATACATAGTCCTAAATAATCAGAGGAAGAGTGTTGATGGAAAGGTGTTGTGGAAGATTGCAGGAGGGATTGTTGGTTGCACTTGGTGCATTGCTGGCCATCTCAGAATCGCACAGTGAAGATCGCTGTGCGAGGGGGGAGGTACTGAAAAGGTTAAAGAGACAAGGGTACTGTCACCAATGTAGGGTCTGTGCTCAGAACAATGTGCGGAGAGGCAAAACAACAGTGGGACACATCCCAGTCCCAGAAGAGCCGTTCAAACACTTAGTCATGAACTACGTAGACATGGTTGGGATATTTATCAGATAATACTATTTCAAGTATAATAAAAGCTATCCAACTATTTATCAGAAGTAACAGCACAATTGTAACTTGTAAAACGCGGGGATTAGACGAGTAATCTGAACTCTGTTGGACGACAGAAGCGCGCAAATAATAGCTGATTCCTCCCAGAAGGTGAGAAGCTGTCCTCAGACGGGGTTCCAGATTGCCGCTCTGATCCTGGAACTAGAAAAAAGAATTCCACTCGTGAAAAATTATTTTGTGGTATAACAGACACTTTGAAGTGATAAACTTGTAACCTCGCACTTAAGTTTCGTAAGGGTGTTGGACAGATGTGTCCTGGCTAACGTGTAGTATTTAAAGGTTTGGTGTATCCATTCAAGTTGAACTAAGTCTTGACACGAGTGTTTTGAAGATACTGTAAACGACAAATTAGATAAAATGGGTAAAAGTCAAAGTGAGTCTGAGCAGCTTGATGCCAAGGTCTTACCTCCAATAATAAAATATATGCGGGACAAAGATAATCAGACTGCCAAACAATTGAAAGAATGGATCAAATGGGTTCCCTGAAAAAGGCAGTTTCAGCCTACAAAAATGTTATTAACTCAAAACGTGTTTAAAGCAAAAGGAGAAAGAGGAAGCAGAAATATATGTAATAATGTTTAAGGGAGAGAAGTGGAGAAGTTACGTATAATGGTATAAAGAACATTTGTTGGACAGAAAATACTGCTGCTGTCTCTGTTTCTCTGTCTCCCAAGCAATACGAGTGTTTAAGGGGGAGATTACACGCGTGTCCTTGGCATGAGGCCCAGGAATGGAGAGGATGTCTGACTGGCTGCACAGTCAGATCCACACTCACTGACTTCAGGAACACAGAGGATCCTGGTAAACTCTACAGTAATAAGGGTGACGTATACAAAACAAGAAGTACATCAATGTCAACAGTGAAAGGAATAACTTAACTTATGTTTGATAAGAATACACACACCATGGTTTCAAATGTGTGATGTAAGACAGGTGAGGGGTGCTAGTGTTCACCCAAAATCGTGATCTGCCCAATTTCAAAATCTGATTTCCACCCATGCAAGAAGCAATATCTACTCAATCGAGATATTAATGATATTACACCCGTTCTTGAGTCTTTAATGAAGGTTGGTATAATAATCGAATGTGATGATACACCGGTGCACGCACTAAATTTTTCCTGATAAAGAAAATTCGAGACTTGAGGGAATCACCTGAGTGATGATTGTCTAAGATTTACAAGCCGTTAATGTATCGGTGCATCCACGAGCACCTCAAACTTTGGCTGCATAAGGTCACAAGGCTAACTGTCCAAATTGTAATTTGCTCTCGATAAAGTTTCATATCTGGGACATGTGATCACAGCAGAGGGCAGAACCCTCCCTCCCAAGAGAACACAGGCAATTAAACTGTGCCTAAACCACAAACTGAGAAACAAATGAAGAGCTTTTTAGGAATGACGTCACAGTGTGACAGTGGATCCCAAACCACTCAGAAACAGAGGCTTTCCTCTATCCATGATTCATGGTAAACATCTTTATGCGCATGACAAACTGACCTGGACCGACCGCTCGACTGATGACTTTAATGACAAAGATTTTAATCCTGCTACTCTTTGTCCTACTGCAGCAGATGGAGAGCCACATAACTGTGTTGTTTCTCCTGAACAGGTCTGCACACCGAGACCTGACCTCACAGACACGCCCACCAAATGCTGATTTACAACTGTTAGTGGACGGTTTGGCATCCCGCTTGCTGGACACGGGAGAAGGGTTGGTTGGGTTTGCTGTAGTCTCATCATATGACACTCTGTGCAGCGGTAAGTTGCCAGCACACTTTTCTGCTCAAGCTGCAGAACCTGTGGCCCTTACAGAAGCCTGTAAGCTTGCTGCCGACAAAATAGTTAACATCTACACAGACTCTTGCTATGCCTTTGGTGTAGTGCACTTTGGCACCTTGTGGAAACACAGGAGCTTTTGGAAATCATCCTGCAAAACCATTTCTCACCACCGTCTCGTGGCCGACTTGCTTGAAGCCATATTGCTCCTTAAAAATGTCTGTGTTATGAAATCTGATGCTCACACTAACGCTTCTGATCCCATTTCAACAGGAAATGCTGCAGATGATGCTGTGACTGAGCAAGCAGATTATTCAGGAAAATTTTTTTTAATTTATTTATCTACAGAAATATCCCTCACTTATGATGTTCAAGTATTGCAGACATTAGCGACCCCTGCAGAGAAAGTGTTGGGCCTAATCTGGTGCAATTTAAAGATTATGAATGGATAATGGCTTATTATTATTATTAAAATGTATTATGAGCCCAGACAACTGCCACATGAATTATTGTATTGTTAAGCTAAATTAGCCCACAGCAGAGATAACTTGGCAAAAGGGGGAATATGTGATATATTGTAAAGGTAGATCCACATTTTGTATAGTTTTTAAAGTTAAAAAGGAAATTTAATAAGATATTAAATCTTATACTTTCTTTAGCTGGTCATAACAATCTTGATGTATCATCAAAGCAAATAATAACACCACTTAAATACAATTAGTATAGATATTTTGAACATTTTATCTCTTTTACACAAAATTGAATTCTTGTGACAACATGATGATGTGATGAGCTAGCCCTCGATATTAGATAATACGAATATCTAATACAATATTTAAATTCGTTTTTAACTGCCATTAGGGCATGTAAGAACTGCAACAACAAATATTATTTATATTTTATTAGGTTGTAATTTTAGAAAACGCTATGCTAAGCTCACAGTCCAGCAGCACAACTACTTTTTTGTGATGTGCTTAAAACATAACCACAGTCCATGCTTGTACCAATGACACACATCAGCAGAGTGTGCCAAAGATCCAAAACATCTTAGACATCACACTATTCCACTGTTTAATGTGTTACACCAACTTGTCCTACACTAAGGTGTTCAAAGATTACATTTTCTGTAAACATGTCTTGCACCATAAAGATATATATATATATATATATATATATATAAGTACGCCAGACATCATCCCTCTGACAGACCTTGACCTTATCATTAAAATAGGTAAGGAATTTGTTACAATCGTCAACAGAACAGCATGGTAATGTAGAGACAGACAGTGAAACAATTCTCTTAATTGTGTCAAACAGAATCTTGGGATTTCTCTTTGAGGAAGAGATGAAGTTGGCAAAACAAGCAGTTCTAGCTTCCTTTACTCCAGCATGAAAGGAAACTCTGAGGTCCTTGAGATATGAGTGATGCACTTCTAGCCCAGTGGCTTTCCAGAGCCGCTCTGTCCTGCGTCACTTCCGTCTCAGGCTGCAGACAGCGTCTGTCATCCACGGAGAAGTGTTGGAGGCAGCCCTGGTCCTTTCCTTAAAGAGTTAAGAGGTGCCACTTTATCCAGCAAAGTGGTGCAATGTTCATTAAAAGACTGTATCAAGAGTTCAACATCATTGTGGTTTGTGTTACTATCACAGCAAAAGTGCATTGAGAACTGATCAGCTGTACTCTGAGTAATAATGAGTAAGGAATGTTCGTTTCAGACACAAGAAAATACTGTAACCCAGATAGCAGTCAGTTCTGGGCCGACTCTGGCTGACCTCCGCCAGTGTCGGCTGACTGACGGACAGATTATCTGTGTATATGCCAGAATTGGCCCAGAGGTGGACGTAGCGTTACAATATTTTGGTAGTAAAGCTATTACTGGGCCAAAGGTTGTTACATAGGTCATGGCCCAATACTATGTTGTTCGTTTTTGGCCCACAACACTGACTGAATGCAACTTGCTGTGAAGTATACATGTCGTTGCTGGGCCAGAACCGATCACCCGGCATTTTTTTACGCAAAGTGCAACAGGTAAGATGACATTGTTTTTAACTACAGCCTGTCCCGAATTGACGCACTCATGTATACATTTCACAAAATACAATTGTCTTGTCCAACCAACTGCCAGTTAAATACAAATTATAAAATAGCACATCTACCTAGTTTTTATTCCATTAGTTTTTATTTAGTCAATCACAGTCGTAAAAGAAAGTAAAGATTATCCTGTGAAAACAGTCTGGTCCTGCATCTGTGACGTACTCTGCGGTACTGTCTCCCTCGACCCTCCCCATGTTACCGCTACTCTCCCTGGGAGTCACGAACCGCAGTCAAGGACCGCAGTCCGCCAGTTAGAGACCCCTGCTGTAGACCATAACATCCTGATCAAGAGGCTACGTGATTGGGTTGGCATATCTGGCATAGTGTTAGACTGGTTTACATCTTACCTCAATGACAGAAGTTTCAATGTCTCTGTGGGTGATTTTGTGTCTGTTACCTCTCCACTGTCTTGTGGTGTACCGCAAGTGTTTTTTATGTTTGTAATTCTGCTCCTGTTAAGCACTTTGTGACTGTCTGTGAAAAGCGCTTTATAAATAAATCTTACTTACTTTTTCTAAGCTAACGAAAACACAACGATTCTTATTTTCATGTCATTATACTCTAATAAAAACATAGTTATGAATATTATATTCCATTTCCGCCATTAAATCCCCTAAATGTTACACACTGTTCCTTTAAGTGCTTAGTCATACCTGCATTTATAACAGCAGCATTTTATCAAAATCAGTAGTTTTCATTCCAGTCATTAATGTGGTGCTTACGTCCAGAGTTGATTCTCACCTGGTGATCTGCTCACTGATTGATTTTGAAAAGAAGCTAGTTCGTTTTTTGTATAAACTATTTCTTCTTCTATTATTCCTATTCTTCCAGCTATGAATGCCTGCTGATCACAGGGCACCCATAAAGAGCTTCATCACAGCAAAATACCCTGAATGAAATACAACCGTTGGACATTGTTTACGGTCTGTTCACTTCTGTGGGGGCTGAATCTGAACCCACCGAGAGGAGGCCAGAGCACATGTCCAGCTGCTGTGTTTACAGTAGACACGCTGCTCCAATAATAACTCTACCAGGACTGATTTACAATTATAAGGAATTTAATCCCAACAGTAAACATACGATTATACACTGAAGTACACTGTTTATATGAAATATCAAAACAATAAAACCCCATTTGCAAAAAACTCACTCAGCTCCTCAGTTCAAAAAACACACAGCCGGTTCCTGAGAGCCACACGAGAGAGAGGGAGGCCACAACGAGCAAGCCCCTCCCATGTGAGAAAAATACTTAAAATAAACCACCCACATCCGGTTTGAAACTCCTCCCCTTTCTTTTATTCGCCTGTCTGTCTCTCTGACCCTACTGTCTTAACACATTCAATGTCTGTCAGTTATTGCTTAAAACCCTTCTATGATAATCCTCCAGTATAAAAGCTAAGCTTCTGCAACTTAGGCACAAGCTTCATGTCTTTAGTTTTACTTTTAGCTACTAATCTTACAACACTTTATGCTTATCTTAATTATGCATTTCCAAAACACTTATGATTATGCCTAAATATTAATTCTTAATTATGAATTATGAAACACTTTTATTATATCTAAATAACAGACAGTTCTACGCTCAAATTTCCGACACTTCATCAAACCCCAATAAAGTTAAAGAGAAAATGGCAAATAAAATCTTGTGTATTTTATAATCAGGATATTCATATATGTGACCTGAAGCAATGAGACTCCTCCAGACTGTCCCAAGTCACTCTGTATTCACCAGGTCTATGTAGCACACTGCATTCACTGTCGGACATTTCACTGAGAGTCTGATCTCTGATCAGTAAATGTAAACTATCAGTGATGATGCAGAATGAGGTCTGTAACTACAGCAGCTACTGTAAGCCTCATTTTATGCATTGAGTTGAGATTTGAAAAAAGGCAAATAACCCAGTTTGGAGACAAATAAACCCCAACAGATGTTGGTTACCATGGACAATTTGACTGATCGTGCCCTCTAGCATGGTAGATGTTGGAGAACAGCTGGTGAACATAGAGGAGCATTCAGCAGCTTTTCCTCTCAGAAGAGGCTGGAGACCAAAGAGCCAAGAAGAGTGAAATCTGGATGAGATTCAGCAGGTGAACTCCAAATGAAGGTCTGCTGAATGTATAGGTGTGTTTGCTGCTTTAACATGTCTGTTAAACAAAAGACAATACATAAAATCAGCATGAACATTCAAACAATAGTTAATAATCTTACCTCGAGGTCGACTTACGAGCTTCTTTTTCTGGAGCTCTCCAGCAAGTCTTCAGTGGGTTAAAGACGGCTCAGCAGGTTCTACAGCAGGTTACATGTGCTCAGTGTTCCAGCTGCACCACTCAACCCATCCAGCGAATCAGAGGCAGATGTCTTTCATTCTTATTTATTTCAAGGAGCTTTGCTGCATACAAAATGTTTAATGTAGAAACAACTGCAGAGTTCAAAGTCTGGCCAAGAAACATAAAATCAAGCAAACAAACAATTGACTGAATCCCAAGAGCCGAATAAAGGAACGTTCCAGCTCTGCTGTCTACAATGTCCAATACTGTTTGTAATCCCAGTTTATATCAAATATTAAAAATCAACAACAAAATAACACATGGTATCCAAAAGTACGAAGTTTTCCACATGCACATACATTGTCAGAACATGCAAACATCTGTATTTTGTTGTAAAAGCCACATCTGCACTGCCTATATGCAGAACCAGAGCAGCTGGATTGATCCTAATGTTTGGTGGCCGGTTGGTCCAGACCCGGCCGCAGGTATGCTTCCTCTCATACAGAGCGCAGAGTTAGAGAAGGTACAAATGTCTAGATCTGGTGTTTGACGTAGTTACATTTTTTAAATGATAAATACATCTGCAGAAGAATACGTTCCTGTCTTTCAGAGAAAGAATCACTTTGACAGTTTACAAGGTTGATCTATAAAAAGCCTTTATTGTAACCTAACCCCCCCCCCCCCCCCACCACTGTGAGCCATGGGATCTCCATTTCATATTGTCATGTACATGCATGCACATATACGTGAAAGTTACTGTGGTCCTAAATATCCCCTCGGTTTCTTGTCTATATGTGCCGTTGCACATTTGAAGTGTTTTTTTTGTTTGCATGTCTTTCGTTGCATTTTCTATAAAACATTTGGTCACAATCATGCTGAAGCCTGGATCCACAGAGACCGGCATGTAAAGCTACAGAATGAATGGAGATACGGGTTTGTCAGGTTGCATAGCCCCACCCCTCTTGTCTTCCTCCACTACCTTCAGGCCAGTTTCAGGGACCAGCAGTCCTCCTGAGCTCAGACAGCTGCAGGATGTCCTCCTAAACCTGGAGGCAGAGGCAGGTCTGGGCAGTAGGATCCACTCTCCAGTACCGTCAGATCCACTTCTGACCATTGTTAGATATCCACCACATTGCAGCTGTTGTTATGTGATTCGTGTTGTAGTTTATCTTTAGGAGAGTCTGTTTATACAGCTGAGCCCACGAGACCACATCGCCTCCATCTGCAGCGTCTCCTCCTGCTGCAGGACTTCAGTTCTACAGAGATATCCTACATTTACAACACGCCCCATCAAAAGGCATGAACTTCTTCTTTTCAATCAAACGTGTTGGTGGACATGTTAGCTGTGTCATTACAACACACAGCACGTACTGGAGACACACTGACTGATATGAAACAGTCAGCATGTCGTTCACAGTCTGTCCACCAGAGAGCACTGACACGCTGACTTTAAACTGCAGAATGTCCTCTTCAGTCCACCTCACAATGCTTTATACGTTGAAGCAGCTCTTACCTCAGTGTGCAGCAGTCTGCAGATAATATAAGAGAAATCAATGTACTTGATCATTTTGTACTAATTAGAAATGATGAACTAAATTGCCAATTACTGTTAATTCAATTCCACAGAACATGGACAAAGCTAATGATGCTACTGTGTTGTGGTTTGTGTTGTGCTACTGTAGTCGCTGCCACACTCTGTGATACAGTAGCTGCTGGAAATAGCTCTGATATTAAAACATCTATTTTTTGCCAGTTATGCATGAGTATAAAAAGAAGCGCCACTCCATGACACATACTATACCGACACATACGGGACCATGGCCGTAAGGAGTCAGACTGGACCCCCTTTGCTACTTGGGTAAAATCACAGTGAACACACGCTTTCACTCCTTCAACACATAATGTGCAGTCCGAACAACACAGGAGTTTGGAAGACTCACACCGTCACATTGTGACAACAGCACAGGTCCATCTGAACATGCACAGCGTGCTACTGGCATCAACGTGACTGGATCCATGTATTTATGCAGTTTACATAGTTGTTAAGTGCTCGCATAGTGTTTTCATAATGTCGATTC
The DNA here is from genome assembly GCA_028022725.1 of Lycodopsis pacificus. NCBI lineage: Eukaryota > Metazoa > Chordata > Actinopteri > Perciformes > Zoarcidae > Lycodopsis > Lycodopsis pacificus. The sequence goes on from CM051692.1 coordinate 1,554,448, forward strand.
TTGCTCCTCCACCCACACATGGTTTATCAAAAACAAGAAAAAGATGATGGACTTTCATAAGATGCTTTTTCCATTTGTGTCTTTGAAAGCTGCAGAGGTCTGTGCAGACTAAAGAGACCTTCTGTATAGCATGGTCTCCTGCAGAGCTACACACGGAATGAACCAAACATCTACTCCAGTGTGGATGCAGTAGAAAACAGTTGACGTGGCACCTTTTCTACAGTATATCTAAAAGGACAGGCACTTCGTCTTAAAACATCCCCAAACAAGTCTGTAAGAAACATTAGACCTGAAACGATGGCAAACCCGGGAGCAGTTCACAAAAAACACATCTTTGCTTTTACGTCATATGAAAGATGCACAGAATGAGAAGAGAACATCTGCAGGAGGCTTTATATAAATCAAATGATTGAGTCCTCGTTGCTCCTGTGCGCTGCTTCTCTCTTCAAGCTTGCGAAACACATGTAACAGGCAAAACAATGGACGCTGCTTGTGTGGCAGCACTTCATCTGTTCCACTGACACAAAGGGAATGTCATGAAGAAGTAGGCCTCATCACGGAACACAGCTGTTCCTACAGTGTTATGTCTGAGAGGTTGTAACAATTGTAAAACATATATATTCACTGAACTGCTCTGTTTGTGCTGTTTCCTTCACTTCCTGTTGAAACTACCACACTGACTCTTCTAACCATCAGCAGCGACCTCCACCCACAGCGTAAAGAGGCCTGGTATACGGCAGGTGGTGCTCTGGGGACATTGTAACCAGCTGACGGAGCACAGCTCACATCGAGTGTGCTGTTGTCTTTAGCCGTATGAAGAAAGGGCTTCTGCATGTGCTCCTCCATCACTGTGTCTGTGGTGCACAGAGTGGAGCAGTCCAAGCCAAAGAGGCTGTGTTCCCGCTGTGGCATGGAGGTAAACAGAACTATATATATATATATATATATATATATATATATATATATACAATTTCTTGGGATCTTCCCTTTTCTACCAACATCAGGAGACATTCTCATGTTAATGTGTAGTCGTATGTGATATAATGCTGTTTGAGGGCTAATATGGTGCGTCAACCAAACACTGAAGTCAAAGCTAATGAAGGGAACTACTGTAAGACATTCTGTTGTGTGTCATAACACTACGTGCCCGTTGATAAAAGTTCTAACATGACCCACTTCAAGCTTTCTCCCTGTCCAGATGTTCTCGCTCACCTTAGCGCTCCAAGTCAGGATTACAAATACAGCATCAAACACACACACTGACCATGTGAACGAAAGCCTTTAAAGAAGATGATAAAACTCATCACAGTTCCTCAGAATGCATTCAAAAGGTTGGTTTGAAGCCATGCTAGCACCATTCGTCCTCCTCTGCCTCCTGGTAATACCTGTGTGCCCTGAGACCAGAGCCTGCGCTGGTGCTTCCCCCGAAGCTGAAGTGGTACCCGTTGGGCACCCCGAGGTTCTGCTGCGCAGCAGGAAGCAGGGCTTCCGTAATGCGAGGCAGTGCGGTCCGAGATGAGCAGCCGGCACGGGGGCTGGGCGTCAGTGACAGCGCATCCTGAAAGACGTCCAGCTGGTCCTGGAGGCTGCCGTAGAGGCTGCCCGGGGCCTCGCCGTGGCCCCGGCTCAGGAAGGGCTCGGAGCTGATACGAGTGACGGGGCAGGGAAAGTAGCGGGTGCTGTGCCGGAGGGCGTCGTGCTCCGACAGGCCGCGGCTCAGCCGGCCAGGACTCAGAGAGGCCTGGCCGGACACAAAGGGCACAGGGGATGAGTTGGCAGTCTTGTAGGCCACCCCAGGCCGCGGGGTGAGGGGGGTCTGGGGGAGCTGCCGACGTCCTCGGCTCGGCGTGCTAAAAGTGGAACTCGGTGCCACTGGGCTGCCTTTAACCCAACCACTGCCCTGGATGAAAATTGGACAAGCAATTTGAAACGACGAGGAAATGATGTAAGAAAGGAAAGGAAAAGGGAAGGAGACAGGGCCGCCGGAGGTAGGAAAGGAAAGGAAAGATAGCAACATGTATATGTGATGACATGAAAGATGACGGAGAACAAATAAGACAGAGAAGAGAGAATGAAAGAATAAGCACGGGTGGAAAGATAATGACAGATCGACAAAATGGACGGAGAATGATGAAGAGAGAAAGTGGGAGAAGAAGTGAAAGGCCATGAGAAGCTGCACTAAAGGCAAACAGAGGAGGTAGTAGTAGGAGCATGCAGAGGGGTCGCAGCACAGAGTACGACAGCATCTCCACCATGCTGCTCCATGGAACCCTGGGGCCTCTAGTTGTACATTGAAGACACGGTAGAGACCTGTGCTCATCCTGATAGTTCACTACACTCTTCAGCTGTGACCGTCTGACCCTGACCCTGACCCACAGCTGGCAGACGGATCCCTTCTAGTCTGACACTAGAGGCCTCAGCCTAAAGGCTGGTCAGGCGCCACAGGTGTACATGAATACTAGTTCTACAGTTCTTTCATCTAAGAGGATAGTATTCAAAGATAGCAAACACTGTCAGATGAACTCCAAACTGATTACAACCCTGTGAGAATCCCCTTCCCCTGCTTCAGTGCCTGGTCTGTCCCTACTCTCCGTGCCCTCCCACCTGCTTGTTGCTGGTTTCCTGCCCCTCGCCGGGGGAGGCGGCACAGCTGGCGGTGGCAGATTTGGTGTGGCAGTGTTCCCGGCTGCAGTAGCGGTCGCAGGAGTAGTAGCGCTGCTTATCCGCTGCGGAGTGGTGCTTTCTCTCGTGGGAGCGTCCGCGGTCGTGGCTTCGATCTCTGCAGTCGGCCGGGTCAGACTTTGGCTCTCCTGGTGCACCTGTAGAGAAGGACCATGAGATGTTTCTGTGTTCAGGATAATGTTAGAGGCCCGGCTGACTTTGGTTTAATATGGCTTTGAGTGTCAGTAATCTGGTCAGGCAGGCATTCTGAGTCCTGTCAGAATAGGAAGAGCACAGGTGTTGCTAATACGATCAGGTATCACGGCTGCGTTCTGGGTTCAGTGAGCGACTGAAGCAGCTTCAGGATTCAGCTACAAGTTAGTTTATTATCTACACTTGTGTCATGTCAAGATATGTCCTGCAGACTGATGTACCAATGTAAGAACCATTGCTTCATGACTCAGGCCATGTCCACACGACTACGTCTCCATCTTAAAACGCACATCTGTTGCTACGTTTACACCGAGTGTCCACACGAGGCCGGAGAAAACGTCTACGTTTAGAAACAGACCCACTTAAATCACACAATGATCTTTGTCTGTCTCTATGTATCTATACTATTATTAGTGTTTTGAACTCATTTACCGTCTTTAAATTGATTGATGAAGACTTTCAGTCCGTCTCTGAGCGCGTGTTTCCCTTCACTCATACGGTGAGTGAAGGGAATAACATGAATCAATCAACACAGACATTGATTTGTTCCCATGGAGCTTTGAGTTCAGTGAAGGTGTCAGTCCGCCTGCTGAAGGCAGGTTAGTAATAATAATAATAATAATAATAATAATAATGCATTTTATTTGTAGCGCACATTTCATTTAAAAAATCTCAGAGTGCCACAGAGCCAGTACATAGTAAAAACATAGTAGAGCTGCAGAGCTAAAGGCCCGGTCGCCCATGGTGCGGAGCTTGGTGCTGGGGACCCGGAGGAGCGAGCTGTTTGAAGATCTGACGGTGCGGGTGGAGATTTGGGGAGTGATGAGGTCTTGTAGGGAGGGAGGTGCATGTCCATTTATGCATTTGTGTGTGATTAGTAGGACTTTGTAGTCAATCCGGAATGAGACAGGGAGCCAGTGTAGGGAGTGCAGAATGGGTGTTATGTGCTCATACTTCCGGACTCTCATCAGGATCCTGGCAGCGCTGTTTTGGATGTATTGCAGCTTCTGGATGTTCTTGGCAGTGATCCCAGTGAATAGTGAGTTGCAGTAGTCCAGTCTTGAGGATATAAAGGCGTGGACGAGCTTCTCTGCATCTGACAGGGTTAAAGTGGGGCGGAGTTTGGAGATGTTTTGCACAGGTGTTTTATATGGTCATCAAAGGTCAGGTAAGAGTCAAACCTAACTCCCAGATTAGTGACTGTGGAGGAGAGGGGGATGACCTGACCGTCGAAGGTGAGATGAGTTATGGAGGATGACTGAACCTGGTGTGGAGTGCCAACAAGGAGGGCTTCGGTTTTGCTACTGTTTAACTGGAGAAAGTTGTTGCTCATCCACACCTTTATCTCCCCAAGACAGGAGGTGAGACATGACATGGCTGCAGAGGGGCTTGGGGCAGTTTTGATGTAGAGCTGTGTATCATCAGCATAACAGTAGAAAGACATCCTATGTCTGCTGATGACACGACCGAGGGGAAGCATGTAAATAATGAAGAGGATCGACCCTTGCGGAACACCACAGGAGACAGGGAGCAGTCTGAACTGGTATCTTCCCAGTGAGACATATTCAGTTCTGCCTGAAAGGTAGGACTGAAACCACTTGAGTGCAGAGTCTGATAGTCCAATGGTGGTATGGAGGCGCTGTAGGAGGATAGTGTGATCCACTGTGTCAAATGCAGCAGTCAGGTCCAGGAGGATGAGGAGTGAGGGTGATCCTGCATCGGCTGTCATCAGCAGGTCATTAGTCACCCTGAGCAAAGCTGTTTCAGTGCTGTGGGCTGAACGAAATCCTGACTGAAGTTTTTCAAACAAGTTGTTGTGTTTGAGGTGGTCCTGAAGTTGAGAAGCAACTACCTTCTCTAACACTTTGGACAGGAAGGTGAGGTTGGAGATAGGCCTGTAGTTGGCTAGAACCTCCGGGTCCAGGCTGGGCTTCTTGAGAAGGGGACGGATGACAGCAACCTTGAGTGCAGGTGGGACACAGCCAGACTGAAGGGAAAGGTTAACAACTTTGGCAGCAGACTCCTCCTCAGGGAACCAATGACGGGACCAATGTTCAACACAAGGTTCAGTCATATTGTTCCATGAAGCAGATGAGATGATGGGTGTGAAGTAGCAGCATGTGTACTTTACATTTCATATCCAAAAGGCACGATAAATCAATTTTGTATTAATGTTTAGAAACCTCAGCTTGCTGGACTCGTTATTGGTGCTGGTACCAGTTGCCAGGAAGTTACTTCTCCAGCTCTCCATCAAAATGGGAATAAGCATCTATCCGGTAACGGTTAACTGTTGGGCGTGAGTAACTGCTCCTGGGTCAGTCCAGAAGGCCTGGACTCCCTGGTCAACCTCACACTCAAGGACACAGAGCTTCAGGACCGACATGAGGAGGACGAGACATTTACACATCACGCTCACGTTCAGGTCCATCTTTGCATTCTGGGTTTCTACGAGAACATGTTTAGATGCTTTAATGTTAAACACATATTGTATTTAGATATCGTGCCTTCTGTCTGAATAGACCTGTACTCACCCGCTGCTGGTTCACCAGAGGCAGCTTGTTGGTAAATACATCAAAATGACATGTTGAAGGTCTTAAGCTGACCAGAAGTGTCCCGCACGGGACATGATGAAGCAGTTCATGTCCAACAGATGGACTTCAGGATACGGTGTGTGTGTGTGAGTATACGGTGTGTGTGTGTGTGAGTATACGGTGTGTGTGTGTGAGTATACGGTGTGTGTGTGTGAGTATACGGTGTGTGTGTGTGTGAGTGCTGACTAACCAGCAGAGTTAGGTGGTGGTCCACCCAGAGGTGCATCCAAAGACCTCTGCCTCCTCTCCCTGTCTTTATCTCTGTCTCTATCTCGGCGATGGTGGCAGCGGTGGTGGTGGTGGTGGTGGTGGTGGTGGTGGGGGGGCCGGTCCTGGCTGGGTTTCTCCAGGGTGCAGTCCCCCAGGTTGACCTCCTGGGGTCGCTGTGGGGCCACAGTGGAGACGGAGCGCTTCATTGGACTGGCATCAGGAGCAGTCTGAGGTAGAGAGACGAGAAGATCACTTTCCATCATGTAGACCAGCTTCATACGATGACTACAACTGCTCCGTGTTGGCTCACTGACAGTAAACACGCTTCTCTCGCCCGGCCCCGTGCATCTCTACTCCCCATCTATCCACTGACTGGCCCACCTGTCATGACTCTCATTTCCCTGCTCACCTGGTTCCACTTTTCCTTCAGCAGTGTATATCCACTCACTCCCTACCAGATGGTCAATGATGCTCTCCAGACACCTCAACCTGTACGAGCGCCCGTCCTGGATTGGTTTCTCATCTTGTTGCTCCTGTCCCTTCACCCACCTGCTGGCCTTGTGTGTTACAGTCATGTGAGCTGCTTGCCTGGTGTTGGTGTCGTGCTTGCTGACTCACTGACGTAGCTCACTGAGCCATTGTTAACAACATCAGAGTCACCTGTTCTTCCTACTATGATCAGCTCAAATAATATAACAATATACTATACTGTAATATAATATACTATAATATACTATACTATACTATAATATAATATAATATACTATAATATAATATACTATAATATACTATACTATAATATACTATAATATACTACACTATAATATACTATACTATAATATACAACTACACTATAATATACTATACTATAATATACTATCCTATACTATACTATAAAATACTATACTATACTATACTATAATATACTACACTATAATATACTACACTATAATATACTATACTATACTATAATATACTACACTATAATATACTACACTATAATATACTATACTATAATATACTATACTATAATATACAACTACACTATACTATACTATAATATACTACACTATAATATACTATACTATAATATACTACACTATAATATACTATACTATACTATACTATACTATTTCTTCAATTAAACAAAGATAAAACAGAAGTAATTGTTTTTGGTACCAAGGACGAACAATTGAAAATCACCGCTCAGCTTCAATCACTGATGTTAAAACCCACAAACCGAGCCAGAAATCTAGGTGTAGTTATGGATTCAGACCTCAACCTGAACAGCCATATCAAGACAATTACAAAATCAGCCTACTATCACCTGAAGAATATATCAAGGAATAGAGGATTTATGTCTCAACAGGATTTGGAAAAACTTGTCCACGCATTTATCTTCAGCAGACTGGACTACTGTAACGGTGTGTTTACAGGTCTCTGTAAAAAGTCCGTCAGAAAGCTGCAGCTGATTCAGAACGCTGCAGCTCGAGTCCTCACTAAGACCAGGAGGGTGGATCACATCACCCCAGTTCTGATGTCTTTGCACTGGCTTCCTGTCCAACAAAGAATTGACTTTAAAATCCTGCTGTTGGTTTACAAAGCACTGAATGGTTTCGGGCCAAAATACATCTCTAATCTGCTGCTACCTTATGAACCATCCCGACCCCTCAGGTCGTCTGGGACCGGCCTACTTTCTGTTCCCAGAGTCAGAACTAAACATGGAGAAGCAGCGTTCAGTTTTTCTGCTCCACATATCTGGAACAAAGTCCCAGAAAGCTGCAGGTCTGCTGAGACCCTCAGCTCCTTTAAATCAAGATTGAAGACTTTTCTGTTTGCTGCTGCCTTTAATTGAACCACATTCAATTAATATATTCATCAATTTCCTGCATTTCTGCATTTTACTATGAAACTGTTTACACTGTGTTTTAATGAATGTTCTTAATTGTTTTTAAATCTCCTTTTCTTTTGTCTTATGTTTTGATGCTTTTAATGGTTTTATGTGAAGCACTTTGAATTACCTTGTTGTTGAAATGTGCTATACAAATAAACTTGCCTTGCCCTTGCCTTGCCTTGCCTATACTATAATATACTACACTATACTATACTATAATATACTATACTATAATATACTATACTATAATATACAACTACACTATACTATACTATAATATACTACACTATAATATACTACACTATCATATACTATACTATAATATACTATATTATACGATAATATAGTATACTATAATATACTACACTATAATATACTATAATATAATATACTACACTATACTATAATATACTACACTATAATATACTATAATATAATATACTATAATATACTACACTATAATATACTATACTATAATATACTATAATATAATATACTATAATATACTATACTATAATATTCTATACTATAATATTATATTGTATACTATAATATAATATTATACTATAATATTCTATACTATACTATAATATTCTATACTATACTATAATATTCTATGCTATAATATAATATTATATACTATATTATAATATTATATACTATAATATAATATAATATACTATAATATAATATTATACTATATTATAATTGATATACTATACTATAATATTCTATACAATAATATAATATTATACTATATTATAATTGATATACTATACTATAATATTATATACTATACTATAATATTATATACTATAATATTCTATGCTATAATATTCTATTCTATTCTATACTATAATATAATATAATATTATATGCTATGCTATACTATAATATTCTAACTGAGTTTTTGAATGACGACTGGGTTTACTGAGGACAGTCCATCCTTACACTAACACTCAGAAGGACATGGGCACTGTGTGTGTGTGTGTGTGTGTGTGTGTGTGTGTGTGTGTGTGTGTGCGTGTGTGTGTGTGTGTGTGTGCGTGTGAGAGTGTGTGTGTGTGTGTGTGTGTGTGTGAGAGTGTGTGTGTGGGTGTGTGTGTGGGTGTGTGTGTGTGTGTGTCAGCAGCAGGAGGTTGGTGACCGTTGTGCCACATCTTCACAGAGACCTGACTACAACGTGACATCCCAGATCAAGCAGCACTTGGCAAGCCGACCGCATTGGCTGTGATTTTTATTCCGGAATTTACAAGACTCGTCCCGGCATGGGAAATATATTGTAATATTTATGATTACAGATAAGAAGGATGTATAATAACGACACAACATCAAAACTAAACATGACTCAAATTTGACCAATGGAAACTATACTAAAAAGTATTTTGTTTTTTTTGCGTTGGCTGACACTTCATCAAAAGGAAGGCGGTGAAGATGAGCCGTTACCTGCAGCTCGACATTAAGTCGAGGCATAGAAGCCGCTCTGCCCTGGTTCTCCAGACCTGAGCCAGGGACCGGGATGGTGCTGCTGGCACCGGTCTCCATCTTCCTCATCTCCACCGATTCCTGGACATGCACTCACACAAACCCACTCCCATCAGCATCATCAGGTGAGTGGTGGTGGAGTAGACTAATGGTTTCTTTATTTCACCTTCAGACAGTGTTCTTCAGCAGATGTTTCACAGCTTGAACCCTCGGATAACACTTAGAGCTGCACTAAGCAAATGTGGGCAGACTATTCGCTCAGACTCCCAGACACACACGGCAATGCTTTAGCAATGTTCACACAAACACAGCTCACCCTACAACATCTATACATAACATACATTTACTCAGCAGCTACAACAACAGTTATTTTATTACATTTTTAACAAACATTTTGTCACTTCCCATGACTCAGCCAGACACAATCTGCAGTCTCTAGAGACACATGAAATAGTCTGTATATACACAGCTGTACGTCTGTACAACGATGAGTTAAATACATTTTGACATTCACAGCAAGGTAGGAAGTGTGGCCGTCTACAGTACCTGCATGACGACAGTGTCCGGCGTGTCCTCTGATGGGCCCCTGGACATGGTTCTCTTAGACTTAGCTCGGGGCACTTCCTTGGGCTTCTCCATCACCCAGGAAGATGATTGCTTGATGTTGTGGTCATGTCCTGGTCTGTGTGTTGTAGCAGTCACAGCTCAGCATTATAATAATAACAGTGTACATTTAGGTCAGAGGTTTATAATTTCACTTGCCAAAATGGAACTTACTTTGACAACTTGATAACATTTCATTATTTCTGTCTAGGGATGTCCCACTGTCACATCATCGAGTGTTTGAGTCTCTCGCAGACATTTTGAGCCCTTTATGAACCCTTTCCCTACGTCAGCATGGTGCTGACTTAGCCTAAGGGAATTACCCACAAATCATTGCAATGTGCCGTTAAACACGGGGTAACCAGTGGACGCATGGAGACGTAAAAAGAAAAGGTAAACAAAGAGGACGGATCACGTGTGTTCAGCCTGAAATATTAAATGTACTCAGAAACATTAAGGGTTAAAGATGGAACAAAAAATAAACATGAAATCATGAAATCAGAAGATATTTATTTATTTATTCATCAAATATTTGATTTTGTCATTGAAGCTGTTTTGACAAAAACGAGTAAATAGATGATATGAAGTTACCTCATCTTGTGAGGAAGGAGCCTGAATACTTTCAAATCAGGGAGTACAAAGTATAAAATAAATACACACAATTATACATCATATGTTTTGTCATTGTCATGGTAACGTGATATGATGCAGCAAAGGGCTGTCCCGTTCCTATTTGCACCATCTCAAGCCCTCACAGTCTCTCACACTCACCCACTCACCAGGTGACGTCAGTGAGTCCCTGAGGGTTCAGGGTTTGAGGCTTTAGGGGGACATTGGGATTTGGCCAATGAGCGCCAGCGCTAAGTACCCGGATGTCGATGGAGGAGGTCAGTAGCCTGCCGGCCGTTTGACAGATCTCGGTCTCATTTTTTTATTTTTTTAATGAATCATGGCCGAAGCTTCGGCAGAATGATGGAGGGGTTTGTTTCTAAGCGCGCACGGCTCGTCCGGTTGTAATAATACTATGAGTGAGGAGCGATGCTATCGTTACCTGCTGCCAGGACGGAGTCATCAGAGTAGTGTAAAAAAAGTATTTCAATCGGCTCAGGCACCGAAAGGAAGCACCGAAATCTGCGTTGCGTTTCGGTCCGGTAGATACCGGACGTATAGGAACCGGCCATACCGGCACCGGGTTTCGGTACCCAACCCTACAGACGATATGCAGATTACAACCGCAAACGCAATGAAAACTTCAGCAAACATTTACACAACATCATTATATTAGTCTTCAGTTTTTCTTCTGGGTAAGTCGGCAGAAAAATACACCTCAACCAACCTTGACAGTGTTTTTACCCTGGATGTAGTTTTAGTCTTGATATGGTACCATAAGCTGCTGAAGCGTTGAACTTACAGCGTGCCTCCATTGTTGAGGGAGTTGGAGCTCGGTCTGGTCTGTGGCTGGGACTTGGCAGGGGATTTGGGCTGGGGCTGAAGCATGCTGGGAGGCTCCACACTGTTTAACATCATAGGTAGATCTTTCTCCTGCATGTGAGTCAGAGGCAGCAATGGCTTAAACAGAGCCCCACCCTTGCACTGTGGAGGAGAGACGTATGGCAACATGCTGAAGACATTCAGAGGCAGCAGGCAGAATATTGTTGCACCCAGGTCTGACAGCAGGATCTCAGGGCCACCCAGATGTAGAGACTCGGGCCAACATATTCATTTTTCGCAGTCATGCTTGTAAGAGGCACATCTGTGTGCATCTGTGTGAGTGTTTGTGCTGAAACAAACATGCTCCTGTACACTAGTAGACACCAGTCAGCAGCCAAATGCAGGTTCATCTTTGGCTGTGGCTGCTAAGTGTGCCTTTAATAACCAATTACTGTGCACCTTTACACTGAAAACATTAAATTAGCAACGCTGTTGATGGATTTTGTAATCTACCAATGAATGGCTAGTGGATACAAAAGCATCTTCTGCATGTGTACGCATGCAGGCATACAGTCAAAGTGTCTGTGCAAGCATAATATATGTGGGCACATGCATAAAGGTTTGCACTAGTACATCCCATGTGTGTGTGTGTGCTTCAGTGTGTGTGCAGTGTGCAGGCAATCGTGGTGTGGATGTTGTACCTGGGAGCCTGACGCGCCCTGTTGCTGCTGCTGCTGCAGCCTCCTCGCTCGATTCTGCTTATAGTAGTCGAAGATCATCAGGGCTGCATAAACCTTCCCTATGGTCAGTTCATTGGCTGAGGAGGTGAGGAGAGAAGACATGATGTGAAGTAAAACGACGGTACAGGGAAAGGACAGGAGAAGAGAGGAGAGGTTCGCTTTTCAAAGTCCCTTCATTAAACCATTGCAGGGGGCCACCAGATCACTGTCACATCATCAATTTAGTTTATCTAATCAAAAACCATCAGTTCTCCATCGTCCCCCACACAGCGTAATCCCCCAAAAGCCCATATGCAGCTGCAAGCCTGCACATCGTCCATCATCTGATAATAGGCGTATTCCACCCTCGGGCCTTCAGCAGTCCCTCCAAAACAGGTGCTGGCTGCACACTGCCTGTACTCTGAGCCTGGTTCCTACATGTCAGCCAAATGGCCAACTTAGCAGTACCAGACAAAAGGTTCACTGATGTGTGTACAGTCTTCTTCTTCTTAGCACAGTATTTTGGACCAAAAATAAATGAAGCCTTCCCCCAGATCAGGATCACGGTGCGCTCTGTATCTGTTTGTAGGTATTGCTCCATGTACAACCCTCCACTTGAGGTCTGCTGTCCGATTTGTAACGGAAAGCTTGTACAGAGACCGCCAGCTGCCTTTCGGGCAAACATCTGGACCAAAGAACCCAGTCCACCTCGACTCCTTCATCCCTGCTAAAGAGCGCAGCCTGACATTTTTTCCAGGCGTAGGGTTGTAAAAGTCAGCAGCTAACTTCCTCCTTCCTGCAACTCCCTCACAGCGGGGGTGATGGACAGAGAGGGTCCACAGTATTTAAAAGCTTCACTCTATTGGTCACACAGGGTACGATATACTGCAAAGGCTCTCTGTGATTGAGACAGGGCGGCACAGACTTCCTCCACCACTCTGCTGATAAGATAAAATAAGATAATCCTTTATTAGTCCCTCAGTGGGGAAATTACAGGATTACAGCAGCATTGCTCACAAGTAATAAAATGAAGATAGAAATCAAGTAATATAAATAAACTAAACAGTAAACAGTAATAAAAAATATGACAGTAAAGAAGAATACAAAATATACCAGTATATACAGACGGAGTAAAATGTAAAATGTAAGATAATACTTAAACGTATTGGATATTGCACGGGATATTGCACAGGATTGCACGGATTAGATATTGCACCAGGTGAATGAATTAAAGTGTTCAGAAGTGTTCATATTCATGTTCAAGTGAATTAAAGTGTTCAGAAGTGTTCAAGTGTTCATGTTCAAGTCAAATGTTCGTGTTCAAAGTGTTAGTGATCTACCGAGAGCAGTTTGTTGTGCAGCCTGACAGCAGCGGGGAGAAAGGACTTGCGGTACCTCTCCCTCAGACACCGGGGATGAATCAGCCGGTGACTGAAGGACCTGTGCAGAGCTGCCAGAGTGTCCTGCATGGGGTGGGAGGCATGGCTCCTCAGGGATGAGAGCTTCGCCATCATCCTCCTGTCTCCCACCACCTCCACAGTATCACTCTGATAGAGGTGATGTTGCTGTTCTCTCTCAGGACATCTGCAGATGTTGTCGTCATCTTTATCAGATGGCCCAGTTTGGTGCAGCTCTCTGAGATTGTCTTGCAGGCTGACAGATTGCAGTGTTTGAGTCTGTAAAAAGTTTTGAAAAACAAAGGTTCCTCAAACAACCACATTCCAGGAAACTCGTTTGTGACTTGTGTGATCTCAAAAATCTGCAGTACAGCGCTGTAATAAGATGATGTCCATGTTCTCTGATTGCGAGAGGAAAAAGTGTTTGTCGTAACCCAACTGCCCAGCTCTCCTCAGCAGCAGTCGAGCTGTCGAGCCAGCTTTGGCCACAGTTGTACAGCAGTCTTTGAGAAGTCCGTAGTCTAAAAGAAGCTCCTTTGGACTGGATGTCGATCATCATCAACAGGCAGGTATAGAGCTGCTGCCCGGACCGAGTGCCGGCCAGACCAGAAAAAGCCCAGGATGGCTCTTTGGTTGTCCTCTGTCAGGCCTATTGGTGACGTCAGAGTAAAGAGTCTGTGCCATAGAGTCGAGGCGACTAAGTTATTGGCAACCAGAACTCTTCCCCTATAGGACAACTGGGGTAACAAGCATTTCCATTTAGACAACTGAGCGCACACCTTCTCCTTCACTCCATCCCAATTCCTAGCTTGAAACCGTGGCCCAAAAAACTCCCCGAACTTTCGGCCCCCTTTCTTTAGTCCACTAGGCAGACTGGGAACGGCCTGATCCCTCCACTGTCCCACCAACAAGGCTTCACTCTTAGCCCAGTACACCTGTGCAGATAAGGTATTTTCATACAGGGACAAGGTATCCTGCAAACACTCAACGTCCTCCTGGCTGGAGACAAAGATGCAAACATCGTCTGCATTATAAACAGATACAGCAGGACGAACAAGACTTAAGGGCTCAGGCAGTAAGAAACCGCTGAGCTGACCTGTCAACCTGCATAGCAAGGGCTCAATAGCTAAACTATATAGTTGACCTGAGATAGGACAACCTTGTCTTATCCCCCGCTGTACAGGGATTGGCCGACTCAGCCCTACGCCTGTCTTCACCAAACATTGAGCACCACTGTACAATAAACCAACCCAACCCAGAGACTATCACCAAAACCAAAACCAACAAATAAGAGTGATCCACCCCGTGAAAAGCTTTCTCCTGATCCAAAGACACAAGACCAAAATGAACATGATCAGATGATCTCACATGAGGAAAATGTTGTCCATGATTGTCCTGTCAGGTACACAATACATTTGGTCTGTATATGAAATGTAAGTCCAGGATGTCCGTAAGTCTGTTTGATACGGCTTTTCAAAGCACCTCATAGTCAGTACAGAGTAGGCCAACTGGCCTCTATTTCCTGAGTAAAGCCAGGTCTCCTTTCTTTGGCAGAAAGCAAAGCACCGCTCGCCCACCCGAGACAGGAAGAGATCTGAGCTGAGCTGAAGAAGCCCCTCTGAGATCTCCCGCCGACACTCCATGCTGCACTGCTCCGCCCCAAAGAGGTCAGCGTAGAAATCTATGGCATGGTTCCTCATCTCGCCCGGACTGGTGGTCACCCTGCCTCCTGGAAGGCTAAGGCAGGTCATCTGCTTTCTCTTTGACACCGATCTCTCCGGATTGAAGAAGAAAAAGCTTGGGGCATCTTTATCCTTAAGCTGGAGGAAGTGAGACCTAACAAGAGCTCCCTTCACCCTCTCCTGCAGGAAGCTCAACTCAAACCTCTTCTCCTGGAGCAGTTGACCGTAGCAGGATCTGAGTCTCTGTGTAGCCCCTCCTCAATATCCCTGATGTTGGCTTCCAGCTCCTGGACTGTTCCCTTGATCTGAGCAGTGGAATGGGAGGTGTAATGCTGTACAAAACAATCATTTGTGCTTTACCTACCTCCCACCACAGCTTCAAAGAACTAAACTCAGCTTTTTTGATTTTCCACTGCTGCAGGAGCTTGTTGTTAGAGAGCCAGTAGGACTTGACCCTTTCACCTGATGAAAAGATCAGATCTATCGTGACAAGGTGGTGGTCACTGAAGCCAACTGGACTTATACTGAAATGTCGATCCTGTTTAATCTGGCTGCACTCACCCGGTTACTGCCGACCCTCAGGATTGGATATTTTACTCTCCAATGTTCGAACAGGTGTGCAATGACACTGTTAAGGTTCTTCACTTGTCCTTTCTACAGTGAAGTCTCGAGTGCAGTTAGAATCACCACCAATAACTAATTGATGCTGATGGTAATTCCTTCATCTTTTAGCATGGTGAAAACATTGACTCTTCTGTTCCCTGGTTCGGGACATATATGTTAATGAAGCAGAACACAGAGCTCTCTATTTCTGCCCTGACAATCAGCAGCCGACCCTTCACCACCTCAGTAGAGGGAAAGTTGTTCTAAACAGAGCAGCAGTGTCTCTTGCATAAACCAAACATCTCTCTCCAACCATTGACGACCCCATTAAGGCTTCGCATGGAGAGGTCAGACAGAAAACAGACGAGATGAAACCAGCAGAGATCTGTTTCTGTTGGAAGTTTCACAAACAGAAACTGTATCTGACTCAGAGTCATCGTCTGTCTTCTCCACATGACACCTGGCTATCAGACACACCCTGTTCTGTACTTCACCATGTAAGAGCCATCACCGCCATCAAGACCTGCTGCCTCAGAGACTAAACATGCTTCAGCTTGAGAGATTTACATCCCAAACTCACTGTTTTAAATCCACGACTCAATAGATTTAAATGAGCGAACATCAGACATGGTGATCCGCGTGGAGGGCGCTGACAGTGGGGAGACATGCACCAATGTGTCCCTGATAAACACGGCTATCAGCTGATAAACGTGAGACAGACATCTCCCTGCTGGATAGAGGGATGTGGACACTGTCGGAGGACAGAGAGGAGAAAAGAGGAGAGCAGAGGAAATTCTGCTGACTCATTCCTTCCTTCTTGATTAATCTCTATTTACCTGCTTGTCTCCTTAATGGCTACTTAAAAAAAATCTTTACAAACAATGTACTTCTAACAGAGACTGATTTGATTACTTCACAGTAAGTAATTAAAAAAGATCTGAGGTGAACAAAAGCATCTTGGCAGAACTGACGGGACATACCTGATAACATGTCCTTGAGATTAGGATGGTTTCACGTACTATTTGCATTTGATCTGAGCATTTGTTTGCTGTTACACAACATGTCATTTTCCAAGGAAGCATTGACTTTTTGTAGTGAACACACTGTAAAATGACTACAGATATTATGTCTTATGACCCTTCACGATAATAATAATAAACGTTTCTTTGGGAGAGTGGTGACCCTGCCATCCTCAGCTTCCATGTCCACTCGACACTTTACTGAAGTACACATCACGTACCTTTTCCTTTTGTGTTGTGCAAACATTTCGGTTACTTTTGTTAAAAAGATCCCTTTGTGTAATCTTTGAGATGGTGCGTGAAAGTCAGGTTGAGATCAGACCAGAGGGCTCAACATGTACATGGTGGCATGCTTACGTTTATGTGGCGTCACCAACAGATCCATGGTCTTTTGAGAGAGACTGGGCCACACTGTAGACAACTCCTTCTGTAACACAGCGTCAGATAAGCGCTGGGCGACCATGCCTGGAAATCCACAGAGAGACACTTTACACCTTGTTTATTAAAACACACGTCAACCTCCAGTAACAGCACAGTGTTTAAAATGAAAAGGAGCGAAAGACAGACTAAATAGAAAAGTAACATCTGCTGACTAGTTTATTCTGATGTACCACACAAAGCAAGCAAAGCAGTAAATGAGTTGTTTGTGAGGTGAGGCGCGATGAGAACTCCTCATTAAAAGTGCAGATAGAAGCTGTGAAGCAGCCCAGCACAAAGCCTTCTAATGAGTTCAACTGGAAGCAAGGTCGGCTTATTTCCAACTCTGAGAACAATACATAGCAGATGGCTTTCTGTCGCTCCGGCTGGGACTGGCTGGCTGCTAAAGGTACCATTTTACATAACATAACATTTCAAGAGATTTGTCATTCATTTGCTTCGGTTCATCAGTTATGTGGTAACATTTGAAATGCATTACAAAAACTGACCTAAATTGTTACAGTTGCAATGTTAAACAACCCGTCCAAAACTTTAATACCTTTTTAGTTTTCCAGATGCTGTCAATCACATTGTGTATGCTTAAGTTTGGTCAGGGAAGCACTACCTCAGTTTTTCTCCTGATGCTTTAAGCCTACATTCTGTCTTAAAGCTGCAGATCATAAACCAATAAAAGCATGCATCATATATAATCTGATAAAAGATATTATTAGCTCCATATTCACTCCCCAATCTACCATCAATTGCACGTCACCTTTATCTAGGTTTCCAGTGAGCATCATCCGGGATTTGAACATTGATTTCTAGTTGAAAACTGGGTGATATTTGTTCTGAACGTGTGTCACAAAATACGAATTAGTTTGAAATTGTTCATGAGTTGTTCAGTTGTGGGTTGGACGTATTTCTCCTGTTTAAAGTCATATTACACTGGTCGCTTTTAATGTTTCATATAAAATGTCAGAAATATGGAACTATATACATAGACTGTGTGCTGCCAACAAGAAGCTGCATGCTAACTGAATACTTTCTAAGTATTTGAACTTTTGAATTCCAATAATGTAAACTGAAATCAGCACCATTAGTGTTATTTATGCTGCTCAAGATGCGGGCTCGGCTGCTAGCTTGTAGCGTTAGCATGTTAGCTTGTAGCATACTGCAACATGGACCAACAGTAAACATAAACATGTGTATAAGTTAATGTTGGTGACTGTCTTTATGGGCTGTCGCTGGAGCTCAACATTGTAAAATGGATTTTTAGTCTGAAGTGAACGGGACTGTACAGTTGAAATGGGAGGAAGTGAGTAAAACAGAGCGATTCGAGGGTCAACGCGTTGTGGTTTGGCTAACAGCAACATAACAGCAGTATACAGTACGATACTGTGTCATATTTCACTGATCATCTTTCCGTTGAAGAGACGTTCATCAAAGTTTTATGGTCGACGGTGAGAAGACATTCACAACTGGTTGAGAAGTAAATACTTTTTAATACTTGTTATACGGATGTCAAACTTAAATATGGCAGATCACCTGAAGCCGGCTCCTGGGTTGCTTTGACATTTAAAAAAGGAAACTGAGATTGTGTTATTGTTTGCACTGTCAACAAACATGTATTTTAGATTTCATAGTTGTTGTAGTTACAGAACATTGTTCATGATAAATGTAATTGTTGCTTAATAAATACAAATGAATTGCTGCTTGTGTCACATGGTTTCTTTCGTCCTTTAGTCACTGTTGATGTGTTAGTATGACGATTTCATTGCTACATATGTTACTGTGAGTGTTTTCAACGATGATTAAACATTAAACTGGTATTTGCAATATTGGCTTTCAAGTGAGAACTGTGTATGTGGTTTCTTAGCCTCTAACATGACGATATATTGTCAGCTTCACATTTCTTCAAGAAGGTCTTGTGACCACTTGTGAGATGTTAAATACAGTGGTGGGCCATCAGGGCCTGCAAGGCCTTCTCTGCTGGCCTAAACACAATCACAAAGTTATATCTATTTTATAATTTAATAATGTTTCTTAAATACACTACATGTATTATAATCTATACAAATATTTTCCCCATTATCTTATGTTCTCATTGCACAGCTCCTGTCTTCCTCAGTTGCTCTGCTTCCAGTGCAGCTTGTTTTAAGTAGAGCTCTTATCCAATCAGATCTCACCTCTGTGTCTCTAGGTAGAACAGAGCCAGAGGCCTGCAGACTCACAAGTGCATCCATGTGCACTTTAAGTGAATGGGGACGATATTGTTGATTGTCATAGTGTTCAACCAATCAGATCTTTAGTTTGACATGTTGGGCGTATTCTTTGACGTGTCAGAGCTGCTGGCTGGCCTACAGCTACGTCAGCATTACGTGCAGCTCAGTTTCCATGTGCAGCTCTGCCGCGAGGTGCCAGGTGTCAGGTCACCGAAACTCTGAAATTGTCCATTGTTTCTCCTGTATTGTCTTTTAAATGTCAGCTTGAAAAAACAACTCAACACAACTCTGATTGGCTTGTTCTGGTATATCTATAGTTTATATAGTATATCTATAGTTTATGTAGTTTATCTACAGTTTATGTTTTTTCTCAAACCAACATTATTCATATGTTGTGTTTTCTAAAGATGTAACACCAGAGAGCAGGACATTACATGACTCTATTCTAGTCATTTGTATCTCTTCTATCTTAAGCATGTGTGGTGTGTTTCACTGACCTGAGGCCAGTTTGATCTCCAGGGCAGTGCGGATCAGGGCCATCAGGGTGGAGGTGAAATGGACGCTGTTGTCATCAGCGATGGGCATGTTCATTTTGACGAGGCGCTGAGGAGAGCAGATGAGTGGTGGCAGAGAGACTTTAGATCAGTGATAGCACCCAGCCCCATCACAACAGACAAGTCACCCAGAGAAATCCATCTGTGTGCTGCAGTGACCCGATACCCTCCTTGGCTTCACCCTCTCAGCATAATGTACATTCAAGTTTAGTTGAATATGCAAGTTTGGCCATATTGATCAAAGGTTACCGAGACTCAGTTCAGCACACAAACAGCCTTCTCTACTAGCACACACAGAGGAGACAAGCTACACATGTACATTCACTGCTGTTGGCTGCGGTATGCACTACGCTGCAAGTCAAAGTGCACTGGTGCAAGACTGACATTGATCGAAAAAAAGGTGGCGAGTAGGCATGTCACGCATAACCATGAAGGTGCATCGACAGTCGCAGGAGCTCGACTCTGTGTTGCCATCCTAACAATCATCAACTTGCAGTTGAGAGGGTTACGTGGAAAGTGGCAGCTAGCAGTAAAGAGTGTCCAGTGGCAGCCTGAGCAGGAAGACCTGGCTCATAGAGAAGCAATGGCACCAGTGGAAGCATATAGAATGCTGTGAGACTGTTGTTGTAAGAGTTGAGCTCCCCTGAACACAGAAAGCATTCACCTACATGTGCTATCAGTGGCAGTGCAGACAGTAAGAACGACCAGAGTCAGAATGAGACGGGATGAAGAGCTGAGGGACAGACTCAAACACACTCATACAACCACACCAATGTGCACGAGGTCCCACATTCACCAACACACACACCCACGCACAGCTGCAGGCTGCCCAGCTAGACAGCAGCGTATAGACCAACGTGATCTCACAGAGACACGTACACATGACGAGTCTCTGAACAGCGCATCACATGACGGTGGCCAGTAGCGTGTAGAAGGCATGGTGCCACCATGGAAACTATTCATTGTTAGATCATCGGCAACACAACTCATCGACATTTCAACTCATGGAAATAAAACATCATGGTTTGGTTCAGACAAACACCTTGGTGATGATACTTCTTCCGTAGTCTGTTTAATTTCAAATAATTCACTTTGACTTGTTTCACCGGGGACACCAACACTGGTCTCCTGGGTGAAAGTCCCATGTCTGACCCTTAAACCCTTGACCCACCCTCCTCCTTATTTCTGTAGACTCTGGGAATTTGTGTGTCCACCACAAAAAAGGAAACCTCACTGACTTTAGAGTGACGATGTTTCTGTGGTTTTGACACGTAATTTTAACCGGTATGAGCCACAACACGTCATGTGCTGGTCGTCGTCACTTCATGTATTTCTGTGAGACCGGGCTGATTGAAAAGATGAGTGTTTTAAACCAACTGCTAGTCTAAAAATTCAGAGTGAATGAAATCTTATATTTGACTTAAATCCAATCTTTCCAGCCACATTGTGTCCACGTGGACTTTATACGACCCCATGTACACCTGGAATCACCATCTCCATTCTGCTTACATTGTGAGTGGATCTCAACATGCACCATTAGGTAGGCGGAGCCTGCTGACTTAGTCAACTAATATGCTGAATCTCAAACTTCCTCTGTATCTCATTTCCATAGTCGTCTATTGGCTCTCGTGACTCTATGGCCCCAGACAAGCAGAAGCCTGGAAATGTGTTTTGGCATGTTCCAAAGAGTAAGCTTTAAGTAGAAAGAAACGGGCGTATACGTTTAAAAGGATCCATGGAGGTGTGGCTACTGTTCCTATAGCCCTGCTGTGTTCTCTATTTGTGTGTACGCATTCTGTCCTCGTGCTGCTCCAGGAAAACCAACATTTTCTTGCTGTGGATCAATAAAGGCTGAGATGAGAAGGATCAGTATCTGAACTTCTCTTCAGCAGGCTAACGTTCCCTTTCCTGTAAGAAGCTAATCGGAGTCCCTGAAGAAGCTCGTTAAGACTACTGCCAGCTCAGTCATGTGACCGTGGTCCAACACGTCATCGCTGTCAACACTTTCAACTTGTTGAACAAATCTTAAGAATGTGATCACAGAGTATAAATGTCATTGACTTCTGGCTGAGATCGGATCGCAATGTAGCCAGATGCTCAATGTAAGCACTGCGAGATGTTGATGATATCCAGATATGGATCACTTGTTCTCATCAGGTGGACATGCTGTCTTTCTCTCAGTTATCTCAATCAGTATTTAGCCAAAAATAAATAGATATGTAAAATACAAAAATCACATTGACATATCTGTATTAATGCTGTGCAGCACGACCATTCTAATACAAAAACAAATGCACGCAATAGTACACACACACACACACACATAAATATGTCTAACAGTGGATGGACTGTGATGAGATGAGAGGGTGAGAGGATGAGAGGGAATGGGAGCAAAGAGAGAACCACGAAGTGAAAAGCACAGAGAAAGTACTGCTGCCACAGAAAAGCAACAGAAGCTACGAATAAACGCACGCACACACACACACACACACACACACACACACACACACACACACACACACACACACACACACACACACACACACACACACACACACACACACATATAAACACACACACACACACACATATATAAACACACACACACACACACACACATACATATATAAACACACACACATACATAAACACACACACACACATATATAAAAACGCGCACACACGCACACACAGCTCCGGTTCACTACTTAGCGTTTTCTTATATTATGTTATTTTTTTGTACTTCTTTCGCTTCTTCTTTTCTTACACTAGCTACCGTTCTAAATCGGTGCATTATGGCAGCTAGACACGTCGAGCTTGTCGTGGTCTACCTGCTGTTTATTGCTATTTTCACCTCCGTGTCTGGGGATCCAGCGTGCAGCCATGGTCCTGTTGTTTACGCTAGGGACCAGCTGTTAGCATTCCGGGATGCGGCGGTGCTAACCGCCGAGAGACCCACTGTTCCCCGCGAGCTGAGGAGGAAGAAACGGGGATGCCGAGCGGGGGCAGAAGACGCTACACACCCGTTCTCCCTTCCATCATCATGGGAAACGTGAGGTCTCTGCCCAACAAGATGGACGAGCTAGCGGCGCTAACTTGCCATCAGAGGGAATACCGGGAGTCTAGCCTCATGGTGTTCACGGAGACGTGGCTAACCGAGCTAACACCGGACACACACGCTACTCTGGACGGGTTCCGCATCATACGGGCGGACAGGACAACGGAGAGCGGTAAGAGGAAGGGAGGAGGCCTGGCAGTGTTTGTTAATGATAGATGGTGTAACTCTGGGCACATCACTGTTAAGGAGCAGATCTGTACAGCGGACATTGAACTGTTAGCGGTTAGCATGAGGCCACAATATCTGCCTCGGGAATTTTCGCACGTTATCGTGGTGGCTGCGTATATATCCCCCCCTCTGCTGACGCCGAAGCGGCCTGTGACGTCATCCACTCGGCGACAAGCAGGCTGCTGACACAACACCCCAATGCCCTCCTCCTTCTCTCTGGGGATTTTAATCATGCCCCTCCGTCCTCCACTCTGCCCACATTCACCCAGTATGTCAAATGCCACACCAGAGACAAGAAAACACTGGACCTTCTTTATGCCAACACCAAGGAGGCATACATATCATCACCTCTCCCTCCCCTGGGCAGATCTGACCACAACCTGGTGCACCTCCTGCCTGTGTACACAACTCTTGCACAGAAGCAGCCAGCTGTGACCCGCACAGTTAGACGATGGACCGATGGAGCCGAGGAGGCTCTGCAGGACTGTTTTGAGACAACTGCGTGGGAAGTATTCAGTATTCAGTGATGCCCATGGGGATGACATCGACGGTCTCACCGACTGCATTACGGACTATATTAACTTCTGTGTTGAGAACACCGTACCCACCAGGACTGTACGGTGTTTCTCAAATGGCAAACCCTGGATCTCTCCGGAGATAAAGGCCCTCCTCAAGGAGAAGAAGAGGGTTTTTAGATCTGGCAACAAGGAGGAGCTGAGGACTGTGCAGAGGGAGCTGAGGATGAAGATCAGAGAGGGGAAAGATGTCTACAGGATGAAGATGGAGGACCAGCTGCAGCAGAATAACACCGTCGGGGTCTGGAAGGGCCTCAAGGCGATTTCTGGGCTCAAGGGGCCCAACCAACAGCCTGAGGGGGACCAAAAGTGGGTGAATGAGCTGAACTTATTTTTTAACAGGTTTGACCAGCCATCCACCCCTCCCCCCACCCAGACCTCCCTGCTGCTGCAAACCCCATCATCTGCATCCCCTGTGGATTATTACCCCCCCCTCCCCCTCCACCTCCCCCCTTCCCACAGCACTCGGCTCCCCTCCACACCTCCCCACTCCAACACACAGCACCCCACCCCCCCGAGTGTCCCTCAACCAGGTGAGGAAAGAACTGAGGAGGATCAAGGCGAGGAAGGCCACGGGTCCGGACGGCATCAGCTCAAGGCTCCTCAAATCATGCGCAGACCAGCTGTGCGGGATAGCGGAGCACATATTCAACTTGAGCTTGAGGCTGGGGAAAGCACCACAGCTATGGAAGACGTCCTGTGTGGTACCGGTACCAAAGAACCCGCGGCCCAAGGACCTCAACAGCTACAGGCCGGTGGCGTTGACATCCCACCTGATGAAGACCCTGGAGAGGCTGGTACTTGCCCATCTCCGCCCTCTGGTGAGTTCATCCCTGGACCCTCTTCAGTTCGCCTACCAGTCCGGCATCGGGGTGGATGACGCCGTCATCTTCCTGCTGCAGAGATGCCTCTCTCACCTGGAAAAGACTGGAAGCACTGTGAGAGTCATGTTCTACGACTTCTCCAGTGCCTTCAACACCATCCAGCCTTTGCTTCTGAGGGACAAGCTGGAGCAGACCGGGGTGGACCACCACCTCACTACATGGATCCTGGACTACCTCACCCGATCTGAGTCAGATCGGGTGTCCTGCAGCACAGGGGCCCCACAGGGAACCGTTCTGGCTCCATTCCTCTTCTCCATTTACACCTCGGACTTCAAACACAACTCTGCCAACTGCCACCTGCAAAGGTTCTCTGACGACTCTGCAATTGTCGGCCTCATCTCCGCAGATGATGACAGAGAATACAGGGAACTGAACCAGGACTTTTTAGGATGGTGCCAGCGGAACCGCCTCCATATCAACACCAGCAAGACCAAGGAGCTGGTGGTGGACTTCCGCCGGGGTAAACGCCCTCCTCCGACACCGGTGAGCATCCAGGGACTGGACATTGAGGTCGTGAACTCATATAAGTACCTGGGTGTTCACTTGAACAATAAACTGGACTGGACTGACCACGCTCACGCTCTTTATAAAAAAGGACAGAGCAGACTCTTTCTGCTGAGGAGACTGAGGTCTTTTGGGGTGCAGGGAGCACTCCTGAAGACCTTCTTCGACTCCGTGGTGGCATCAGCCATCTTCTATGGAGTGGTCTTCTGGAGCAGCAGCATCGCGGCAGCTGACAGGAGGAGACTGGACAAACTGGTGAGGAAGGCCAGCAGCGTGCTGGGGTGTCCACTGGATACTGTGGAGGTGGTGGGAGACAGGAGGATGATGGCGAAGCTCTCATCCCTGATGAGCCACGCCTCCCACCCCATGCAGGACACTCTGGCAGCTCTGCACAGCTCCTTCAGTCACCGGCTGATTCATCCCCGGTGTCTGAGGGAGAGGTACCGCAAGTCCTTCCTCCCCGCTGCTGTCAGGCTGCACAACAAGCTGCTCTCGGGAGACCACTAACACTTTGAACACGAACATTTGGACTGAACATGAACACTTGAACACTCTGAACACTTTAATTCATTCACCTGGTGCAATACCTAATCCGTGCAATCCTGTGCAATATCAAATACGTTTAAGTATTTACCTTACACTTACATTTTACTCCGTCTGTATTTACTGGTATACTTAATAGTCTTCTTTACTGTCAATCCTGTGTAATATCCAATACGTTTAAGTATTATCTTACATTTTACATTTTTACTCCGCCTCCGCCTGTATATACTGGTATATTTAATAGTCTTCTTTACTGTCAATCCTGTGCAAT
Source organism: Lycodopsis pacificus (assembly GCA_028022725.1). NCBI lineage: Eukaryota > Metazoa > Chordata > Actinopteri > Perciformes > Zoarcidae > Lycodopsis > Lycodopsis pacificus. The sequence goes on from CM051692.1 coordinate 1,580,212, forward strand.
ATCAAATACGTTTAAGTATTATCTTACATTTTACATCTTACTCTGCCTCCGCCTGTATATACTGATATATTTAATAGTCTTCTTACTGTCAATCCCGTGCAATATCAAATACGTTTAAGTATTATCTTACATTTCACATTTTTACTCCGTCTGTACATACTGGTATATTTTGTATTCTTCTTTACTGTCATATTTTTTACTACTGTTTACTGTTTACTTTATTTATACTACTTGATTTTTTTATCTTCATTTATTACTGGTGAGCGATGCTGCTGTAATCCTGTAATTTCCCCACTGAGGGACGAATAAAGGATTATCTTATCTTATCTTACACACACACACACATATATAAACACACACACACACTCACAGACATACACACATATATAAACACACTCACACATATATAAACACGCACACACACACACACATATATAAACACACACACACACATATATAAACACGCACACACATATATAAACACACACACATATATAAACACACACACACACATATATAAACACGCACACACACATATATAAACACACACGCACACACACACATATATAAACACACACACATATAAATACACACACACACACACATATATAAACACACACACACACACACACATGTAAATACACACACACACACACGTATATAAACACGCACACACACACACACACATGCACACACAGACTGCTCCACAAAAAGAAAAGTAAACTCGGGCATACCATTTAAATGAAATGATAATCATGACACAAGAGAGCAGATTTCGTCCATAAACATAATACGATATGTTAATTAACATAACGTTAAGTCTTCTTCGTTATATTAAGGTTAGTGATGGTATTAGCCCACACTAAGGAACAGTGAAGACAGGAAAGATGAGGTCGGGACGTCTATACAATATCAGAGCGCTAGCAAAACAAAGCGAAGAAACGCGGGAACACTGCAGAGCACAGACATTAGCTTGAGTTCACGCCAGTAGGAGAGAGATTGTTGAGCAAAGGGAAGAAGGTGGAGGAAGAGGAGGGTCTACCTTGTAGGCGACTCTTGGCGGACATTTCTTTCCCAAACCTAAGGGTGGGGACATGTGGAGCAGCATCTGATACATATCGAGGTACTTGATGCGGCCACTTCACAGGGTATGAAATAAAATAAAAAAATGCAAACAGAGGAGGATGGGGAGGTAGAGAAGGAGGAGAGGAACAAAGGGCAGAAACCAACAAAAAGAAGAGAATAATGGAAGGGAAAAACAGAAATCTGTTAATAGATTTCCCAGAGTGAGATGTGAGGTGGATGCCATCCTCGGCCTCAGTGTCGGGGCACAGGGATGCATCAATGGAGCTCAGGATCCCTGACAGGAGATATGGAATGGTAAAGAGTGAGTTTGGTAGGAGAGGGGAGGAGGCAGAGAAGGAGGGGGGATGGGTTGGCCCAACACACAGAATGCTGATGGGAGGGAAGAGAAATGACAGCATTGTAACGGGGATGTCTGCCTGAGCATGCTGGCAGACATCCCACTGGTACTTCAACCAGGGTGCACGGAGACAAAGGTTTCAATGCCAGCCCAAGCTCTGGTTGAGGGCACAGCCTGGCTTCATGAAAACGTCGTATAACATTCTTCATTAAGCTTTTGATCTGATTCAGATTGTTTTAAAGACAAGTCAAATCCATTTGTATTTGTCTAGCCCAATACCACATAACACTAACCTGCCTCCAGGCTTTACAGTCTGCACAGAATACGACTGCCTCTATTCTTAGACCTCCGATGTAGCGATGGAGGCTTTGGAGGTTTAAAGCACGTCTGCTGTGGAACGTCACAGGCAGCAGACAGTCAGCATAGCAGACAATAGTAGGACAATGTTGTGGCTTTGAAAGCTTTGTTTCCACTCCGGCATCATCAACCAAAGCCAGTCAGCTTGAGGGGCGGGTGCTTGTGTAGAGACGATTTCATTGGTGCACAGCCATTCAGTTAAGTCTTTTGGCGTAGAAGTACACAAAGCACCCTAGTAACGGAAATGTCTGGTATTTGCAAACCTTGTATGCTACCCTATTAGGGCAGTTCTTCCCTAAGCCAAGGGGGGGTGAGATAATGCGTAACAAATTGTACATATCCTTATAGGAAATCCGTCCGCTGTGGAAAAGAACAAGCACATAAATACACAAACGTTCAAGACAGCTTAAAATAAATCAATAATCATCAGTGGGCTGACTGCATACAAGGTAAGGAACAAGGCTTGTGTATGACACCTCATTTAGTCACCTTAGTCTCACAGGAAGGGGGAAGAGAGGAGTAAAGTTAGGCTATCTGTTCACCCCACTTTACGTTGTATGCCACTCTCTGGGGCCCAGAGGGAGGTGAGAACATACCATGCAGCCGGATCGTACTCGGCCCAAACCCGGATGAACTCATCGAGGTGATGAGGTCCAAGGATGGAGGAGTCTCTGGTTAGGTACTCAAAGTTATCCATTATGACAGCCACAAACAGGTTCAGCATCTGGAACACAACCATGAAGTAGAGTTTACGCCTTCACCTGGTCGCAGCAATGAAACAGTAACGAGTTAATTTCATTGAACTGATCTCGATGACATCGACATGAGCAGCTGAGCCGCTAGTGGATAACATCAAATCTCAGACAGGCTTTGAAGGAACAAAGAGCCTTATAGCATTATGTTGTAGCATTTCAGCTGTGTTGAACCATCCACTTGATGCTGCTCTGTCGGAGTATAAGCTGCTTCACAAAAGAGGCATGGCTTAAAATAAAATGTCACTTGAATTAACTATCAGTCACGCTTTAGTAAGCCAGCTAGCTCAAAGAGCTATTGTCAATGACTAGCGCGAGCATGTTCCTGGCTGGCTAGCTTGTTAGCGGTTAGCTTGTTAGCGGTTAGCTGGCCATCCACAGTAGTTCACTAATTAGCCTTGCAGGAAGTCGCTGTGTGTCTGAGCTCCTTCTGAGGACATGTGGATGGACTGAGCTGTAGTACTCTGTGGTGTTACTGGAGCTTCGTAGTCGTGATCGTTACAGAAGTCGAATGAAGGACTTCACACGACGACGCTCCGGACTGTGTCAGCTTACTGTGTCAGGCCGTATTTACATACAGCCAGGCTCTGGGAGTAATGGAATACCTGGAACATAGTTATGTATTCGGATAAAGAAAGGTAACTTCCTCAACAGAAAGTCAAGATGTAATCAGATTACCGACTAGCAGGAGATAAATATATTTTAAATAAGGAGCATATACTACTATCCACATGCATGGACATTGCCACTCAATGGCCTCCAACGTTAGTGAGAGAAATGCTTCCTCGTTATTTATTATGTGGAGCAGAACATCACAGTACGCTGTCACCAGGAGGATCAGCTCTTTTTATTTCATCAAGATTCTCTCTTTGCTGAGAGAAGCGCTTCTAACTTCAGGTCCAGCTAACGTAATACAAGACAGATGGCTTCATTCAAACCACAACAGCAACACCGTGGATAGTGGATGATGACAGCATGTCCACAGCTGCTAAATAACAGTGAAACATCAGCATTGTTCTTTGCTCCTGTCTTCATTTACATATTTAGTATTAGATAATCCAAGAGTAACAGAAAGTAATCAAGTTAGGTTACTTGTGGTACTTGTGTTACTGACTTCATTAGTATTCGTAGTGGAATATATCTTTAAGGAACCCTCCCAACCTTGATCACTATGATATCGTCCATGTATTGCTACTCACTGTATGAAATTACCTGATATATACAAATGATATCAAACATTATTCCTTCAAATGCATCAAAGTATCACGTGTTGAAAAAGTTCACTTAACAATCATTTTTAAAAACGTTTTCTTTGATCTTTGTTTATAGAATCTAAAACGTACACACTTGAAAATATAGTAATAAACTAAAAGTGAGTCAAATTCCATTTATTGACACTCCTACCAGAGCATCACATGCGACAGGTCAACAGTTATAGCGGATACCTTCACTGTCAGTACTGACCAGGAAGGAGCAGAGGAAGATGAAGGAGACAAAGTAGAAGTAGGCAAAATCACTGCCACACTCGTTCCCGTGGGTCCCTGAGCGCTCATCACAGGCTCGGTGGCTCAAACAGGATAACATGATCTCGTGCCAGGCCTCACCTGTTGCACTCCTGATGCACATAAACACAGAAGAAGAGAGAAACAAGAGACATGAAGTCCAGCCTCAGCAGCAGCACGCAGACAAGGACGCATTCTGTCAAACGATGATTTAATTACACGAGGAAAAGAAGAGGTCAGATAACGCAGACTCAACAGAAGTTGAATTGAAAATGTGCAAAGTGTGATTGGTTGTTAAACCTTGTTTTATGTTACTTTATTAATGTCTTACTGAAAGCTTAAATATGTATTTATTAAATATTCACGATTCAATAAGCAACAATCAAGCATTATTTAAATGATTTATTTATAAGTGTTTAACACTCAACGACTCAGCAGCATGGTGAGGGCGTGCTTTGGTCACATGTGATTGACAGCAGCATGGTGAGGGCGTGCTTTGGTCACATGTGATTGACAGCAGCATGGTGAGGGCGTGCTCTGGTCACATTTGATTGACAGCAGCATGGTGAGGGTGTGCTTTGGTCACATGTGATTGACAGCAGCATGGTGAGGGCGTGCTTTGGTCACATGTGATTGACGGCAGCATGGTGAGGGCGTGCTCTGGTCACATTTGATTGACAGCAGCATGGTGAGGGCGTGCTCTGGTCACATGTGATTGACAGCAGCATGGTGAGGGTGTGCTTTGGTCACATGTGATTGACAGCAGCATGGTGAGGGCGTGCTCTGGTCACATGTGATTGACAGCAGCATGGTGAGGGCGTGCTTTGGTCACATGTGATTGACAGCAGCATGGCAAAATAAGCAATAATCCACCAACTAAACAAATATTTAGATATAAAGTTGCTTAATTCTGATTAGTGCTCAGAAGCACACGCTCTTCCAAAAGAGCCCGTCCACTTTATGTTCGATAAAAAGATAAAGTCTCTGATGTGAAAGCACTGAAACCCGATGGCTCACAGGAAGAATCGGATTGAGAGAAAAGGTTTAGTTCTGTACTTATGCTCTTATAATAAAACTAAAATGAAATGTCAGAATCAGTCTGAAAACCAGTAATTGTGTTGGACGATACGTCTCCAATCAGCAGCGTCATTTGGATTTCAGAGAACAATTCTTCAGAAGTATACTGAGATCACATGTTGAAAACCCGTCCACTGAGAACGACTGCAGCACGTTGGAAGCTTCTGCAGAAGCTAGTAAATGAACTCTGAGTTCAACGCTTTGGTCACACTACTGGGTCCAACTTGAACACACTGTTAACCACTGTTCTTATGCCAGCATGGGATACAAATGACAAATATTTTTTTACAATATTTCAATATTTCATTTTCGGTTGACCCGGCCTGGCTGACCCTACTGTCCTGTCCTGGAGCTCCCTGACGGTGCCCTGGTTCTGGTCTGCTGCCAGTGGACGGGGCGGTACTGCTCCTGTCTTTGGGTTTTATGTTTTTTACGGACATTATCTTGTAATTTAGGTAATCTGCCCTTTCATTTATGTACTTTCTTATGGTCTTTTCTTTCATTTCAAAAGGCTCAGGCACGCACGCATGCACACACACACACACACACACACACACACACACACACACACACACACACACACACACACACACACACACACACACACACACACACACACTCTGAATCACACCGTTCTCCCATACACTGAGTAATAATAATAATAAGGTAACACTCTGCATACCCAGTAATATACCTTTGATATTAGTTTATTTTGTATTTTGTTGATAAAGTACAGTTTTGTGGAAAGATGCAAGCTGCAATCTTCCTCTGCTGCTGCCTCAGAGTCGTACAGTGGAGTCGGAGTGTTTCTGTTTCTTTTTTAAAAGTATTAAGTCGTTTTGGTCCAACGTCATCGTTAAACAGCACTATGGTTTTGGTGCAGTTGCTCATTCCTGAATTCTCTCTCTCTCTGTCTCTCTCTATATATATATATATATATATATATATATATATATATATATATATATATATATATATATATATAGATATATATATATATATATATATAGCATGCTCAAATTAATAAAGTTTCTTCTACCTGAACAGCAGCATGAGCGCTTGGAGGAATGTACGGAAGTTGTTGTGGTGATTGATAGCCGTGTCCTCGTTCAGCTCAATGTTGCCGAACACCTACAGCACAGAAACAGTGAGGACGATGGATTCGTACAGTCTCAGCAATGTGCAAATTAAGTTTTTCACGTTCAGGCCAAAACATTGCAATGGTGAACTACGATATGAATATCATGAGCTCTGTGACCACAGCAGAGCGGCATCACTCACCTGCATGCCAATGATGGCATAGATGAAGAACAGCATAGCGATCAGAAGGCAAACATAAGGCAGCGCCTAAAGGACAGGAAACACATTTCATTAACAACAATAACCATAAATCACTCCTTGACCGGAACACACACAGGACTCATACACACGCATGTTGTAGTGGAGAGACGTTAGTGTGATGGGACTGCCCTTGGTTAGCAGCAGCAGCTGGAGATGTATTTTTTTAACCACGCTTTGACGGAGACAATCCTTCTCATACTTGCCTACCCTGCACGTGTTACTGAAGGATTCCACTAGAGGGCACACCAGAGAAACACACAGATTCTGGATTCGCATGATGAAAGACGTAAACAATAAACACGGCGAGACTCGAGGAGATTAAATCTGAGATCACGCCGCCATTGCTTCGACACTATGTATTAAATTGCATATTTTAGCTTGATTGTCACAAGCTTTTCATTTCACAACAGCACACAAAAATATGTTCCTGAAAATACTTTTTGACTCATTGGGGGTTTAAAATCAAGCCTCCAGGAGGAACGGCTGGGCTTTGAAGCAGATCTTATGAAGTGGCAAAACTGTGTAATTACAACCTCCGGCCCGTCACAGGGGGCCATTGGGCCCAAAAATACTTCTTCATGGACCCTTGCATTCGCTCTTCTGTTCACTTGAATGAGACCAAGGCTGCACAGAGGGTTGGGAGGCGTGGTTAAAGGAAACACCGGCGTGCTTGCTCTATGGCCCCATTGATGCGCCAATGAGCAACTTTCATAGGATTGAACAGGGCTCTGCCTCCAACGCTGTATCTAGTTCCTATCTAGAGACTAGAACATCTGATTGGCATCAAAGGAACCTCACTAAGCTGGCTTAAGTCCTATTTATCAGATCGATTTCAGTTTCTATATGTAAACGATGAAACCTCGATGAAGACCAACGTTAGTCATGGAGTTCCACAAGGTTCTGTGCTTGGACCATTTTGTTCCCCTTATGCTTCCTTTAGGCAACCAGCCGTCTCGCTAAACGTCAAGCATGTCTAAGGACATAAACACCTGGATGACCTGCAACTTCCTGATGTTAAACTCACAAAACTGAAGTTATTCTACTACTTAATGTGGTTCCTAGAGTCTTAAAAAGTAGAATTGGAACCAGAGCCTTCAGTTATCAAGATCCTCTTCTGTGGAACCAGCTTCCAGTTTCAGTCCGGGGGGCAGACACACTCACCACATCTAAGAGTAGGCTGAAGACTTTCCTCTCTGATAACGCTGATAGTTAGGACAGGTTCATGTTTATAGTTAGTGCTGGTTCAGGTTTATAGTTAGTGCTGGTTCAGGTATATAGTTAGGACTGGTTCAGGTTTATAGTTAGTGCTGGTTCAGGTTTATAGTTAGGGCTGGCTCAGGTTTATAGTTAGGGCTGGTTCAGGTTTATAGTTAGGACTGGTTCAGGTTTATAGTTAGTGCTGGTTCAGGTTTATAGTTAGTGCTGGTTCAGGTTTATAGTTAGGACTGGTTCAGGTTTATAGTTAGTGCTGGTTCAGGTTTATAGTTAGGGCTGGCTCAGGTTTATAGTTAGGGCTGGTTCAGGTTTATAGTTAGGACTGGCTCAGGTTTATAGTTAGGACTGGCTCAGGTTTATAGTCAGGGCTGGTTCAGGTTTATAGTCAGGGCTGGTTCAGGTTTATAGTTAGGATTGGTTCCGGTTTATAGTTAGGGCTGGCTCAGGTTTATAGTTAGGGCTGGTTCAGGTTTATAGTTAGGACTGGTTCAGGTTTATAGTTAGGGCTGGTTCAGGTTTATAGTTAGGACTGGCTCAGGTTCATAGTTAGGGCTGGCTCAGGTTTATCGTTAGGACTGGCTCAGGTTTATAGTTAGGGCTGGCTGAGGTTTATCGTGAGGGCTGGCTCAGGTTTATAGTTAGGACTGGCTCAGGTTTATAGTTCGGGCTGGCTCAGGTTTATAGTTAGGACTGGCTCAGGTTTATAGTTAGGGCTGGCTCAGGTTTATAGTTAGGACTGGCTCAGGTTTATAGTTAGGGCTGGCTCAGGTTTATAGTCAGGGCTGGTTCAGGTTTATAGTTAGGGCTGGTTCAGGTTTATAGTTAGGACTGGCTCAGGTTTACAGTTCGGACTGGTTCAGGTTTATAGTTAGGACTGGCTCAGGTTTATAGTTAGGACTGGCTCAAGTTTATAGTTAGGGCTGGCTCAGGTTTATAGTCAGGGCTGGATCAGGTTTATAGTTAGGGCTGGTTCAGGTTTATAGTTAGGTCTGGTTCAGGTAAATAGTTAGGACTGGCTCAGGTTTATAGTTAGGGCTGGCTCAGGTTTATAGTTAGGACTGGCTCAGGTTTATAGTTAGGACTGGCTCAGGTTTATAGTCAGGACTGGCTCAGGTTTATAGTTAGGACTGGTTCAGGTTTATAGTTAGGGCTGGTTCAGGTTTATAGTTAGTGCTGGTTCAGGTTTATAGTTAGTGCTGACTCAGGTTTATAGTTAGGACTGGTTAAGGTTACTGTGGCCCTGCTGACACCTGCTGCTAGTACCATTATTATTAGCAGTTGCAGATACCATTACTGCTTTTGTTATCATTGTTATTCTACTGTATTCACTTCTGCAGTTATTATCAGTAGTCGTAATTTTCTCATCATTATTACGCTTACTACTCTCATTATAAGTCATAAGCATTGAATGTGTTGTCACTCTGTAATGTTCATTCTGTACACATGAGGATCCTCCTCTGTTGCTCTCTGAGGTTCTTTCTTTCTTTTCTCCCCGTTAAAGAGGTGTTTGGGGAGTTCTTCCTGTTCTGATGTGAGGGTCAAAGGTCAGAGGATGTCGTATGTGTACAGATTGTAAAGCCTTCGCAGGCAAATTTGTGATTTTGGGCTCTACAAAATAAATTTAATTGAATTCATATTTCCGTGGTTGCGATGGACAGACCTCAGCTGCATAAAGTTGAGGTCGATCATGATTGTGCGAATGTATCCATCTTGCTACGCGCAGCAGGATCTCCTGCTCTCCATAGAAGATGAATAGGACTTCAGTGTATCTCCACCTTCAGGGTGTGCACAACCAATGCTCCACCACATGGACACAGGATTTGCGAGGCAGCCATCGTGTAGTAAAAAGCAAGTACATCTCTGACTTTAGGGCTTCAGTGCCTTGCTCACGGTCACCTCTCCAGTCCAAACGCTGTACTGACTGGTCCAGCCGCCGCCACACAAGTTACTGTATGTGGGTGTGTGTTTGTGAAAGTGCACGTCAGTGTTTATGTGATGATGTGCGTGAGCACCTTGAAGGACTGGACGAAGGTCCACAGCAGGATGCGGATGGTGTAGCCCTGCCTCAGCAGCTTGATGAGCCGAGCAGCTCTGAACAGCCTCAGGAAGCTCAGGTTCAGCAGCCGGTCCTGTTAGACACAGACGGATCAGATCCCCTCAGAACTTCAGCTGGTTAAAAAGCAGCACAGTGACATGCTGACTCCCTTTGACCAGTGTGAGTGAGTAGGACCATACAAGGGCCAGCTGTCAAGACATTAACCATCCAATCACAGACCTCAGATGAATTCTGTCACATCAATAACACAGTTAACCAAAGAAAACATCTTATTGTGCTGATGTTTTAGTCATGTGGTTACTTATTTGTGTCGTTAATCATGTATTGCATTAATTCACAGTTTGTTTCTGCATTTGTGACTTTAGTTAAACTATTTATACATCACAACTACGACTCTCCAGTAATCTGGGTCCAAGGTTGAGACGTGAAGACGCCGTTCATCAGTTCAACCATATGCTTTGCAGAGATAACAGTCTACAAGGTTCCAATAGATGAATCAAATTAATTGTATCTGCAGCTGAACTGTGCATCAGAGATTTACGCATGAATCTCTGATGCAACCAGATATTTAGGTTTGCAATTATTTTTGAGTCGATCCTAAAACGATAGTGATGCCCATGTGTACGTTGACAGAGTTCTTCTGCTCATGCACACTGCCTGCAGAGTAGTCTCTTCATAAAGCCATTGATGTGATGGGGATAAGAATCCACAGTCTTTCAGTATAAAATGTCTGCTCGGCGTCACTGCCGCTCCGCTGAAGCTCAGCAAAGAAGTAGTGTTGGTGGAAACACAATGTGGGGATTCTATTATTCCATCTTTTCATCTGAAACAGATCAAACAGATATTTGATCCATTTTGTAAAATTGGTAATATTCAAAATCGACATAGTTGATATCTCACTTAAGAAATTATCAGAAGTAAGTTTAATGATGTAAAAGCATAAAAAAATCAATTTAAACACTGTCCACACCCACTCGTGCACTGATGGCAGGGGCTGCCATGCAAGGTGTCACCTGCCCATCAGGAATAACTCATTCATACACATTCATAAATCACTTCGGGGTCAGTGTCTTGCTCAAGGACACATCCACACGTGGATCAATCCGCCGATCTTCTGACAGAAAGACGAGCTGCTCTGAGCCACAGCTGCCCGAGTAGGGGCGGGGCTTCATCATAGGGGCAGGGCTTCAGTAGGGGCGGGGCTTCATCATCAGACTTCAGACCAAAACAAGCGGAGCTCGCAAGAAAGACAGGCACTGACCAGATAACCACCTCTGGCAAAGTCTGACACACACTGGTCCCCCTACAGGCCTATTGGAGTGCAGGCTATCTGTTGTCATTAATTGCACAAGTATTCATGTCCAGTTTTTCAGTGCAGCTCCTCTTAGCTACCCTGATCTCCCTCGTCAGTGTGTTCCTGGTCTGGTTGTACAGGATCCTGTCCCCACCTCTGTAGGCCTCCTCCTTAGCCCGACGAAGCTGCCTGAGTCTCGCAGTGAACCAGGTTTATTGTTGTATGTGCAGAAGGTTTTAGTCGGCACACACATGTCCTCACAGAAACTGATGTACGACGTCACAGTGTCAGTGAGCTCATCCAGCAGCAGCCTCACAAACACTCCAGTCAGTGCAGGCAAAGCAGGACTGTAGCTCCAGCTTTGCATCCTTAGTCCATCTCCTCACAGTCTTCACCTCAGGCTTTGCAGATTTTAGTTTCTGCCTGTAGGTCTGGAGAAGATGAACCAGACAGTGATCAGAGAGTCCAGAGCTGCACGGGGGAAAGAGCAAGATGTGTCCTTTATGACAGTGCAGCAGTGGTCCAGTGTGTTTCTGTCCCTGGTGCTACACTTCATATGTCTGTATTTAGGCAGTTCTTTGCTGAGGCTTGCTCTGTTGAAGCCCCCAAGAACAATGAGCAGGGAGTCTGGGTGTTTGTGCTCCGTGGTGTTGCAGCGCCTCACTAACAGGCCTGAGGATGTAAACACTGACCAGGATGAACGAGGAAAACTCCCGCGGTGAATAAAAAGGTTTGCAGTCTATGGAAAGTGTTTCTAACTGAGGGCTGCATGATTCCTTCAACGCTGTGACATCTGTACACCAACCTTCGCTAACGTAGAAGCAGATTCCTCCTCCCCTAGTTCTCCCTGACAGCGCCGTTACTCGGAGGAGTTGGAGGTGAAGTGCATATGTAGTGCGCTGTCCGGGACGTGCTCACCGAGCCAGCTTTCAGTGAAGCACCGGGCGGCGGATCTGATGAAGTCCGTGTTTGCTTTGTTGAGGAGCAGCAGCATCTTGATGGCCAGAGAGCGGATGAATTGATTGAAGCGCAGTTCACAGTTTAAGGGCTGCTGCTGCTCGCTTCCCCGTCAGCAGAGCCGCTGCTCCTCCAACTACCAGCTCTGTCAAACCTTCCGGTTCAATGCTCAACGGCGAACACGTCTGGCCTGTGGACTGTGAGATGTTTAAACGTTCCTCCTTGCTGAATGTGGTCAGAGAAAAAAATGTACAAAAACAGAAAAGGTACCAGAGCGCAATACCAAGGCCGCCATCCACTGCACCATCTGGACCTTCATGCATGCAGCTGGATGCAGATAGGAGGGAGTCCTGCAGGTTATTGTGGTTGTATTGGGATC
>CM051692.1:1600064-1702564 GCA_028022725.1 Lycodopsis pacificus
GAACTCGTATTTCTTCCACTCTCTGGGCATGGCGGCCACCTCGTCTTGGTCATAGTCGAGGAACTGCCCTCTGGAAGACATGAAGGCATAAATAAAGCACCGATGTCCTAAAGGTTTCTGAAATACGTCCTGAGGAGGGGAGGAGGGGAGGGGGGGTTAGACCAACTTGCAGTCCTTTTCCAGGCCCTTGGACTCGTCTGTGCAGTAGAAGAATTTTCCCTTGAAGAGCTGAACTGCGATAACAGCGAAGATGAACATGAAGAGGATGTAAACAATGAGGATGTTCAGCACATTCTTCAAAGAATTGACCACACAGTCGAACACCGCCTGAGGACACAGAGACACACACACACATGTGATTCAGGGCTGAAGTGGGAAATCATTGTGAACAATATCATCTATGAATTATCGATTGTTGGACAGGATGCTGACATTGTACTCATGGCCTGAATGTGAATGTGGTTTTATATTAACCTGAGTGGGACTAAGCTGCATTGAGAGGTACTGTACATAATACTGTATATAATACTGTACATAATACTGTATATACTACTGCACATACTACTGTACATACTACTGTACATACTACTGTACATACTACTGTACATACTACTGTACATACTACTGTACATACTACTGTACATACTACTGTACACACTACTGTATATAATATTGTACATACTACTGTACACAATACTGTACATACCACTGTACATACTACTGTACATACTACTGTATATAATACTGTACATACTACTGTACATAATACTGTACATACTACTGTACATACTACTGTACATACTACTGTACATAATACTGCACATACTACTGTATATAATACTGTACATACTACGGTATATAATACTGTACATACTACGGTATATAATACTGTACATACTACGGTATATAATACTGTACATAATACTGTATATGATACTGTACATAATACTGTATATAATACTGTACATAATACTGTATATATCCAGTACATGGTGCAGGCAGGGACACCAGCTGGTTTAACTGACTGGTTGCAGCTGTGAGCTTGTGAACATCTGATGGTTCATGCTCATCTCATTTAAAGTGAATTTATAATGTTTATAATGAGTTTCTGAGCTTCGTTACTGGTTATAGAACAGAGCACCATTGAGATTATAATCTCTGATTTATTATCGAGAGGAAAGGTTTGATGATATTTGGGATTTTTCATCCTGTCAGCAAGTCCCGTGTGCAGACCGGCACCAACAATCATTGCACCTCATACAAGTAATGTGTGTGTATCAAAGCCCAAAGAACTCCATTAACACCCCAATGAGCCATACTGGCTGACTTGTTCCTTCATTGGCACGAACACACACACACACACTCACACACGTCCCCTAAATCACACAATGTCTAAAGACTAAGTGTTGGGCTGTTTTAGGAAGTTAATGAGCCTTTTCAAAAGAATGACTCCGAATATCTGTGAGTTCTGTTAGAGGCATCTTCTGTCAGAGTTAATGGGATTAGTGCCACAGTCAAACATTAATTGACAAAAGAACCCGTTGTAGGTCACTTAAGTTTGACTCTTTATTACTGTCATACTCACAGTGATATTGTATATCATAGGGCATGAACTAGCTGTGACAGCAATAATCCCTGCCTTAACCGTGGCTGCTTCCCTGTCTGAATGAAGACAAATAAAGCAAAGAACCTTGAGCTTTGGCAGGCGCTTGATGGTTTTGAGAGGCCTCAGCACTCTGAGGACCCTCAGAGACTTGATGGTGCTGATGTCTTTGCCTTTGGTCCCCCTGTGGAACGCAAACACAGTTACAGCTGGCACAAGTATTTACTTCATTAGGTTTAGTTCTACTGTACTACTACTAATAAACAGCTCACAGGATGAATTGGTTTCCAGACCTTACTCTAACATGATGTTTGTCATGTTGACACACTGGTGTTAGTAAGGCACACTAAAGAAGGCGGTGGCGATAGCAATAACAAAGCATCCATGAGAAGTCCGTTTAAAGTAGAGCTGGAGTCAGGACGTGGTTAGCAGCCTGGCCTAGCTTAGCATAAAGACTAGAAACAGCAAACAAACGCTAGCCTGGCTCTGTTTGAAGTTAGAAAGCCCACCAGCACCACTAGAGCTAACAATACCCAATAATGTAATGTTTTCATACGTTTGTACTAACGAACAGTTAGTACAATTTGGTGAAAATATTAATAAAGAATGTTATAAAGTTGTGTCTTGTTCTTCAAATCACTGCAGACTTGTACTGTATCAGACCAAGACCGTGATCTTTATCGAACCTGAACCAAGTACAGTTAATGCCAAACACAACCATAACACACTTTATTAATGCAGGAGTCAACATCAAATATGTTGGTTGAAGATAAAGAAACTGTGCTGTCAGTGGATTATGGAATGCACATTGTCCATGAGTAAAATGAATGTTGAATATGGTCTTAGCTGTTTATATTGTTTATGTTTGTGTAGTTTTTTAGATAAAATTCTGTTTCTATTTTTATTCACTATTATTTCATTTCATATTTAACATTGAAATTAGTATTATTCCATTTCCATACATATGTGTCTGTACACATTGATGTTACATCAGTTGGACAGCGAGGTTATATGGTCAATGGTAAATGGACTCTACTTGTATTTCTCTTTTCTAGTCTTCTGACCACTCAAAGAGCTTTTACACTAGATGTCATCATTCACCCATTCACACCCATTCACACACTGATGACAGGGGCTACCATGTAAGGTAGGACGAACGAACATTCATACAACATTCACACACCACAGGCACAGCTATCGGAGCATCTTGGGGTTAAGTGTCTTAACCAAAGACACATCGACATGGACTAGTGGAGCCGGGGATCGAAGAGCCACAGTCGCCCCCATATTAGTGATACAGTGATGTCATATTAGTGATACAGTGATGTTATATTAGTGATACAGTAATGTTATATTAGCTGTACAGTGATGTTATATTAGCTGTACAGTGATATCATATTAGCTGTACAGTGATGTCATATTAGTGAAACAGTGATGTTATATTAGCTGTACAGTGATGTCATATTAGTGATACAGTGATGTTATATTAGCTGTACAGTGATGTCATATTAGTGTTGGGATCTGACTACATGGCTTTGACATGTGCTGTGGAACAAAGAGTCAGGTCTTCCCTTTTTCAAGCAAAGGTTTCATCCTGATTGTGGTTTGATGAGCACCAAACCTCCTCTGAAGGAATTTCACATTAGGGTGTGAGTTTCCCCCCCCCCCCCCCCAAAACTATGCGTTCCTGAAGTCACCTGAAAGCACCGCTGCAATCTCATTGGCCAAGGGCCAAGACACCCTGGGACCCCTGTGGTTCAGCAACCGTTCTACAAAACTCCTGCAGCCCCCACCTCAATGCTTTTTCCACCGATCCCCACGGGGTTAGCAGGAGGCACACCAACGTTGTTCCTCTTTTTAACCAAAATCCTAGGTTTCACAGTTATATTTGCTGGTCGAATTCACCAAACTGTCTATTTTATCTTTGTTCGTATCCACGAAGCGAACCCGTTTAATCCTGCAGAAGTGAAGAAGCAAGACTTCTTCAGAAAGAGAGACAGAGAACTTCCACTCTCCACTCTTCACTAAGCGCCTCGTCTGCTCCGGCCATAAGGACGCGAAAGTCCCTTCTCCAGACGACAGCGATTCTCTCCCACCGAGAGAACACCTCCGCTCAGCTCAGAAGAACCCCCCTCAATCACCACGATTGCATCGTACCGTAAGGCGAAATAGATTCTGGGCAGAGTTAGAGAGAGTCCATTTATGTTTATTTTGTCTTGTTTACGTGCTTAAAGTACTGTTCATTTTTACAACGTGGTGTATGCTCAATAATCGCCGACACTAACGGTCACTGAGATCGTAGGGGTTGTGTAGCGTGTATTCCATGCTACTGTGATTTATGGTGAGCGAGCCGCCTGGTGAGGTCGAAGCTGCTTCTCATCAGTTCAGGAGGTCAGAACTGCCGGCTGAGACAAAGAGTCGCTGTTCTTGCTCCCCTGGCTGAGAGAGCAATCTTCCGTACTCCCGCGCGGCGCAGAGGATCGTAATCGCTTGTTTTATTTAATTTTGTTTTGTTCCTTTCCCTTCTCCTTTACTAACCCACACACACATATAGCTTTGAGCTAATCTAGCTATGTGCTGAACAGCTACCAGCACATGTAAACCCCGGGTCTCCTGTTGGCTATCTGCCATTTTGGGTCTCGCGCATGACTACGTCACACGTCACTGAGCTGTTCCCTCGCTCCCCCCCCCCCCTTTCAGTGGTTTAGAGTTACAATAGGGATATAAATCAAACCATTCACATTTGATTAGACCACTTGAGAGTGGGTGGGCTTAGAATGCAGTGTGATACGGAGCTAAAGAGGACCGTGGCTCTCTAAGAGCCCCTAAAGAACCCTGGACATTTATTTTATTCTTTTTTTATTTTTAACATTATGAGGGGAAACATCTCAGAAACATTAAAAGCTGATGTTCATGGTGTCAAATACGACACTGAGCTCAAAATTTCAGGTTTCATTCCAAAATGCAAAATTAAGAACATGTTTGTACGATCACATTATATATCTTTATAAAACATACA
The DNA here is from genome assembly GCA_028022725.1 of Lycodopsis pacificus. NCBI lineage: Eukaryota > Metazoa > Chordata > Actinopteri > Perciformes > Zoarcidae > Lycodopsis > Lycodopsis pacificus. Next base: position 1,604,687 of record CM051692.1, read on the forward strand.
GCTTACTATTGGTTATTACTGAAATATATTAGACTAGTACCAACATAATGACCTCGGTAGTTAAATAACTCATTGTAGTTTGAAGTTATGACCTAGAAAATAGAAAGTTTCACTTCCAGCCATGAGGTTCATAGAGCATCTTATCATGACACTGCTAGGAGGAGGAAGAGGAGGAGGAGGAAGAGGAGGCGGAGGAGGAGGAGGCAGGTTTCAGTTGAAAGCTGTCACACAAAGGTTGCTGTTGTGTTACAAAGGCATTTGAGTCACTGCATCATGGGTTTACTTGTTCTCTACATGAGGCTGATCTAAGCGTGAAGAGAATGGCAGTTAGAGAGGGTGGATGGGGAGTTATGGTGATGTTTGTGAATAGGGGAAAGGAGTTATGGTGATGTTTGTGGATTAGGGGAAAGGAGTTATGGTGATGTTTGTGAATAGGGGGCATAGGGAGGTTCCCACCTGGTCACACCTTGCTGCGATCTACTTGGGGGGGAACAGTGTAAAACAAGGTACAGCACATTATGGATGCTTCACACACCAACACAATAAAGCATGTTTGCATCAAATGAAGAAAACACAGATTCTACTGTCTAAGAGATGTAATATTTGATGTACTTTGGTTGGTAGAGATAACTGGATGTGTACATCCCAGTAAAGAACAGGCTCCTCTATGGATTCAATGCAGCAGGTGTGAATGAGCCGGTTGTCTTTGGATCACTGACGTAACACACAAACCAAAACTGCTGCGAGTTATGACAGCCACGTGCTCACTTCAAGTACAACTTATCAGTCTCAACCAAAGCAGCAAATTAAAAGAGCAAATGCCAACAAAATAGGTCTCTTGGGAGATTTTCTAAATAATAGTGCTATAATAATCATAATAAAACAAACTTTGAAAACCAGGTTATCACTGCATCTAAAACCAACATTAATGAAGAAGCAGTATTGCAGTTTGCAGCATCAAATGTGAAATGTACCAAAGAGCTTCAGACTGAACTCAACACTTGGTGAGATGACGGACTCGGCTTTGATGGGAGGCTGTGATTGGTTGTCCTCGCCACAGGCAGACTCATGCATGAGTGAGTCAGTCAGTCAGTCAGTCAGTCAGTCAGTCAGTCAGTCAGTACTGAATCAGAATCAGACATTATGAATAAGTATCACAGGTAAATACAGAAATAACATAATAATATAATCATGAAATTGAAAACATACATTTTCAAAGCTCATGACATTGTGACTGTGTTTCATCCTGCTTCTTTTCACAGTCACAGAAATTACTTCATATTACTGCAGATCTATTCATATAAATGCCGTTATTTAAAAACACAACGTTTCATAAGGAAGTCACTGTCTGCCAGTAAAGGCAGAGGGCAGAACCAGCTCTGTGATTGGCTGTTGCTTCGGTCATCATAACTCTGCCCTTTCTGTCATGACTGAGGAACAAAGACTTTGTCATGAAACGTGTCATATTATAGAGGTTGTGTATGATGATGTGTTAACCAAACCATGAAGTCAGTATTTATCCCCATCAGCAGTACGATGCTGAGTCTGACAGATACAGGTCGAGTAGGTTAAGTCAATGTAAAGCAAACTGCATGTGAATGGAGATGATGTGACATTATGGTAAAGAGCTCCAACACTTCATCTAATGTGCATGCTGTGAACACAGAGACGATGGATCCCCCGGAGACCTGCTCATGGCCTCCGGCAGCAGATGACTTGCTACTTTAGGCTTCTGGTGACTTTATGATATATGATGTGAAACTGATGCTATCATTACAGTCCAGGCAGAGCTGTGGCACAGTGCTGCTGGAAACACCTCCCATCAGACAAAGGTGATGAACACACAGGTGACGCGCCGCTCTACAGCAGAGGAGATCTTTAGCCGAGCACATGATGAAGTACAGGAAGATCTCCACGGGATGGGAGTGTGTTCCAGGCACAACCGTGCACACCGTGATAAACAAGCAATCTCTCTTCATATCCTCAATGTCTGACAGGCTTAAAGGAAACATACAGCTTAACAGCTGAAGGGGATGTACTTTTGAACTGACTTTGCTGTTACAATTATTATTTTGCACCAATAATCATAATTAATGATGGTGGTGAATAAATCCAGTGAATGTGGGGTATGTGTGTTGTGTTTTGGAAAACAAAGTATATTTCTGTCTCACTTCTGAGACAGATTGTTTTTCATCCCAATAAATGACATCTTGAGCACAGAAGGGATGATTCTTTGGTTGCATTTTTCTTTGTTTGTAATTTCTCTACAAAATTCAACTCATGCATGTGCAAAGAGGTCACATGTCCAATCATAACGCTGTAGTCCTCATCCTATGACATGCCTTTAAAGAAAGCCTGGATACATTTCAAGAAGTAAGAATATGGGAGGAAATGACTTGTCAAGGCAACGTAGGTGTCGGTAGGTATGTTGTCTCTCACATACACACACATATATGATGACACAGACAGGCAAGACGAGGGAGGTAGAGGAGGCATTACCCCATGAAGCTCCTTCAATTCAAACAAAGCACAGAAACAGAGAGAGGATCATGTCAATAAACAAACACACGTATTGCTCTCTCAGGATGTCATCAGCGTTCTCGTTCCGACTCTCGTCTGCTTCTGTTGCAAGATTTGTGTTCTGCTGCCACTTTCCTGCTCGTTTGTGCAGACAGAGAGGAACGAGCTGTGGCAGTAAAGGTAGAACTGGGCTGTCGAGTTATGAGCTCACTATGTACTGTGTATGACAGCCTTCATCCATAACATGACTTATAGCAGCAACAAAGGATTTCATCACTTTATACACATCTGAAACAACAGCCCAAGAAAAAAAAGAATGCTGTAATGGTTAAAAATTGTTTAATTGCTGAACTACAAATATAATGCAACAACTGAACTGTGAACTGTGTTCACCACCGGCCTCGGTTAAAGTTCACCACCGGCCTCGGTTAAAGTTCAGCACCGGCCTCGGTTAAAGGAGACACGGCAGCCTTTTGTCCTTCCAGGTGTTTGGGTAAATTAGAGGCACAGATACAGATTTACAGACACAAATCACTCTGCATTTATTTGTGCATTGACATTTGTTTGTGGATTCTCATGAGACTCTTTAAACAGCTGCCTCTACAGTCATGTCGGCGACCCCCCCCCACCCGTCTCGTTAACCATGCATTGTGGGTGAGACGTTTTTGCCGTGTCATCACCATTCATATTGTTTATGATTAAATGATTAAATAAGCACAACATCCTTCATAGATCTAGCACAGAGCATGCTCCGGGACCCCCCAACAGGGGAGGTCTATCCACCACGGTGGGATCTGCCCGGTAACAGTGTGACAGTCTTTACCAGAACATCTTCATCTAATGTTGAACCAGCTTCTGTTTCTTGATTTAAACATACTACTACTACTACGATATATTTACGATCTTGATTCCAGAGCGTCGCCTTTCTATTTGAGCGCAACACTTATTGATTATACTTCAGATCTTTTTATTATGGTATAAGAAAATTGATTTCATTCCAAAGGTGGTAGAAAAAGCCAGCGTACATAATAAAGCCTTGGAGGACGAGGTTAAATGGTAACCGCCCATCAGAGACACTCACCCGCAACAAGGCAGGGACAACACCATTGGTCAACACTACACCTGGCATTCTATTGGTTGGGCAGCTGTGACAGGGTTGTTGCATAAACATCAAAGGGCAGAAGCAGCCTGAATGTGAACTTTTGTCAGACTAGATGTGCAAGATGTGTTTCTGCCACCACAGTCCACATTACATGTTGTCTGTATACACACATTACACCTGACTCACCAGATTAGACCACCACCAACCACCAGAGTGATCAGGATTAACTCTTAACAAAGTTATGGTAAGAAGGGAGGAGAGTTGAACTTACGAAAATGCAAAAGCCACCAGCGCCCCACTGACCACTATGAAGTCCAGAATGTTCCACAGGTCTCTGAAGTAGGCTCCAGGATGAAGCAGGAGGCCAAGGTCCACCATCTACACCAAACACACCATTATCTCTCTTCAGCTGGTATTCTCTTTATGGTACTTTATGGAAATAGAAATGTGTTATTATAATAGACTCAGTGAGTCTATTATATAATATATTCTGTGATTATTATTGCTAAAGTACCTATAATGATGTTAATGTGATAATAATACGTTAATCATTTTACATTTAATCACCATTGATTTATGTAAAAGTCAAGCGGATAGTGAATACAAAGGGAGACTAGTGCAGCCTGCTGTCCTGAGTACACAGTGGTCACACCGAGGTGAGGTCCTGGCACTGCTTCGTTCTGATAGATTGTAGTTAAATACATCGCCATCACAGTTTAACTCAGCAAGAAAAGTGCAGCGAAGACAATGAAGTAATTCGTGCTCTGAATGTGTATTTTCATACATGCTTACCTTGATCACCAGTTCAAAGGTGAAGACACCAGTGAAGGCGTAGTCCAGATATCTGAGCACCTGCAGAACAGAGTCTGTCAGTGCTGAGACAGACAGTTATCCTGAAACATCATCACTGATATCACAGTCTGGAGGTCTGTTTCAGGCTCTGCACGATGATGTGTTTGCATTGAATAGAGTCAATAACTTACTGAGGGAATATTTAGTATCCATGTTCTGGTAACACGTTATAATAACTACACGCTGTGAAGCATTAGTTGAGTATGAGTCAACACTCATTGTTCTACATTAACACTCATTAGTATGCAGTTCATAACAACAGTTATAAATGTTTTATTCTTGATTAATAAGCTTGTCTATTATGTGTTTCATACTTTATAAATGATGGATTCCTCATTTGTAGATGATTAATAAGATAATTTATAAAGTGTTAGTAAATGATTAATAACTTATTTAGATGTACATTATTCATGCATTTATATATATATAATGATTTAGATATGCACTGATGGTTAGGGACTATGTTAATATATGCTTTATGAACACGTCATCATAATCTCATGGATGTCTTCCTAAAACCTCCGCCGTCCAAAGCATTGTTTATTGCAAACAATGAGCAGATTCGTCCGGCTGCCATCGGGACATGCAACTGAAGAAAAGTGTGAACAGTGGAGATCGATATGTTTGGTTAAAATGAATAATATAATCAGTAAATGTAAAGTAATATGCAAAGCTCCTGGTTAGCTCCAGTTGTACATTTACAAATGTTTGTAGGCAGCCAGCTTGTTTTGTTTCTTATATGAATGAATGGCTGAGAGGTTTGTATTTACGAGTACATTGTTTGCATCTTGTAATAAATATTGATATGTTCTTGATCACTTTGTGTTTCGTCTGTTTGACTTTTCTGTTGAGAAGATAACTGAGACTTTTATGGGTTATGAGGCACTGCTGGCCTTTCAATGTCATTAATAAATGCTTTATAATGCAGCGATAGTCCTCACTGTAGATGAGTCACACAAAACACTTTACTAACGAGTAGTAACTACCTTAATTAACCATTCATTTCAGTATTAATATGCGTTTATAAAGCATGTATTAACATAGTCCCTAACCATAAATCATTATATATATAAATGCATGAATAATGTACATCTAAATAAGTTATTAATCATTTACTAACACTTTATAAATTATCTTATTAATCATCTACAACTCCTTAATAATTGGTTTGTAATATATATAATACTTAATTTACAAATGAGGAATCCATCATTTATAAAGTATGAAACACATAATAGACGAGCTTATTAATCAAGAATAAAACATTTATAACTGTTGTTATGAACTGCATACTAATGAGTGTTAATGTAGGAACAATGCTTTATAAAGGATGAATTAAGTGTTGACTCACATTTAACTAGTGCTTCACAGCGTGTAGTTATTATAACGTGTTGTTGTGAATATCATGATATTTGACTGTTGATGAATATTCATTTGAATGTGCATGAAGTTCAACTCCACTGTGTGACTCACATTGTTGCGAGGGGCATTCGTCCACACAGGGTCCTCTGCTGCCAACGCAATACTGCTCATAGCAATGACAACCAGGATGGACATCTCAAAGTAACGCAGAGTCACAATGTAGTGACACAAGCGCCTCACCCTGCGGAGAGAAAGGCCGAGAGGAACAGCAAGCGGAGGACAGGTGTGAAACAGACATGAGGCTGTAGCAGCAGCAGAGGGAGCACACCTGAGTCCATCACACGAGGAACACGAGGAACACAAGGAACACCGTTCATTTATAACGCTCCAATGCTAACATTCCAACGCTAACACTCCAATGCACAGGAAGCATTTGCTAATACAAATTAAAGATATCGCTAAAACGGCTTTTTCAGTCCACTAGAGGCTGCTGAGTGCTTCTGGTGCGGTCGAGGGTAAATCCAGCAGGACAGGACTCTGTGGACTGTAATACAAGCAGCTCCATGTTTCAGGTGCATGATGCAACATGGAGACAGGTTGCTATGACAGTGTTGGTCAATCTGTTTGCTTGACTGACAAAACTGTTTCGCTGCAATAATAATGACTGAAGTGAGATGAATATAGTGAAAACAGATGTTGACTCACTGCATCATTTGCAGTTGAAAAAGGTAATAAATCAAAATATATGTTATCGTAATAATCAGTATATTGCAAAATGTATCGTATTGTGGGGCCTCACCCCAACAACCACACAGAAAGCAGTCAGGGAATCTAAAGAATATAAATACACATCAAACGGGCAAGAAATGGGAAATCTTCTCAAGATATGATGCCCATATGATGCGGATAGCTTAACGTGTACATCCTGATTGCTTTCTGTATTGATTTTGTTTCAGTGATTGTGATTAGGTGGATCTTTGGAGCTTGATGTATTTGGAGCTTAGGAACTCTGTGAAGTGCATTTCCCATGTTGTTACATGTAACACATCCTAAAACTCATAATAAACATACTCATAATGTGTTATAATCTGCTTATAGCACTGGATAGTTATAGGTAGAAACACTCCGAAATATTTAATTTAAATGCTTTATAAAAATAATTTATAATGACTTGTAAAGACAAGTGCCATAATAATTTATAGTTGCTGGCCACTGATGTTTTTTTGCAAGCCCACATCTATAACACATTTTAAGTAGACGTATAATGCATTATATGATTATACTGCATATTACAGTGGGTACGGAAAGTATTCAGACCCCTTTAAATTTTTCACTCTTTGTTTCATAGCAGCCATTTTCTAAAATCAAAAAAGTTCATTTTATTTCTCATTAATGTCCACTCAGCACCCCATCTTGACAGAAAAAAACAGAAATGTAGAAATATTTGCAGATTTATTAAAAAAGAATAACTGAAATATCACATGGTCATAAGTATTCAGACCCTTTGCTCAGTATTGAGTAGAAGCACCCTTTTGAACTAGTACAGCCATGAGTCTTCTTGGGAATGATGCAACAAGCCTTTCACACCTGGATTTGGGGATCCTCTGCCATTCTTCCTTGCAGATCCTCTCCAGTTCCGTCAGGTTGGATGGTGAACGTTGGTGGACAGCCATTTTCAGGTCTCTCCAGAGATGCTCAATTGGGTTTAGGTCAGGGCTCTGGCTGGGCCAGTCAAGAATGGTCACAGAGTTGTTCCGAAGTCACTCCTTTGTTATTTTAGCTGTGTGCTTAGGGTCATTGTCTTGTTGGAAGGTGAACCGTCGTCCCAGTCTGAGGTCCAGAGCACTCTGGAAGAGGTTTTCTTCCAGGATATCTCTGTACTTGGCCGCATTCATCATTCCTTCAATTGCAACCAGTCGTCCTGTCCCTGCAGCTGAAAAACACCCCCATAGCATGATGCTGCCACCACCATGTTTCACTGTTGGGATTGTATTGGGCAGGTGATGAGCAGTGCCTGGTTTTCTCCACACATACCGCTTCGAATTAACGCCAAAAAGTTCAATCTTGGTCTCATCAGACCAGAGAATCTTATTTCTCATAATCTGGGAGTCCTTCATGAGTTTTTTGGCAAACTCTATGCGGGCTTTCATATGTCTTGCACTGAGGAGAGGCTTCCGTCGGGCCACTCTGCCATAAAGCCCCGACTGGTGGAGGGCTGCAGTGATAGTTGACTTTGTGGAACTTTCTCCCATCTCCCTACTGCATCTCTGGAGCTCAGCCACAGTGATCTTTGGGTTCTTCTTTACCTCTCTCACCAAGGCTCTTCTCCCACGATTGCTCAGTTTGGCTGGACGGCCAGGTCTAGGAAGAGTTCTGGTCGTCCCAAACTTCTTCCATTTAAGGATTATGGAGGCCACTGTGCTCTTAGGAACCTTGAGTGCTGCAGAAATTCTTTTGTAACCTTGGCCAGATCTGTGCCTTGCCACAATTCTGTCTCTGAGCTCCTTAGGCAGTTCCTTCGACCTCATGATTTTCATTTGCTCTGACATGCACTGTGAGCTGTAAGGTCTTATGAATGAATGAATGAATGAATGAATTTTATTTATATAGCGCTTTTCACAGACAGTAATATCACAAAGTGCTTAAACAGAGCAGACATTTAAAAGCATAAAAAACGTAATGTGACCCTAGGGTCAATAAATTATATACACAGAGAAAATTAAAAAATTAAAAATAATAAAATAAAATAATAAAAAATAAATAAAATAGAATAAAAATGTAAAACATATTTTAAGAGCAGGTCTTAAAATATGGCTAGGACATGGGTTTACTTTTACACAAACGCCAACCTAAACAGGTGGGTTTTAAGCTGGCTTTTAAAAGTATCCACAGTATCTGCGAGGCGCAGAGTTGCAGGCAGAGCATTCCAGAGCCTCGGGGCCACTGCCTCAAATGCTCGGTCACCACGGGTCTTAAATCGTGTGCGTGGGACTGACAGAAGACCTAGAGCGTTTGACCTGAGAGTGCGGGCGGGTGAATAGGGGCGAAGCAGATCAGCTACATAAGCCGGAGCCTGACCGTGAAGTGCTCTGTAAGTGATGGTGAGAATTTTAAAGTGTATCCTAGATGCTACAGGAAGCCAGTGGAGAGATCGGAGTACGGGGGTGATGTGAGACCGTCGATTTGACCTGGTGAGTAATCTGGCGGCAGCATTTTGGATGACCTGCAGACGGTTAAGAGCAGATGCACTGAGTGATGTGAAAAGTGAGTTGCAGTAGTCAATGCGAGAGGAGATAAATGTGTGTACGATCATCTCTAATTCAGGTGTTGAAACCACAGATCTCAGTTTACTGATATTTCTTAGATGGAAGAAACATGACCTGGACAGCTGCTTAACATGAGGGTCAAACGACATGGATCGATCAAAGAAAATAGACAGGTGTGTGCCTTTCCAAATCAAGTCCAAACAGTTTCATGAAACACAGCTGGACTCCAATGAAGGAGTAGAACCATTTCAAGGAGGATCAGAAGAAAAGGACAGCATGTGAGTTAAATATGAGTGTCACAGCAAAGGGTCTGAATATTTATGACCATGTGATATTTCAGTTATTCTTTTTTAATAAATTTGCAAACATTTCTACATTTCTGTTTTTTTCTGTCAAGATGGGGTGCTGGGTGTACATTAATGAGAAATAAAATGAACTTTTTTGATTTTAGCAAATGGCTGCTATGAAACAAATAGTGAAAAATTTAAAGGGGTCTGAATACTTTCCGTACCCACTGTATATGCATTATAATATCATGTATTACAACTAAGCCAATTATAATACACTATGATCAGTCAGTGAGTGTAAAGCAATTATAATGCATTATGAACATTTATGAGTGGTTGCAACTATATTCTTACAGTGTTATAAGCACTTTATAGTGCATCATAGGTTATAATGCATTATATAGCAAAGGTAAATATACAGGCTAGAGGCTGCAGCTACTGTACGTATGGAATCTATGTAGATATGTAGACATAAACTATTACAGCCAAACATACTCTGACCTCATAAATCAAGTTATTCTCATCAGCACATCAGTGGAGAAGCTTGAGTTCAAATGACCAGTGTTCCTGTTAATGTGCGACACAGAGACACAGAGCTGCCGTCTGCTGTGAGTGTGCTGATTGACAGTGTGTCCATGTGAAGGTTTAGGACTGTGGTGGCAAACACTGCCTGTCTCCCACAGCATGTGGGTGGGCCTTGGAGGTGGAGGTGACTTACGGATTGGTTTGTCCAAAGATGAACATAGAACTGTAAGGCAGGATGGGTTTGGGTCCACTCTCATGCGTGGGCATTGTCTCACCGTCAATACTCTTCACTGAGGAGAGAACATAGTTGAATTAAAGCAAAACAGGCAAGACTGGAGACATTCACATTTAACTATCTCTGAGCGGCCTCTTTCCTCCCCACATACAGGAGGGCATCTAGATTGGGACCTAATTTAACTATCGACATGCCGGAGTGGCATTGAATCGCAACTCGCAACAATCATCACATCTGATTTATTGTCCTTGAAACACCGTTGGAGAATAAATTAGATATCTTCTTCCCCCTGAATGGCAAAGTATGACACCATGAAAGAATGTTCCCTGTTACCGTTCACCTGAGGTCTGGCTGTCCATCTCCTGCTGCAAACCGTGAAGTATTTGATACAATCTCATACTCTGTGATCACTATGAAAGACCTTTTGGCTGGACAGTCTTCCTGTTCTTCTCCAGTCATGGATTCAAGACAATCTTTTATTTTGCATACTTTAAAAAAAATGATTGTGGGGCACACGCTGGAGAAACTCATCTATTTATGAAGTTTCTCATGTACCTTTCTCAAAAATGGATATCTCCTCCATACTTGGTTTAACTTTATGAGGTTATGAAAAAAAGACCATTCAATAAAATGTCTGCAATGGAAGTTAAATTATGACTGCATTCTGTTACTGACTTTGTGTGAAGGTGGTGTCTCCAGGTGGGGAGGTGATAGTCACAGGGCGAATTTGGTTGGAGGTTTGGCCGGTTCTTCTGACGTTCCTCTGGTTGTCTGAGTCCTCTGGTTGGTCAGGAGGCCAGCTGGCCCCCCCAGAGCCCTGCTGGGGGGAGACGGCGAGGGACTCCCCCTCTGTTTCACCAAACCTGTCCCTGAAAGGATATTAATATACTGTACATCTTCAAATTATACCTCATCGTGATGTACTTTGTCAGTTGCATTCAATTTGACGTCACAAATGCAGATGGTTATGGCTCAACATTTACAGAGCAGTAGAACATCTAGTACTGCAGGGTCACTGAATTCTGTGATGAGCCCTTTCAGTAACAATTTCTACTCTATTTATATCCTTCCAAAAGGCAAGTGGACTCAAAATGATGAGGACAGTGACGTGTCATTGTATTGGCTCTGTCCTCAAGCCAAACAGTGACTATGAGGTTTAAATGCTGACTTTCATCTTGAAGGACAGTGTCCCAATACCGTGGACGTTTTGAAGGAGGTTTCTGGAGCTGCAATATGCAGGGATTACTTTATTAAGGTTGTTGCATTCACTGAAACCAAAATGCACACCAACATGTGTGACAAAAACAAGATATTCCTGATACAGAGCAGCACATAACATCATTTCTTTTTTTTAATGGGACACACACATATGCATAGTCAGTCAATGAGAGAATGAATGCAGTTTTACCTGTTACTGTGGTTCTTCTCTCTTTCGTTGGACTCCTCTCCTTCTACTGATTGGCCCCTGGATCCATGAGTCCGATGTCTCCTCTTCTTTCCAGTGGCTCCACTGTCTCCTCTGGGATGTCGATCCCCATTCCTGTTCGACGATAGTCCATCTTTGTGGCGGGCTCTTCGCTCTGCCCTGCCTCCACTGTTTACTGTCCCGTTGCCCCCTCTGGTCTGCCGGTGTGAATGATGATGCCGATGCTCTCTCTCGCTCGTGACTCCTCCACCTCCACTGTCATCCACTGAGCTCTGATGGTTTTGTCTCCTGCCTCCCTCTCGGCTGCGGGACCTCTCGCTCTTCCCCTCTTTGCCTTCGTGGTCTTTGGAGTGGCTGTGATGGACATGATGGCCCCCGTCCTTACTGGTGCCACTGTTCTCATTTGTCTCCTGTCTCGCTCTGGCCCGGTCCCTGTCTCTGTGGCGGTGGTGGTGCCGAGGCTGGTGAGGTACAGGAGGAGGAGGGTCAGTGGCAGTCACCGCTGCCTCTGGCATGCAGGGCTTGTGATGGTGGTGCTGGTGGCCAGCAAGCAAAGGCCCCTCGCAAGGCTCAACAACTAGCGGCCGGTCAAGGTGGGTTTTCATGTCGGGCCGGATGTGGAGGGCCGAGGTCAGGCGGAGACGCTCCTCCAGGTCCAGCTCACTGTAGAGGGCCTCGCAGCTTGCCTGGTTCTGCCTCCTCAGCTGGTTGGCCCTCTGCTCCCACACCGACATTGCCTTTATCGACTTCTGCTGCTCCTTACTGGAGGAGGGGCAGAAGAACCAGACAAACCAGAACTACTGAGATTCATATTACCAAATAAAATCATTTTCACACACTCATTGATGTCAGTGTTTGTAATTTCTACAAAGGGAATAAGCATTTCCAATGGATACACTGGCAGGCATGACACATTCAGTATGTATGTACTTTATACTTCATGGCTCATAATACCAGTAGTATATTTCATTTGACATCTCAGGATGGCACACACAGTCCATACATGCTGAATGATTTACAATATGAACAAGGTGCAATGGAGCTTCCAACACAGCAAACCCCTGGGTCCATTGGGTCCATTGGTTCCATTGGGTCCATTGGGTCCATTGGGTCCATTGGGTCCATTGGGTCCATGGTCTACTGTGGAGAGCTCGTCGATGTCTGAGCATGGCCACATTACATGCTTTGACAGCATGGTCTGTGTGTGTTACAGTACTTTGAAATGGTTGAATGCATGCTCTTTTGATAGTGTGTTAAAGCAGTGCTATCTCTTCACAGTGGGAGATTTCATCTTACGATCTCTGTAAGAGAGAAGTCTGTTCACTAAACTTTCCCCACAGAAGAATACTTGGAACTCACCATCTTCAGGTGTAAACGTAGAGAGCCAGAGCTCTGCCCTACCCTCTATAAGAACTCCTGCTAAGAGATGGATGGACATTATGGGACTGGACTGACTGAATGAACAGAGAAGCTCCTACAAATGTGTGCACGAGAAGAATGACGGGTGGCGGCGTATTATTCACATGGTCTTGCTTTGATGAATGGAACATAATGATTGAGTATGTGCACGTGATCATCATCATGGACCACCTTGCTAGCAGGCGGTTGGGTTTACCTCAGGTAGTGATGGACTGGGGTGCAGACATAACTCCTACAAACACAAAAAGGGGAGAAGGAACTTCAAATAGACAGAAACACAGAGCGGGAAAATAATCTTCAGAAAAAGGAATATACAAAAACTCAAAAGGAAAATGTTGCTAAGAAGAAGCAGGGAAATAATTGGGGACAGGAGACATAATAAATGTTTGTTTTCACAGCATGTGTTTCAATGTTTCACTGCGACGCAGAGTGGGACATCACACTGATGCTCCTCAGAGAACTGCTGTTATTCAAGTAACCTAAACCTATTTTTCGTAGCTTTTCTTTTGATATCTCACGATATGTAACTAAAGAAACAGTGCATCCATTGACCTGCTTACAGTGTAAATGTACTGGTGTCTGTATGTACCTGACATCTGCACTCCAGAGCATCCGTTTACCCAATCTGTTCCTCTCAGGTGTGTGAGCTACAGAGCTTTTTACTGATGATAATTTCATTTCTCCAAACAACAATGTGCCCACATGGTGATGTGTGATCTGATGTAAGACTTGGCTGGTAAACCCTCTCTTGCTTGAAGGCAACAAAGTCGTGCATATTACAGAATTTATAGTCGCCTCCTAGTCGTGTTAAAGTCATTTAATAATCCCTTTTGGATGTAGTGTGGTAAAGTGTAGCGTATCTGGTACTCTTATTACTGTGACTACCTCTTCTTCATGGTTATTAAGTTAGTACAGCTTCTTTTAGTGACGATGTAGAAGGCTAGTAACTCAACGACTGCTGTATTTAACTGGGAAGTCACTCAGCATCTGTCTTTGCTTCCACTAAGCAGTCGTGCTCTTCATCTGCATAAGACTGACATGACAAAGCTGACATGACAGTAACAACATACAATGCATATTTAAAACCAGCTTGGGGAAATGAATCACAACTGACAATGTACATAATCAACACATACAGTGTGAACGACGATATGTACTATCTTCAAATCTACAGGAGGAGATGGGCAGTGATTGAAAAAGACACATTCTCAGACAGAAGGAACAGTGAAAAACCACCGACACCGACATTCATGCAAACAATAAAAACAGAACACAGGAATGGAAATATTGAAACGGACGCTATCAGGTGTGATCACATCATATTATTTCGGACAATCAATACAGAAGAATGACATGATGACAGGGTTAGACAGCAGAAGAAAAGGAGAGGAGGTGATGGGAGGATTCAAACATTGAAACAGAGGTAACAACTCACAGTGAGTTAACGCTGCAGACGGATGAGCTGCTAGAGTGCGCGTTACCTCGACCGCGTGTTAGAAAACTGCACATGCACAGAACAAAAATGGGGGAGAGGGGACATCACAGAGGACGAAGTCAGAGAAACAGCCAGACACCATCTTCTCTGTGTCTGTTCGGCTCCCATCACCATTCAATGCAATGGACAGTCAGAGCTCAGAAACACATGGCTGAGCCTGAACCAGAGAAGACATGGAGCGTCAGCGACACTTTGACTGCCATGGTTACAGTTAGTAGATATACCATCAATCTGAGATATGATAGAGCAACGTAACACTGACATCTCTGCACAAGCATTTCACTTAACAAGGAATGCAAACACAATCACAAAGTTATATCTGTTTTATAACTTAATAATGTTTCTTAAATACACTACATGTATTATAATTGATATAAATATTTTTCCCATTATCTTATTTTCTCATTGCACAGCTCCTGTCTTCCTCAGTTGCTCTGCTTCCAGTGCAGCTTGTTTTAAGTAGAGCTCTTATCCAATCAGATCTCACCTCTGTGTCTCTAGGTAGAACAGAGGCCGAGGCCTGCAGACTCACAAGTGCATCCATGTGCACTTTAAGCGAACGGGGACGATGTTGTTGATCGTCATAGTGTTCAACCAATCAGATCTTTAGTTTGACATGTTGGGCGTGTTCTTTGACGTGTCAGAGCTGCTAGCTGGCCTATAATGACTGCAGCATTACGTGCAGCTCAGTGTCCAGGTGCAGCTCTGCAGTGAGGAGCAGCGTGTGCTGTGATTGGTCAGTGGGCGAGCACGTGACTATCGTGAAACAAAACTTAAAGGAGCCATCAGAGGCTTAGTCGGAGGAGTAAGAGTTCAAATTGAAAGATATGGAAGAAGTTATGACATGTTTTGCATGTTGCTTGGTGTAGATTATTATTATTTTACCTGCTTTGTTTTTTTAACACTCAATGGCTGAAGGAGGAGAAACAGATTAGTGAGTTGGGATTTAACCGGATGAAATACTGTCAACAAAGAAAGGAGGATGGAGTTTGTCTTTAAGTCAACGGGTTTGTTTTACATCTAATGTCTGAATGGCCCTCCAGTGTGCAGCAGAATGTGTGCTGCTGGTCTGCTGGACCAGATGAATATATGTGACTGGTTCTTGTGAGTTTGTTCTTGTCATTGTGTTAATTATATAGATTTGGACTATGTACATTGTTCGTTATTGACGAAGCATCCCGTCATGCGCAGTTATTGTTTGTAAAGCTAGTTTAGCGTAGCCTCCAGAACACACACGGGGCCTCAGCTGTCTTTTGTTTTGTGTTTTCTTGTTCCGGGTTCAGAGGTCACAGCCCGTCGTCTCCTACGTGACCACCCAAAACATTATGTTTCCCACAATTGAAGCTTCTGCATTTCCCAAATGCACGAGTATTATTCAAAGGTATTGTTCGGTTCGTAAGCCTCGTACCCAACGGTTTAATATGAATACTGTGGCATCACAAGGGGACAGGTTGTGGAGGGGCGCTACATCCTCACCCAGGATCAGTGCCCACAACCCAAAATGGCCGCCAGGCTAGAGACTACAGCTCCCAGACTGCCTCATCATGCACCCAGCTGCAGGTGCTTAAGGCCCCTAATTGAGGCAGGGCTGGGAAACTGAATAAAGGGGAGAGCACCACGGCAGAGGAGTCGGGCCCGGAGTAGGAGAGAGGACGCCTACCTGGAGGAACAAATACCAAGGACTTTGCAGGGTTGGATTACTTTTTTTGATGAAGAAACCACTTTCTCCTCCGGGACGCTTTATGTTGATTCATGGACTTTTGTTTGATTTGTGATTTTGGAGTTAAAGGAACTGCCAGGGGGACGGACCAATAAACCTTTATTTTTGTTTATACTGTCTGATTGTGCCTGTTTTACGCTCTCTTTTGCACTGCCCCACCCTAGGGACAACCCGTGACACAATACGTGTATTGAAACCATAGAAACAAATAAGCGTATCTGTGGCTCATCATGAGCTTATCAGGAGGTGTTCCAGCTGCAGGATAGCACTGAAGGCCCAGCTATAACATGCACGGCCCAACACTGGTCACATCCATGGACTGTATATGGTCAAGACTACGGATTTGAGATCAGGTGTACTTAGCATGTTCTCATTAAAAACTTTGATTATAATCACTTTATAGTTGAACTGATGGTAAAATGATCTACTGTTTTTCTGTGTGTGAGCATTTTTAGATTAGAGTTCATTGAACTGGTTTGAATGGGCCACAACTTCAACTTTAACCAAGAGTTGTCTAGTAGCTCTCGCAGTAGGTTTGGATGCACTAGTGTATTTCTTTAGCCACTTATAGGCATCTAAATAACACTGACACATTATACTAAAATAGTTACAGCAAACATGTTAGCAGTTTTCTATTGACACATTCAGCAAACAACATTAGCATGAACATTCATTTAGAAAAGGCTTCGTGTCCACCTGAAGTATACAAATCCAATATTCACTCTCCAGTTAGCTACGCATGGACTGCTCCTTGTGTGTGTGTTGCAATATTGAAGTACTGAAGTATTATTATATATATTATTATATTATGAGTTGTTTCATATTTTGCCGGTCTTCTATATTTGTTGTTTACATTATTTAGGCTAGAGTTAAAGGTTATTAATCCAAACCAAAACAATATGTGGGCACTGAATAACAGTGTGTGTATTGGCATTACACAGAAATGGTCTTTAGCCTGGACTCCTGTCGTCTGTGCGTATGTGTGCTGAGAGAGAGAACATCAGAAGAGGCGACTTACGCTGTGATGGAAATGTTAGTGGCTGACATGGGGCTGACCTCCTTTACCTCCTTGGCCTTCTGGAGCGCAAGCTTCTTATTGATGGCCTCCTCTTGCTCTTCTTCATCCTGAACAGCATGTGGAAAAACACACACACACACACACATACACACATACATACAAAAAACATACATAAAAACACACATACACACATACATACAAAAAACATATAGAAAAACACACACACACATTCAAACACACATACACACATACATACAAAAAACATATAGAAAAACACACAAACACACACACATACATACAAAAAACATGGATCCAAACCCTCCTCCGCCCCTGGCAGTAATGTTGTGCTGTTACTGTCATTCTTTCTGCTTCGGTGAGTTTACAGTAACATATTGTATTGATTACTCTACTTTCATTCTATTTTTCTTTCTAAAAACTACAACGGTACATTTCCCTTCTGAAGCCTGTGTTACTGGAACGGAGGAGGAAGTTAAACACAAAGTACCACAGACAGCAGTGTGTTGTTGCTTTGACAGAAAGACTCAAATGATGCACGTGTGTTTCAGTTTGTTGCAAAAATGCCGTTTTGAAAAAGGATTGATCGGATTGGATGCAGAGTTTCATTTTGACAGGAAGTGAAATATTCTTGTGTCCCTTTTGTCTTCTGTGTAGAGTTTTGACCCAATCAGCCAAATTCCACAAGTGTGTCAGCAATCGGCCAAAGCAGCTCGGTACAGTACTTCACTGAAGGATGCGGTGGTAAGACGGTGCTCCTGTAATCAGCTGTAGAGCCAGAGCATCTCAAGCTATAACTGAATACTGCACCTTAGTGAGCTCCTGGGCATTAGCGAGGTTATCAACAGCGATGGCCAAGAATACGTTGAGAAGCGTGTCTGGTTATTTGTGGTGTAAGGAAAAGATCAGATCGATAAAGACAGAATCAACTTTTACAATCGCAGCTTCGAATCAGTGATACTTCCTGTCATGGAGCGACACGCTGCCAGTCAACCACAAAGGTAAGAGGCGTAGCAGGATACAGTTCCCAAAGAGAGTGAGGACGATGAAGTAAACTGAGGAGAACATCCCCCGGCGAACGCCTCCCTGCGACTCGATCCCGTGGTACATGACTGCATTCCAGTCCTCCCCAGTGAGGATCTGCAGGAGACAGTCTGAGTCAGTTCAGTGGTTCAGTACGAGCAGAGCAGGCAGACAGCATGATGGAGTTGACCTTTACCTGGAACACGGTGAGGATCGCTGCTGGGAATGTGTCGAAGTTGGTTGTCGGCGTTTCATCTTCAAAATTAAATCTGCAGGGAGGAATGTAATCAAGCTTTAAAGGCACAACACAGTCACAGTCGCTCCTCCACCTCCTGGAAGATGGAGGAGCTCATCGTCTGCAGCACAATATATCTGAGTCTGTCGTCTGTGTGCCCTCACGGCTGGTCTCTGAGTGTTTCTTCTTCTTAAATAGGTGAGCTGTGCTATTGCTGACATTCTGTGTCTGTCTACCGGTGCACGCCCCGATGGAAGCCGTGCAGATGGAGGCGGGTGAAATGCTAGCAGCATTTCTGCCTTCTCAAAATGCACAAGAACGTTTCTTTGTCATGATCTCATCAAGACAGGAGAGGAGAACACTGCATCTGTTCCAGCAGCATGGGTGATATGGGTTAATTTCCTTAAGGTTTAGTTTAATTATCGTTGGCTTAACCGGTTTACACTTGTTGCTCCATGTTTCTGAAGTAGTTATTAGTGATCATCGATCTCATCTCTAAACTCTCACAGCTTTCATTAATACTTCAAAATAGGTTGAAGTCTACTCAGAAACGTCATCAGTCAGCCTGCCAGTGATACTCTGATACAGTGATGATTTCTAAAATGTTTTATGTCATTTGCATTAGTTTTGCCTGAGTGTCCACAGCGGTTCTATCTGTCTGGGTTGGACAGAGCGTCAGTGTTGCAGGGATACACACACACTGGGACAGTCTGAGCCTCAGTGATGTCTGTTTTATTATTATTTATTTTACATGATGATAACAATAACAACTAGCTGAGTAAACAATACTAAAACCAACAAAACAATCATAAAAGTAGTAAGTAAAAACAAATAGTTAAATTTTCCAAATATTCATGGTTCAGTGTATTCAGATTAATAATCATTGATTAACATAAGGTGCAGAAGGTAATGGCCTGCTGCAGCATTGGGGAGAACAGATGTTGAGAGGAGGATGAGCTGGCACAGAACATGACCTCTTTCCTATGAACAGTGGTGTTCAAAGGCCTACTTAAACAAACGGTAGAACTGATGAGCAGCAGCAGGAGAATCAAACGACTCACTGGCCACCAAACAGCTGCATGCCCAGCAGAGCGAAGACCACAATGAAGAGGAAGAGGAGGAACAGCAGGCTGATGATCGACTTCATGGAGTTGAGAAGAGATACGACCAGGTTCCTCAAAGAGTTCCAGTACCTACGCACACAGACATGTGAAGGTATGCAGCGATATTCTGGCATAACGAGTGTCCCGCACAGGTAGACAGTCGTGAAGACTCACTTTGTGACTTTGAAGATCCTGAGCAGCCTCAGAGCCCGCAGGACACTGATCCCAAATGAGGCCCCGGGTTTGATGGCAGCCCAAATCACCTCAAAAATACTGCCAATGATCACCTGCAAACACAGCTCTCATTTCCAAATGCTCCAAATATTGTACTGCTCTGGCCATAAACAGGCATTCTTTCTACGCATGCTCACACTCTGACCCACTGTGAACTCCCAGCTCTAAAGGATGACTCACCCCAAAGTCAAAACAGTTGAATGATGAGTGGAAGTAGTTCTGGGGTCCGAGGCCGTACATTTTCATGGACATCTCTGCCAGAAACAGGCCCAGGAAGACAAACTCTGCTAGGTCTGTGCAGGGACAATCAGGACACATACAGATCAATGCTGCTCATCTCTACCATTCAACAGAGCCCCACTGCTGCCTGCTCAGCTGTGCCCTCAGCAAATAACACAGAGAAAGAGCCGATTGTTAGAGAGCACAATGCTGAGCACTGCCGTGATGGAGCGTGTGAGGTGCATGTGGTGAACTGTAATATACTACTTGTATGATCTATGTTTGCACATCTGTCTCTGCTGTCCCTGTCTGGAGCAGGACACCAATGTGTTCTATAAGCCTGAGCAGACTGGCAAACAAACAGGAAGTAGAGAAAGCATCTTCACTCAATATAGAATGCCGGCAAGGCTCCGTGACAGTGACTTGAAGTATTTCATTATAGTTAGGAAATCTAACCCCCCCCCATTCAAATGAATGGTCAAGTACAATAATAATGGTCAGATAAATAGTGGCATATAGGAATATTGGGTTGCATAACACTTATTGACTATGAATAAGCTGCTGGAACTCACAGAGTGCGAAGGTGAGCCACGCAGGCTGGTCATAGTGTACGATGGCCACACACAGCGTGTTGAGGCCAACCAGACACAGCACCGTCCAGTAGAAGCTCTGGGACTTGACCAGACGGCGGATTGTGAAGCGCATCCTCTTCTCTTTCCTCCTGAAGTAAGACGAGCTCTCGTTCTTGCTCTTCAAGCTGCCGCGGGCAAACGGCGAGCCTGGGGGGGCAGTAGGAGCAAAAACATATGCGGTGCAATAAAGTTACCAAGTCTTGAACTACGGTGGTCTCACAACATCAAGAGGGTGGACTAACTGCAGAGCATGTGCTCCATACATACATCCAGCCTGTACGTTAGAGAGGTGAGCGCCACTGAGACTAACAATGACGAACTGACGTGAAAATATAAAATAACTTTTCCATATTCTCATGAGCTTTACCTGCCAAGTAGCAAAGTGAAGCTGTTTAGAGCACAGTGTCTCTACCTCGTCCCTTCAGCCTGCACTACATCAAACCTTCTGTAACTTGATCATCAACATTAACATGAAGATCCTTATTCATTCTGTTCGGCAGGTCCTGCACTAATGCACTGAAGACACATCTGAGGGGTCAGGAAGAGAGAGAACCGTTGGTGTTCTTTAGGGACGGCTGGATAATGAGATCTCTTCAGGCTCTCTGAAAACATCTCAACACAACGAGGAGGAAGACCTCACTCAGCACTCATGCTGTTTCATCAACACAGTGAAGAGTGTTTGGAGAATCCTCGGATGAAGTTGATAGAAAACTCTGAATGTGTTGTCTTAAGATATTCCTAATGTTGCCGATGCAGCGCTTTGTGCTAAGCTACCTTAACTCAACACAAAGGTGTACGCTATGCGAGTCCGTGTTATACCAGGGACAACCTGTCCCACAGAGCAACACGTCCACCGAGCTGCCTGCGCTGTGAACTCGCTCTTTGACTTTTCTTCAAGACGTTTGGGAGGTTGTGTCTCAGGCGTCGTCCTCACCAACAGAGGAGATGTCAGTGAAGTGGTCCTCGCCTTCCTCTGCATTGATCAGGTCATTCTTACTCTTCTTGGCCCTTTTCAGCACTGTGAACACAGAAGAAATCAATCACACAGTCATAAGGCAGCGTTATGATTCAACTCCTTTCATGAAGTTCAATCTTCCTCTTTTATTCTGCATGTAGGGAATCTGTAATAACTTGTTTCTGACTGTGGCAGTCAAGGTCCACATGTGACCAGTTCACCGTATTCGTTATCCGTTCATTTATTAGTCAGTCTGTGAGACGCCGTCATTCAACCTGCACATATACAAACCTGTTGTTAATTTTATTGTAACAATATTCATGTTGAATTATTTGCCGAATAATGAAGCTCCAGTGAGGTAAAGTCATAAAAGGGAAGGTTTTCAAAATAAAGCAAAGGTCTAATGAGTACGACTGCATCTCTGTATCATGTGATGTAGTTATACTGTATGAATTATATGGACCATAAAACAACAAGGAGCCTGCTGTTCATATTCTCACAGGGATATATGTTTATGCTGTAGTGTCACGGGTTGTCCCTAGGGTGGGGCAGTGCAAAAGAGAGCGTAAAACAGGCACAATCAGACAGTATAAACAAAAATAAAGGTTTATTGGTCCGTCCCACTGGCAGTTCCTTTAACTCAAAAATCACAAAGCAACAAAAAAAGCCCATGAATAAACATAAAGCATCCCGGAGGAGAAAGTGGTTTCTTCCTCAAAAAAAGTCATCCAACCCTGCAAAGTCCTTGGGATCTGTTCCTCCATGTAGGCGTCCTCTCTCCTACTCCGGGCCCACCTCCTCTCCCAGCGGTGCTCTCCCCTCTGCCCTTTATTCAGTTTCCCAGCCCTGCCTCAATTAGGGGCCTTAAGCACCTGCAGCTGGGTGCATGATGAGGCAGTCTGGGAGCTGTAGTCTCTAGCCCGGCGGCCATTTTGGGTTGTGGGCACTGATCCTGGGTCCCTCCACAACCTGTCCCCTTGTGATGCCACAACGTATAGATGGAGCTCTTTATTCCTATTGTGGAGTCCTTCCTCTTCCTGGGCTCCATCATAACCCAGGACCTCAAGTGGGAGCTGAACATCAGCTCCATCACTAAGAAGGCTCAGCAGAGGATGTACTTCTTGAGGCAGCTGAAGAAGTTCAACCTGCCAAAGACAATGATGGTGCATTTCTACACAGCCATCATTGAGTCCATCCTCTGCTCCTCCATCACGGTCTGGTACGCTGCAGCCACTGCCAAGGACAAGGGCACACCCTCTCAGCGCATCATCCACTCTGCTGAGAGGGTGATTGGCTGCAATCTGCCGTCCCTCCAGGACTTGTTCAGAACATTACATTACATTACAGTCATTTAGCAGACACTTTTATCCAAAGCTACAATTCAGATTCTATGACACCATAGGCTCAGCTACAGGAGCAATTTGGGGTGAAGTGTCTTGCTCAAGGACCCTAAAGTGAACAAGAGAGATTGTAGCCGACCCCTCTCACCCTGGACACAAACAGTTTTTGTCCCTTCCATCTGGTAGGAGGCTGAGGTCCATCAGGACCAAGACCTCATCCCACATGAACAGCTTCTTCCCATCGTCAGTTGGGTTCATCAACAAAGCCCGGGACCCCCACTGACTCTGTCATCCTCAGGACAATCTCCTCCCCTGTACATCCCTTCTATGTTTCTTAGTTAAATGCACTCAACACTTTTACACTACACTTACATCGCACTTGTTTATAACCTGTTATTTTATATTTTTCAGTAAATTGTAATATGCTTCTACTTTGCACTGTGTTGATTGTAGTTGATTGTTTAATGTTATGCATGTTGGGGTCTGGCGCCACCTCCTGGCTGGCTGAGCTCCTCACATGCTTTCCTTCCTCACTAAGCTCTGACATGGAGTTAGAGCAACATCTGACCTGAACTCTGATCCCTGCCCCCTCCAGCTTAACCCCCCCTCTCAGACCTGAGGCGGACCCTTCATTGGCCGACAAACAGTCTCCCGCTGAGCGGGCAGACCCATTTATAAGCGCCAGCACAGCGAAAATCGACCTCTTCGCCCTGGGCCCCGTCCTTGGACATATGAAGACACACCAGCCTCCTACCTCCAGCGCGACGCTGTCAACCGAAGGCCACGAGGAAACCGCGGCCCTCAAACCCTCATCAAACCCTGTCAGGTCACAAAGCCATTTCGCTGGTCGAAACAGCCGTGTTTCTTTTTCTGAGTTAAGGCCCCTTTACTCCGCCGGGAAGAATCCCCTCCACGATTCCTCCCCGTGTTTTCCCTTGTGCACATTCCGGCAGAAAGAAGATTGAACCGTCTTCTTCCCCGATGATTCCCGGCAGGACCACGTCGCCTGAGCCGAAGTTAATCTGTCCATCGCTGCAGCGAGTACTGATCGGACCTGCACTTGCTCCAAAGCGAGCCGCGCCACAACGGACCGAACCCGCGCCGCCAAACGCCGCGCCGTCGCAGCACCGCGGACTAGCCGTGCAAAAAGCCACTTCACCCTGCCTTTTTTTCTTCAAGAAGAAGAAGCCACAATCCTCAGTGGACACTCTCCCCGTTGCAACGAACTTCTAAAAGTAAGGGTTCATGGTGTCTGGGCATAGCTTAGCTTAAATTAACCTAAGTTTAATTCAGGTTATTCATTTATATGTTGATATTCCCGTGTTTTTGTATGTTAAGTTACTGTCGCGCGATATCAAGGTATTGCGCAACCCCTCGCGAACCACAAGATCCGCTCCATTGTGCATTCTGTAGGAAAATTGAGCGTAGAACTGTTATTTAGTAATAATAAAAGCGTTTCATAATTCATAATTAAGAATTAATAGTTAGGCATAATCATAAGTGTTTTGGAAATGCATAATTAAGATAAGCATAAAGTGTTGTAAGATTAGTAGCTAAAAGTAAAGTTAAGGACATAAAGCTTGTGCCTAAGTTGCAGAAGCTTAGCTTTTATACTGGAAGATTATCATAGAGGGTTTAAGCAATAACTGACAGACATTGAATGTGTTGAGACAGTAGGGAAAGAGAGACATGGAGGCAGGCGTTTACAGGAGTGTTGGCCAAGAGGAATTGAGATGGACAGAAGAGGAGGTGTTTCAAACCGGATGTGGGTGGTTTATTTTAAGTCTTTTTCTCACTTGGGAGGGGCCAGCTCGTTGTGGCCTCCCTCTCTTTGTTCTGGCTCTCAGCCAAGCGGCTGTGTTTTTTTACCTGAGAGCTGAGTGAGTTTTTTGCAAATGGGGTTTTATTGTTTTGATATTTCATGGAAATAGTGTACTTCAGTGTATAATCGTATGTTTACTGTTGGGATTAAATTCCTTATAATTGTAAATCAGTCCTGGTAGAGTTATTATTGGAGAGTGTCTACTGTAAACACAGCAGCTGGACATGTGCTCAGGCCTCCTCTCGGTGGGTTGAGAATCAGCCTCCACAATTTGGCAACCACACGAAGGGACGCTCTCGCCTGGCTCTGGGCAGCGTGAGCTGGTGACGGCGTTGGTCAATCACGCCTCTCGGGCCCAAACATCGGTACGCAGAGCCGTTTCACGAAGTCTGTTTTTAGTTAGTTTTTAGGAAATTAGGAGAGGTGGGACTGGCTAGCGTTGCTACATGCTAGCGCTGTTTCGGCCGGTGTGAAGCGAACCACATGGGAGGAGGCCGCATTCAACTGAGGTGAGCTGCGATTTACAGTGAAGTATTATTATTTGCATGGTACACTTAATAGACCGGTCTAGAGAATACAAAGGATCCAGAGAATAAAAGAAATGAAAGAACAGACAGCGCTGTAAGAATATTCATCACATTGGTATCAAGAACAGTTATCTGCTAGGCAGACTGGCTTTGCGTATTCTGAGAGACTCCTGGGCTTAGAGTGAGCATTTGCTGGGTCTTGCTGATAACGTATTTAAAAGCAGTTTTTGTGGCTCGGCGAACTGAAATATCGTGGCTTTGAGGGGCCGAGGTGTGCAAACCTCGGTAGGCTTGGTCCGCGATTTTCGGGCTGAGTCCACAGCTAGCTGTTTAGAGGTAGCTAAGGCTAGCGGGAGTTAGCTTCTGAGACAGCGTATCACATGTGGTGAAGTACCGGTCTACAGGGCTATCCCGTGCGCTTTTGCCGTGAATTAAATTAGCGATCGTGTGGATGATACGAAGGAATAAGTAGAATAATGAGCATTTAGTGGAACTTGGCGGACTGATGGGAGTGTTTCCTTATGCTAGAGCATCGCTCGCAAAGCATTCACGATGAGCGTCGGGTCTCGGGAAGCTAAATAGCCCATTAAACCAGAGGATTTAAGGTTAAATAAAACCGGACCATAAGTCCATTAATACGTGTGACTAGTCTGTGTTTTAACAGCGTGGAAATGCGTTTAAAGGGTGATTAAACATTGCATGATCTGTTGCCGCGTGTGTGAAGCTAACGCTAGCTACGGGTAGCTTCGGGCTTTGCGATACTGTGTTTGTAAATAAAAGTGCTTATAAAAGAAAATAACCGGTGGTGTGAGAGGAGACAGAAGGCGTATGAGTGGAATTAAAGTGTGGGATTTTGGTGTAACGTGTGTGTGTATATCTTTCATTATAAGCTCCGTTTTTTTGTAATTAGCACAGCTGTAAGCCTAGCCGTTAAACAAAACATCCGGTTGTAGAGACGTCACTTCCTGTTTAAAAAAAAAGCGTAGAAGAAATATTGAAACGGGAAGAAAGGCACCGTTATCACCTAGCGGCGAGGAGGTGTAACTGCTAGATAATAATCCTAATATTTAGAAGCTGTAATTACATTAGTACTAAACAGCCTGACATTTGGTGGCTTAAATAGACAATCACAGCATAGTTTTCTAATATTACAAGAAGTACGCCACCCAGTAGGTTAATAGATAACTTACAAAGACAGAGTTATTTAGAGATATTCATTGTCTATGATCTTTAAGCTTACATCCTGACTTTAGTTTTAATTAAGCATTATAACTTTAGTTGGTGACTTTGGTTTTAATTCAGCATTCTAACAAATATTAATGGTTTCAGTTGTGCTTCTTCAATTCTTGAACTTAATTGTGATTCATTAGTAAATGAGCAGAGTGGATTGTAATTGTAGTTCAACAGTTTGACTTGCATTGGTATTTCTGATTGAATATTTGTGAATACAGTTAAGATGTTTGAATTTGAATTTAATTTTAATTGATTAATTATTAATTAATTACGATTTTAAACCTTTTGAGTTCTGATTTGGAATTTGATTTTGATCTTGAATGTGATTTTGATTCTGATTTAGATGTTGAGTTTGATTTAAGAGTTCTAACTTCAATTTTGGTTCAAGAGTTCCTCACATTTCCAGTATTGACAAATTTTGGTACAATTGTGTTTTTTACACAGTTCCGAAGAATCAATTTTGACGCGGACGGCGCTAAAATAGATGAGAGATCGTTGATCTCTCACACACTACAGACGTATGCTAACATTTACTGCTGAACTTTGGGCAGGTTTGTGTTTGTTTTAGATCAAGGTGCGAGGTCTAGTGAATCCAGATCTGGGAAGTGAAGCAGTGGATCCCAGTTTTGGACTCAAAGACCGCCCACAATACAGCACAGAGGGTAAGTTGACTTCATGAGATGACAAGCGTGTACATTTAATACATACATTTGAATACTCCTAGGCTGCATAATGTTTACATTAAATGTGAGAGAAGGGAAGTAGGAGAACTGGTAGGGAAACTAAAATGTAAATTAAAAGAAGTAGAACGCATCAGAAAAGATTTGCAACAGCAGATAGAGGAAAGACGAACAGAAAGTAAAGAAGACGAGGATATAAAGAGAATGCAACGGCGCTTGCTGAAGCTTCAAGTAGCAGAGGTCGACAGAGAACAAAATAGGAAATATCTGGCCAAGAAGCAGATGACAGTAGCAGAAGCTCAGCCTCCAACAGCAGCACCTCCCGCTCCATGTCAACAAACTCCAGTAGTACCAGCCCCCATGGTGGTGTCCCACCAGCCTCCACCACAGTACAGAGGCAGAGGTGGTGCATCTGACAGAAGGCGTGCACGAGCATCCAACAGAGGGGGAGGTAACTATGAAGTTGGGCATGAAGGTCTTGTAAGTAGAGGAGAGTGCTACGTATGTGGGAGAGAAGGGCATTGGGTGAGCAATTGCCCTCATAAAAGAACAGGACCGTTCAGCGCAGCACCACAACATGCCCCATTCCCACCACAACATCAACAGATGCCCATGCTGTCACAAGGACCATGGGGAGGTTCAGTGTATAGCCAAGATACATAGATGATTGCAATGTGATCTCTTATAGTAGAGATAACGTGGCAAAAGGGGGAAATGGTAATGTGAGAAGAGAATGGAGAATCAGCCTCCACAATTCCCGTATCCTGTTCGTGTTAAAGACACTGTCGCATTATACGGAGGTAATTACACAATCATCACGGACCAGAGAAGCTCCGTTGTATTGTGTATTAACTGCATTGACTGTTTATTTGGGGATTATTTTCATTCATTTGTATTCAACTTCGTGTGGTATTTCTCTCTTCATTAACTCGACTCTGTGAGTGAGCTGGGAGGCATGGCTTATCACCGCATAAGCTGCCGGTAGTTCAGAGACGACAGCGGTATGCTTATGCATGATAAACTAACGTACTCATGCTCCCTATGACATCGCAACAGGAGTTTGATTCATGTCGAGTTCTTTCTCTCCCTTTGTCTTGCTCACACTCCTGCCGACACCGCAGCAGGAGGTGACCCCCACCCTTGCTCTTTCCTCCTCTCACGTAACTGCACTCACATAGCCAGGACCTCTGCCCCTGGGGGGAAACCCCGTTCAATCGATTGCCCCACATACACATGTGCTGCACAGACACACGTGATTTACACACAGCAACATCTCCGCCATTTTGTCTGAGTCACTCGACTCCGCCATCTGGTGGTAGTTTAGCTGTAGCGTCAAGCCCTCGTTTCACATACAGAGATCCTCACACACACTCACACACACACACATACTCACTCACACACTTACATATATACATCCTCACCCATTTTATTCATTTGTTTAGATATTAGGCACATACAATTGTATAATAGCGTTGTTGATTGCAATATTAATTGATCTAATCATTTATTATTCTGATTTAATAAACCCTGTTATATTTTAAGGAGCAGTCGTCTGTGATTACTTGTGCATATGCATGTAATGAAATTGTATGTTGTAGCCTTGTGTTCGAACTTAAACCTTTACTTTCACTCTGAATGTGTAATAGTACTCAGACTATTGACATTATGAGTGAACACTAATTATGAGACTTAGTTTTATCGTTTGGTTATTTGTCCCTGTTCGCAGGGTGGTGCCCCGTTATTATTAATAATCATTAATAATTGTTACTTATATCAATAATTCTATTGATGTCAAGAATTCAGTTTCTTAAATGCTGATAACTCAAACAAGCTCCTATTGATCCCAACATGCACCTCCCGTCATGTTCAACATACCATGGCAATAAACGGTTCTGATTCTGATTCACCGGTGAATCTCAGGTTATTTATGCTCAGCAGCACTAATGTTCCATTCCATACATGCATACAGTCTTTTCAAAATAAACTTCCGTCTTCACAGGAAACAACTCAGTTAGGTTTGGACAGCAAAACGACTTAGTTAGGTTGAGGAAAGGATTGTGGTTTGGGGTTAAAATAACCACAGAAGTGTCATTACTGAAGTATGCAGGTTACGTAACAAATCAACGTGGACCAAGATCTCGTGCCACAAAATCAGTTTCTTCCAATCTGTACTTGGGTTCATCAATAAAGCCCGGGACCCCCACTGACTCAGACACTTACATCCCCAGGACAACTTCTTATGCACCCTTGCACATCTTTTCTCGATTAATATACACTCCACACGTTAATAATATATTTGTTTTAACATACTCTTATTTGTTTGTTTGTTAACATTTTTTTATTGTACATATATTTCATATTTTTCTATTATTCAACTATGTCTCATACTATTACACTGTGTTTATTCATATGCACCATTCACCTAGCCAAAGTCCTTGTATGTGTAAGTTCTGAAAGCCCCCTAAAAGTACCCACGACTGGTACTGTACTGTACGGTACTGTAGCGGGACAACGTCTGCTGACTAACGACGACAGTGAAGCATCGGCAGCTGGTGGCAGTAATGTACCATAGAACATGTGACGCAGTAGGAAACAAATGCACCTTAACAGAGCATCTATCCGTCACATTATCCGCTCAAAACAAAGAGACACAACCCCTGTTGGTCTGACATCATTGGTCCTGCCTTCTATACCCTGTTGGTCTGACATCATTGGTCCTGCCTTCTGTACCCTGTTGGTCTGACATCATTGGTCCTGCCTTCTGTACCCTGTTGGTCTGACATCATTGGTCCTGCCTTCTATACCCTGTTGGTCTGACATCATTGGTCCTGCCTTCTATACCCTGTTGGTCTGACATCATTGGTCCTGCCTTCTATACCCTGTTGGTGTGACATCATTGGTCCTGCCTTCTATACCCTGTTGGTCTGACATCATTGGTCCTGCCTTCTATACCCTGTTGGTCTGACATCATTGGTCCTGCCTTCTATACCCTGTTGGTCTGACATCATTGGTCCTGCCTTCTATACCCTGTTGGTCTGACAGCATTGGTCCTGCCTTCTATACCCTGTTGGTCTGACAGCATTGGTCCTGCCTTCTATACCCTGTTGGTCTGACAGCATTGGTCCTGCCTTCTATACCCTGTTGGTCTGACATCATTGGTCCTGCCTTCTGTACCCTGTTGGTCTGACATCATTGGTCCTGCCTTCTATACCCTGTTGGTCTGACAGCATTGGTCCTGCCTTCTATACCCTGTTGGTCTGACAGCATTGGTCCTGCCTTCTATACCCTGTTGGTCTGACAGCATTGGTCCTGCCTTCTATACCCTGTTGGTCTGACAGCATTGGTCCTGCCTTCTATACCCTGTTGGTCTGACAGCATTGGTCCTGCCTTCTATACCCTGTTGGTCTGACATCATTGGTCCTGCCTTCTATACCCTGTTGGTCTGACAGCATTGGTCCTGCCTTCTATACCCTGTTGGTCTGACATCATTGGTCCTGCCTTCTATACCCTGTTGGTCTGACATCATTGGTCCTGCCTTCTATACCCTGTTGGTCTGACATCATTGGTCCTGCCTTCTGTATGTATATGTGGTTTTAGTTCTGGTGTAGTTAGGATGAATGCCTGACGTCTAACCTGGCGCACTGTTTTCTATCGCCACCATTGATTCTGAAGATGGCAGTTCTTACCAGAGTTGCTGTGTTTCTTCTTGTACCATGCTTCATCCAGAGACTTCTCTGCATTCTTGTCTTCCTCGGCCAGCATCACCTCCTCTGCAACACAAATACCACACAGTCATAATCTCATCATATTTGTGTCAACATCAATTATAGCAAAGACGTTTGATTCAAATGTGTGTTTTTGTTCCTGACCTGCTTTGCAGATCCACTCCAGGTACCCGGTCAACTCTCTTTCTATCTGCTGTTGTCTGCGCAGCTTCAGAAATTCTTGCCTCTTCTCCACCCGCTCTCTCTCCTTGGCAAACTCTCTGTAGCAGACACACACGCACACACACACACACACATGCACACACACACGCACATACACACACACACGCACACACACGCACCCCCACACGCACACACACACACACACGCACGCACACGCACACACACACATAAATGTTTATTGGATCTGACAAGCCAACACAGACCCTGGAGCAGTCCGGCAGGTACGACAGAGTCAATGTCCTCATTAACGTTGTTGTTATCAAACTCAGCAGCCGGATGCTGTCAGATGTTACGACTCAACAGAATAACTATAGCAGCAGTAAAGCATTTGGCCCAGAAATGATGAATAATTCTAACTGTATCTATTCTTCTCCACAAAGAAAGCCTTTTTTTGCTGCTGCAGTCACATGCTTATTTGCATATATTTATATGTCAACAATAAATTGCCAAGATTTTCTGAACAATCAAACTGAACAATTATTGATTACAGAGATATCAGCACACTTCATTTTGAGCTGCTGGTTTCTCTGATAGATGGAGAGATCTCTGATTAATTATGGCTCAAGCTTCTCAAAGCCACATTTACCACGTGAGGAAACACCCCCAAGAGGTGGAGCTTCCACCACCAGGGTGAGTCCTCCTCCATGTCCTGTCCTCTCTCGACCATCACTGATGAAGGACAACATCTGTCGCCAGGGTCTTTCTACTAGAATCTATGAGAAAGCTGCTGAGTTAGCATCTCTAAATGCTCCTAATCAGCTTATTTAAAAGTAGAAACACAAATAGAAGCATGTATTATTTCTGTAAATGTACCATACTAACTGTTATTCTAAAATATGATGGTGTGAAGGCCACATCATGTGTGTTTTAGGACTCAAAAAGCTAAGTTTGTGCAAAGCTAAGTTTCTGCAATAATTTCAATCGCTTCTGGTAGAAACTTTAAACCAATATATATATACATATGAATATTGTGTTACTGATGAGCTTTGGGACCAAAGTATGAAAATAAAAGCCAAGTTGTAAATAAGCAGAATGATCGGCGGTCTGACGGAGGTCTGACGGAGTGCATGGATCATCTTCTAACTGCGGTGTCTGTGTGTTGGAGAGAAACCCGGTGGCTGTTGTTGGGGTCTGAGCATATGGCTGCACATGTGCTGTGAACAAAGAAAATCAGGCCTTCCCTTTTGCAAGGAAAGGTTTCATCCTGATTGTGGTTTGATGAGCACCAAACCCCCTCTGAAGGACTTTCACATTAGGGTGTGAATTCCCCCCCCCCCAAAAAACTATGGTTCCTGAAGTCACCTGAGAGCACCGCTGCAACCTCATTGGCCGAGAGCCAAGACAGCACCAGGACCCCTGTGGTTCAGCCACTGTTCAACAAAACTGACTGCAGTTCACACCTCCACGCTTTTTCCCTTCGACCTCGGTCGAGCAAGGGAGCAATCGCTGTTCTTCACCCTGGACATCCGTCCCTGGGACGCAAGGAGACGCATCAGCTTTCTCCCCCCCGCCAGCATCGCGCTGTCGACGAAGGCCTGCAAACCCTGTCAGGTCACAACGCTATCTTCGCTGGCCGAAGTAGCCGTGTTTTTCTTTTTGAGTCAAGGCCCTCTCACTGCACCGGGACGAATCTCTTCCACGATTCCTCCCCGTGTTGTTTTCTTTTTGTGCACATTCCGGCAAAGCAGCAGCTGAAAAACTCGCTCCTTCCCGAAGATTTCCGATGAGACGTACGGACCACAGCGTCTCAATCCGATGTTAAATCATCCTCTCTGCAGCGAGGATTGATCACGTCCAGCGCCAGCTCCAGAACGAGCCGCGTCAACGGACCGAAACAGCCGCCGCTTAAACAGCCGCGCTGATCTTCAAGCAGCCCCACTTTTTCCTTCAGGACAAAGAAAGCACGATTCTCAGCGGCCACTCTCCCCGCCACAAAGAAGCGTCTCCAACGTAAGTTCATTGTGCATCTGGGCTAGCTTAGCTTAAATTAACTTAAAGTTCATTCAAGTTAATTCATGTATATGTTGATATTCCCGTGTTTTTGTGTGTTTCGTTACTATTGCGTAATATCAAGGTATTGCGCAACACTCAGCGGGCCCCAGCTCCGCTCCACTGTGCATTGCCCGTATTCTGTTCGCGTTAAAGACACCGTCGCAGTATACGGAGGTAAATACACAAACCTCACGGACCAGAGAAGTTCCGTTTGTATTGTGTATTAACTGCATTGACTGTTTTCTTTGGGATTATTTTCATTCATTTGTATTCAACTTTGTGGGATATTTCTCTCTTCATTAACTCGGCTCTGTGAGTGAGCTGAGTGCCGTGTTCATCACTGTGTAAGCTGCCGACAGTTCAAGACGACAACGGTATGCTTACGCATGAGAGAATAACGTACTTATGCTCCTCAGGATATCGCAGCAGAAGTTTGATTTATGTTGACTTACGATTTCTCTCCACCTTTTCTTGGCTCACCCTCCTGCCAACACAGCAGGAGGTGACCCCCTCTCTCTCTGACCCTCTCTCTCTCACACGTGCTCACACACAGCGACCCCCCCCTCTCCTCCGCCAGTTTGCCCAAGTCACTCGACTAGGCCATCTAGTGGCGGGTCACGGTAGCATCTTAAGGTTCACCCCCCCCCCCCCAGTTTGTCTAAGTCCCTCGACTACGCCATCTGGTGGTGTTCAGCGGTAATACCTTAAGCCCTTCCCCTTTTAACCCACAGTCTCACCCCCTTCGGCTTGGTGGCCAGCGGCCATCTTTGTAGTCTTTGACTGTGAGTGTTAAGGGCCCTCACCCCCCTTCCTTTTATACGCAGACACACACACACACACATACACATACACACATACTTATATACACACCCTCCTCCTCTTTTATTTCATTTCTTTAGATATTAGGTACATAAGATTGTATAATGGCGTTTGTTGATTGCGATATTAATTGATCTGATCTTTTATTATTCTAATTTAATAAACTCTAGTATACTTTAAAGAGCAGTCGTCTGTGATTAATGGTGCATATGTATGTGATGATCTGTATGTTGTAGCCTGCGCTCGGATTCCACACCTTCACTGTCACTGATGAGTGACTACTAATTATGAGACTTAGTTTTATCGTTTGGTTATCGGTCCCTGTTCGCAGGGTGGTGCCCCGTTATTATTAATAATCATTAATAATTGTTATTCACATTAATAATTCTATTGATGTCAAGAATTCAGATTCTTAAAGCTGATAACTCAAACACAAGCCCCTATTGATCCCAACACTGTGTTGTGAGTATACAGAACCCGAGAGCTAATGATACATGTGCACACAGGGTTATTCAAATGAGTAGTACATGTCATCATTATTAAAGTAAACACATGTATGGCATTGATACATTACATTATATATTTTTCTCAATTGTTAAAGCTGATGAAATAATCTCCATTGCTACTGTGTTGCTGTGACAACATATGGGTTATAGTGATGTCACGCAGCTGTCAATAGAAATGAGATCTGTGAGAAATGAAGCAACAGAGACAGAGAGAGGAAGACAGAGGACTAAAAGAGGAGAGCGGTGAACAGTGATGTCTGTGTCTCCCACACAGCAGAGGGGAAGCTCCTCTGCATTGCAGTGGCTGTCTGCCTTCCTGAGGGTGTGTGTGTGTGTGTGTGGAGAAGTTCCAGTGTATCTAAATCTCATTTCATACATGTCTACATATCTTTCTCACTTTAATGTGTGTGCAGTGCATCCATCTGTTTGCTGGATTGGTATACAGTGAGTGTATGTGTGTGTGGTGTGTGTGTGTCTGCGAGTGTGTTATGTGTGTGTGCGATGTGTTGAGTGTGTGTGTTGTGCACGCGTGTGTGTATTTGGTTTGTGTGTGGTGTGTGTTGTACGTGGTGTGTGTGTGGTACGTGTGTGTGTGTGTGTGGTGTGTGTGTGCGAGTGTGTTCTGTGCGTGTGTGTGTGTGGTGTGTGAGTGTGATTTCCCAGCGTTGTAGCAGCTTACAGCCACACGTTCACACTGCGTCACACACACACACATACTGATACTTGAGCCACCGTGAGCACAAACATAAACTCTGCACGGACTCAGATCAACACTAGATGAGTCGGTCACAGTCACACCAGCTCAGTGCTCGTGTACAGAAACACCCGATTCTCCTCAAAACGCTACTTTACTGTATTTCTGTTGGATGACACAAGATCCTCATCAACCAGACTGCATTCATACGTACAGCACAGTGTATATTTATACTGTGTACATGTACACTGTGGGTCCTATTCCAATTGTGCATGGCAAACACACCGTGTGGGTTTTGGGCGCACGGACATTGCGTCTATAGCTCAGCTGCTCCTTTGGTTTATGTGCATCAGGACAAAGTGCAAAGCTGTGAGTGAAGGTGGATGTAGATCAGATGAACAGCTCAACACATGCCAGGAAATGATGCTGTTGTCTGGACGGAGCCGAGCACACAGCACCACATCTGTAGCCTGAGGCGGATGTGTGGGCTTTGTAACACTTAAGTAGTACAGTGATGGAAAAAAGTCACTGAACATTTGGAATTACCGATATACACTTACCTGTACTAAATTGAATATTATACACATGCAACTTTGTATTTATATCTGTGGTCCTTTTCTACCAGTTACACTACAGAGGATCAGTGCCGGAGTACCAAGTGTAGGACTGATGTTTAGATCCAGTGTCTTCTAACAATATACTGTTACAAACACAAAAAGTACTCATTTTATAAACGTTTCTGACATTTTCAGCACTGCCTCTCTAACTCCCGTCATGTCGGTTCCGCCATGTTTACCTAGTCGCCTGAAGTACATGCTGTCATCGACGAATCATCACTGGAGCTCAAGTATTCTAGTTCCAGTTCATATTGATGATACTTACTGTTAAACTAAAAGCATAGAATAAACCAACAAGAGAATGCTGAAGCAGCCAGCTTACAATGACGCCACGTCTCCTCCCGGCCCGCCCACACTGAGGGGATGGAAGCTGAGTGATGGCCCTGACCTCCCATGGGGGTCTGCAGCCTCTCCACCCTGCATGTATCTGCTCTGCTGCCGGTGCTGAAGCTCAGATCATAGCCTTTAAACAGTGACATGGCCCAGCACACCCAGCCAGACAGCATCAGGGACCACACAGGGACCACACAGGGACCACACAGGGACCCAGTCACTGTAAAGCCATCTGACAGCTGCTGTGAAGAGAGCAGTGAACAGAGAGGACAAGAGAACCACATGCTGCCTGCCCTTTAACCTCTGGCCATGTCTTCCTCTCTGTGTGGATCTACAGTATATATATATATATATATATATATATATATATATATATATATATATATATATATATATATATATATATATATATATATATATATATATATATATATGGATGACAGTGGCTAATGGCAAGCTGGGGGAGTAAACATTGAAATGAAGACGCTTGCCTGCAGACATATGTTTAAAAAAGGGACTTGACAGCTGACAGAGAAGCAGAGCCGTGACCACGGCGGCTCCAACACAGCTGAGAGAAGCAGCCAGGAGACCGCTGGCAGGACTTCAGGTTGTGAACTTGTATTTCAGTGAATGTGATTACTTACATTTCAAAATGCATCATAGAATGAATCAGTAGATAGTAAGGTCATGCAAGGCCTGTGCTGCTGCATTGTGGGCCATTTTACGGCCTAAGCAGGAAAATGAGCTCATAAATAGGTAATATAATAGTATGAAGTCATAATTAAAGCTACAGATATGAACATTTAAAGTAGAAACAAAATATATACAAGAATATGTTCAAATATTTTAGCTGTCTGTATTCAGTGTAGAGTTCAATCATTGTCCTGTGGATGTAAGAGTGAGTCAGTGGGGGGTCCAGGCCCTCTTGATGAGGCCGGCTGTACTTGGGAAGAAACTGTAAATAAAGTTGTATCTTGTCCAATGAAATGATCTTGAAATCCCTGTTTGAAGTGTCAGACGAAGAAGTGTCAGGAGAAGCAGTGTTAGGAGAAGAAGTGTCAGCTAGTCAGAGCTTCTTAAAACTATCCTGGATTGTGGATTAAAGTCAATATTGTCCAACGAGTACATCACGCTGAGAGTGTTTGTATCTGAAGCTTCCTTTAATGTCCTGGGTCACCTGAAAGGACAGACGGCCCTCTGTGCCTGAGGACCGCTGACTTCTCTTTTAACCGGCTGGTCTTTCTAACACATATTGTTCACTTCACCTCGTTTCATCCTCGTCTTCTTTCATGGTTCATTGATAATGCACGTTATTTATGTATCTCTTTAAAGATAAAGAATGTAAGATGCAAGTTGTAAAAAATGTGGTTAATGTCATATAACACCAAAATGATCAACTTCATGGCAACGAAACCGATGGTCAGGATTTCGACCGAGGACAAGACAGAAAACGTGAAGGACTAAATCTGGCATTAAAAACTAAAATCATGTCATTTTTGTACTTAAGTAATCACATGGAAGGACAAAGCTTGAAGGTACATCTGTACATGCTGCCTTTAATGGTCGTATGAGTCAAGCGGCTCCGCTGGTTTAGCTCTTGATAAGGTGGCAGCAGCACACATTAACCCAACATGGAGAGCAACATACAGAAGAGTCAGCAGAGTGATGGGAGTACAATCGACTGCGCGGTGAGAGAAGAGTATGAACGGCTCTGTGAAGCAGACAGTATGTAGTTTGTTCCCTCTAGTCATTCCTCTCCAGACGGCATCAATTGATTGCCATCCTGCGAGAAAAGAAGAACAAAATATGTTCCACAAATGACTCAGTCTCAAGGAGAAACATGACTACATTATATCAGCAGGAGCATTCTTCTTTCCAAAACAAATGACTAAGATGAAACGACAGAAGATGTCATGAATTCCCTTCATATCAGTGTGTTTCATCCTGCCTGCCTGTTTAATGAACTCTCCTGTCTTTCACACCCGATCACCTCTCATCCCGTCACCTGGTCCTCCTCACATCTCACCTGCAGCCCATCCCCTCATTAGTCCTCACCATGTAGCTCCCTCTTGTTCCCTGCCACATCGTCTCGTGTGTTCTTTCCAAGCTCTCCGGCGTATCTTTATGTTGTTCTGATCCTGTCTACCTGTTGATTCCACCTTGGATATTTGACCCTTATTGGATTAGTTGGCCTGTTTGACTGACCTCCAGGTTCTGACCCTGAACTCTAGTAAAAAGAACTGAACTTGTATTTTGTCTCCGAGTTGTGCTTTTGGGTTGAAGTACCTGTCGTCCTTACAGAAGAGTGAAGTTGGTTACAGCTCGGTGTTCATCCATCCGTTTAATCCGCTCAGACAGATGAAATAAATATATATCTATCACTTCACACATCTTATTAAGTCAAATAAGTCTCTTACAGACAGTTTCAATACAATGTTCTCAGAGTTTTGAGTGGAAGGTTTCCTGCAAACAGCAGAGTGTTTGTGCCGTGTGAGCATGGAGAGCTTGACCAGCAGCGCTTCCTGCTCCTACCAGCAGCTACACAGCAATGCTTACTATTGATCATAATTGTTGGAATGCTGTTAAGCATCCTTCAACTTCCTCATACTTTCAGCTAAAGACACCATTTCAACTTTCAAATGTTGAGAAAACTCTGAACTATTGCCGCATAATTCAGCTTTCCGATAT
Organism: Lycodopsis pacificus; assembly: GCA_028022725.1. Taxonomy (NCBI): domain Eukaryota; kingdom Metazoa; phylum Chordata; class Actinopteri; order Perciformes; family Zoarcidae; genus Lycodopsis; species Lycodopsis pacificus. Next base: position 1,643,528 of record CM051692.1, read on the forward strand.
CTTTTAAACTTTTTGAACTGCAGCAATTTAACTTTTATGATTTTTCAGCCCTTTTCTGACTTTATAATGGGTGTGTATTGCGCAGCTTAGAGTGCGTGATGTCACCGCTAGAGTGAAGAGCAGCTTGAGATTCTTGTGAAAAAAACATTTGTGTTTTGCCACTGTGTCCACAATCTTCACTCTTCATGCATAATTTCTGGATGTAAAAGTAGCTAATATTGTCCTTGTCGTAGAAACATTACTGTGGAATCCCACAGATTTACACATTTGACACAGAAGCCATTAATTGACAGGAAAACCAACTTTCTGCTCCATAGAGACCAATGTTAAATTTTGCTTCAAAAACATCTTCCACAGAACACGGTACCCCATTTCTAGATCGCCAGTTAAGCCACATTTTTTAAACTACAGACACAATTTTTACAGGATCTGTTCGTCAACTCAGCCTCCCTCTCAATTATTAATATCGGAGCAATAGGAGCTACGGTTATGGGAGTTTTGATGATTTGTTTGAGAGGCGTCTCCCTGTTTTATCTCCATGAAATGGCTTCAGGCACACAGGTGTTCGCGATTGAGCCAGTAATTAGTGATGTTTATAAACACACAGACTCACAGACACACGCGCACATACACTCCTCTCCCTCTATCTCTCTGTGTGTGTCTCTCTCATACAGTCATTCAGGTCTTAGGACTCTTTAGAGGTCTTTCCACCCTCCTCCACCTCCCCCACACGCACACACACACACACACACACACACACACACACGCCATTTTAAAATAAAAGCCCCAGAGAGTGAATTCTAACTGAAATGCTTGTGATGAGCCTGTCATTTAATAACCGGTTTGTGTTTATCTAACATTATGATTCCGTCTCCTCTCCCCTTCTCCCCCACACCCCACACCCCATTTCAAAATAAAAGCCCCAGAGAGTGAATTCTAACTGAACAGCTTGTGATGAAGCCTGTCATTTAATAACCTCTGTTTATGTGTGTCAAACATTATGATTATGTCTCCTCTCCCCCTCCCTCCCCCACCCTTTCAAAATAAAAGCCTCATGGATTAACTGTATTTAAACATTAAATTCAAAATTAGGCTGTTTTTGTTGAAAAAATGAATGCTCTTACTAATACTGCGACAACTACTAATGCTGGTAATATTTATAGTATTACTACTACTACTGCTGCTACTACTTCTACTACAACTTTTGCTGTTGCTACTATTACTAGTGCTATTACTGCTACCATCAATATTATTACTACCACTACTGCTATTACTACCACTACTACTATTACTTATGCTACAACTGCTACTACTGCTATTCATGCTACTACCAGTACTAATACTACTACAGCTATTAGTACGACTGCTGCTAGTACTACTACTACTGCTACTTCAAATACTGCCATTACTTTTACTACTACTACTACTACTACTACTGTTATATTAAATACTACGACCACTACTACAGCTATTACTACTACTACTGATACTATTCTACTACTTCTTCTGAATACTAATACTTCTTCTAACTACTAATACTTCTACTACTAATGATACTTCTACTACAACTACGACTTCTACTACTACTATTACAAATATCACTACTGCTACTACTACTACTTATTCTAATGCTACTAATACTTCTACTACTAATAATACTTCTACTTCAACTACAACTTCTACTACTATTACTACAAATATCACTACTTCTGAAATTTGTTTAAGCTACAGAAATTGTTTAAATGTTCAAAGTGTTCAGCTCTTTCAGGAGAGGGGTGCTTTGACTTTTCATATTTGTAATCTTTAAACTTTTTGAATTAAGCTTTTTGCAATTTTCTTTTGAATGGGATCTCTATGGAGAAAATCTTCAAATCCTGTTATACTTCAACTTTCAAAGCCTTCTTCTTCCTCATACTTTCAGCTACAGACACCATAGTTAGACATCTCAACTAGAAGGTTTTTCAGCAGTGCAGTTTAAATGCTTTCAGGCTTCAACATTTTTCAGACAGATAGTCTCCATGTTAGTGCATTTCTTAATTTTCAGCAATTGTTTCACAATTAATTTCACCTTTCAGCATTCCAACGCATTTTCAGCAGGAAATGCATTTTCTAGTTATAGTATTTTTGTTGACCTCATGATGAATGTTTTACTCATTTTCACAGAATTCTTTATTCACAAGGCAATTTTCTTTTTAGCAAACTCAACTCTATATTAAGAAAATAATGAAACTCAAATATACCAAAGATCTCTCGACAAAAGCTTGTGATTGAAAGAAAAGGCAGAACAATGGTGAGTATAGAGATGAGGCTTGTGTGATCTCCTTGTTGACCTACATGTTTGTGCTTGCTCCATGTTGGATTGTGTTGTTTCATGTCCAGTCGCTGTTGCCAGCTTTAGACAGTTCTTGGTGGTGATCGGTTCACACAGCCTGCTATTGTTGAAGAAAATCATCATATAACTCATTTGGATTCACAAGTAAAGAGTTTATATCACGTGTTATGTAAAACACATTCTGGTTCATAAAAGCATTCTTAGGAAGTGATCAGGGCGGGCCAGACTAATTGTAATAAATCTCTCCAATTCGTACCAAAACATTTCCCGTACATGAATCGTGTGTTCTGCCAAAAGCTTATCTCGTCCCAAACGAAGTCATGAGAGCGTGACATGATGAAGAGACCAGATGTGCTTTGTTTTTGGTTCAACGGACTGGTGTGATTGGTGGACAGTAACTTAAGGGGGGTGAAGTTTGACTATAAAAGTGATCTGTGAAAAGTACTACTTTGGATTTGTTTGGATTTGCTGAACTTGTTGATGTTGGCTTGATCTTATTAAAACACTTCCCGCTGGTTGCAACTCCAGTTCGCCGTCTCTTCTCGTCATTTTGCCACAACACTATAAATGTCCATATTTCTGAAGAGGTCATATGACATGACACTGCAGAGATCCGATGTTTAAAGTGTGTTACAGCCAGCTTATGATGCAGCAGCACATTAGCTTAATATCGAAAGAAAACCTTATTAACATTATATTTGCACAAACACTCACTAAAGCTTTGTTAGTCTCGACGCTGATTTATGAATATGAATTAAAACACAACACGTGGTACAAAGTCATGGAGTCTGTGTCCTCTTACCATTTTTGAAGGAGCTGTATTTAACATAAATATATCAGCAAACAACGATCATCTATGTAAAGACTGAGAGGAGTAACGTCTACCTGGCAGAGGATGAAGGCTCTCCCTCTGTGTGTGATGATATCAGAGCTTCTCCTTCCTGTGTTCACGTAGCCTGCCGGCCATGTTATTTTAGTGCATGTTGGTGCATGTTAGTGCCATGTTAGTGCATGTTAGTGCCATGTTAGTGCCATGTTAGTGCATGCTAGTGCATGCTAGTGCATGTTAGTGCATGTTAGTGCCACGTTAGTGCATATTAGTGCATGCTAGTGCCATGTTAGTGCATGTTAGTGCCATGTTAGTGCCATGTTAGTGCATGTTAGTGCCATGTTAGTGCCATGTTAGTGCATGTTAGTGCATGTTAGTGCATGTTAGTGCCATGTTAGTGCATGTTAGTGCATATTAGTGCATGTTAGTGCCATGTTAGTTGCATGTTAGTGCCATGTTAGTGCCATGTTAGTGCCATGTTAGTGCATGTTAGTGCATGTTAGTGCATGTTAGTGCCATGTTAGTGCATGTTAGTGCCATGTTAGTGCATATTAGTTGCATGTTAGTGCATGTTAGTGCATGTTAGTGCCATGTTAGTGCCATGTTAGTGCATGTTAGCTGCATGTTAGTGCATGTCAGTGCATGTTAGTGCATGTTAGTGCATGCTAGTGCATGTCAGTGCATGTTAGTGCATGTTAGTGCATGTTAGTGCATGCTAGTGCATGTCAGTGCATGTCAGTGCCATGTTAGTGCCATGTTAGTGCATGTTAGTGCCATGTTAGTGCCATGTTAGTGCCATGTTAGTGCCATGTTAGTGCATGTCAGTGCATGTCAGTGCCATGTTAGTGCCATGTTAGTGCCATGTTAGTGCCATGTTAGTGCCATGTTAGTGCCATGTTAGTGCATGTCAGTGCCATGTTAGTGCCATGTTAGTGCCATGTTAGTGCATGTTAGTGCATGTTAGTGCATGTTAGTGCATGTTAGTGCATGTTAGTGCATGTTAGTGCATGTCAGTGCCATGTTAGTGCCATGTAAGTGCATGTTAGTGCCATGTTAGTGCATGTTAGTGCATGTTAGTGCCATGTTAGTGCATGCTAGAGCCATGTTAGTGCATGTTAGTGCCATGTTAGTGCCATGTTAGTGCATGTTAGTGCATGTTAGTGCCATGCTAGTGCCATGTTAGTGCCATGTTAGTGCCATGTTAGTGTGTTAGTGCATGCTAGTGCCATGTTAGTGCCATGTTAGTGCATGCTAGTGCATGCTAGTGCATGTTAGTGCATGCTAGTGCATGCTAGTGCCATGTTAGTGCATGTTAGTGCATGTTAGTGCCATGTTAGTGCCATGTTAGTGCATGTTAGTGCATGTTAGTGCATGTTAGTGCATGTTAGTGCCATGTTAGTGCATGTTAGTGCATGTTAGTGCATGTTAGTGCCATGTTAGTGCATGTTAGTGCATGTTAGTGCATGTTAGTGCCATGTTAGTGCACGAGAGCGTGCCCAGACTGGTTAATTCACAGCCGCCGCTCTGCTCCGCTCTCACACGGGCGGTTACATCTAATAACGCTGTCTAGACAGACAGCATCATTGTGGAAGTGTAGCACATTCTCATTCATTCACATTCACATTCATTCACATTCACATTTAGTTTTTCTGGAGCAAATGTCGCCATCACATGGCCAAACAGGTGTGGTCAAGAGAAGGGTACATCCTGGTCAAATGTAAAGAACATCTCCTCCTCACATCTGTACTCACCCTGACAGCACACCTAACACCAGGTTAAGCATGAAGAAGGAACCGATGATGATGAGGGGGATGAAGTACAGCCAGTTCCACGTGTTCCCTGCAGCATCGTTGGCCTAAACAACGCAGAGACAAACAATAAGACTGTTAACAGTGTTGTGTTGTGCAATTAAAGGACTGGTGTATTTCTATATTCTTCTTAGACAAAAACAACAATGTGTTGTTCATTTCCTCAGCACTCTGTGACCTTCACAGTTGGTACAGTCATCCAGAGAGCAAGAGTCAGACAATATATGCCAGATAGCTGAAAGCCAACATTATCCCTGTATGTGATTCCAAACCATGGGCATTGATGTGCTGCTGTATGAGTAGCCTGTCCTCTTCTACTGTTCATTTAAACGTCACAGCACCGTATTATTGAGATACAGCCCATGAAGCAGTCCCTGTACAAGAGCAAACAGGTACGTAGACAGGATGTGGTCACATTGGCCACATCCTGTAAGATAGGTTGGCGTTGTTGTGAAGGATGTAACACAATGTGACCATACAAGGGCCGCTCATCTGCAACAGCTGGCCTGCATCACATGTGAACACAGTCTTCTGTGTCGGGAATTATTCTATAGCACAAGATAAATGTCAAAACTTTGATCGATTAACAACATTTTTACAGTATTCAATATCATCATCATTCAATATCATCATCAGAAGTATTGGTATTTATATTGGTGTGTGTGAGTGTGTGTGTGTGTGTGTGTGTGTGTGTGTGTGTGTGTGTGTGTGTGTGTGTGTGTGTGTGTGTGTGTACAGGCCACTCACACGTTTACATCTCAACCAAACTTCTGCAAATGTTCTTCAATAGCCAAACAATAGAGGAGAGGGGGCGTGGCTTATTGCCCTGAAGCCGTTATTAACTGTCCGCCATCAGCCGTGGAAAGAATAACCTCTATTTCTGATCAGTACGTGTTGTGGAAGCCACAGATATCCCGGGAAACCAAACGCCGTCTTGTCTGGTTCATAACATAGTCCGGAGGAGCTCTGTGGATTTTATCGAGGTGTATTCACGGCGTCTAGCTGGTTTACTACCCAGATACCAGACTGCTACAGTATTTGTTTCCTGATTCAATAACAGGACGTCAGTGATGACAGGAGGAGCATCTCAACGCTGATAGGCTATCGTGCGAATGGTGCGATTGAATTTGCGTCAATCGCACCGCGACATTGCCAATTCGCATCACTCCAGTCTCATCGCGTCTGTGCATAGACTTTGTCTGTATCTACGCGCTGCATCAGGCTTGTTTGTTAACAATGAACATTGTAAAAGAAATTAACAGGGAGACGATCAGATCAGAGACAGGTGTTGGGTCTACTATGGTAACTGGACTGTACTTGTAGAGTTCTTTTCTCAAAGCGCTTTAACTCTACATGTCATCATTCACACATTCACACACTGATGACATGACTACCATGCAAGGTGCACCTGCCCATCAGGACCAACCAACATTCATTCACCGCCGGAACCGCCTGAGGGAGCAATTTGGGGTTAAGGGTCATCAGACAGTCTACTTCACTGCAAAGACAACATGGCACAGGCAGTAACAGGGCCAGGGGTTGTGTGATCTATGTTGACCTGCTGCCAGTGAAGGAGGCACTGTATCAGAAAGGTGGACTCATCTGTCATAATGTAGCTCTGAGCTGGACGTGGCTGCAGAGGGCTGGGCATGGTAGCGCGTTATCTGGGGTCAGGGTGAGGCTGCCTCAGACCTTGGCTAACAGAATGCAGAGAGCACACAAGGCAATAGAAAAGCCATTAGTAGCCCTGTTCTGCCCCTGGAAGAGACAGCCCAACAACAGCCATCATCTCATCTGTAATGCCACGCCCATACTTCCTGGGAGACTAGACACAGAGCAGGAAATCACTCTGGAGCAGCTGTGTGTGCACTTAATCTGAGACTGCTGATACTTGAAATAAACGATATCTTTGATCTTTCTCATTTTAAGGAATTACGGTATTGCAAGAAATTGAGATTTCCTCGACTCAATATATCAGTGAGCCTGCTGAGGAGACAGGGGTTGTAGTGGTACAAGTAGGAGTGTATGCTCTACACTGTATCTGTGTCCCGAACCAACCCTGACCATAGACTGGATATAAGAAGTGGACGTCACCCATTGGTTGGTGGACCTGGAAGCCTTGAGTTTGTCGATTTCGCCGTCGCATTATAAAATGCAGAATTTAACTGCACAACATCTGCTAGAATAGAAAGGACGGTGAGCCACGCCTGTAATCTGTTGTCCATGTTGGTACGTCATCGATAATCAAGGCTGTTTTGTTCCGGTGGCATGATGAATCAAAGGACACGTCATGACTGATGTGTAGTGAACATGGGTGTCTACGTCATCGTCTTCAAAGGGCTCCGGTTCCACCCGTCCACATTTACGAGGTAGCCCAAGAGTCTCCAGCCTTACTTACTTCAGTAGCAGTTCCAAACCCCGTTTTTTGTAGATTTAAAACGTTGCTAGACATAAACGTAGCAAAGCATCTTAAATGGAAACGTAGTAGTGTGGCTGTAGCCTTAGTTTTCATATAAAATTCATATGCAAGCGATGACATCAGGTGTGATGTCTGAATCAAAACTACACTCAACTGTTCAGCCCACTGCTCCCATATATACAGGGATGGGTCAAATTCAGATCTCTCCATGGCGGATTGTTGAATCTCTTTTACTCCAGATCTATATAATCTGCATGGTGTGAGACATCTGACCGCTGAAACTCTCATGTCTGGGGCCAGCAACAGACACACAAACACTCTCATGAGCACATCAGACTTCAGCAGTCCTCAATGTGAGCATTCCTCTTCAAGATGCATGCGACAGCATCACACAGTGGATGGAAGGGCTTGCTCTGCCAATGTGCCTTGCTTAGATTCTATTTGCATATACAACTAACTGTTGGGGGCATTTTTGCTTCACCTCTTGTATCTGGTCATAGCTGACCTCGACATTACATTCACGTCTTTCTGTTCTCAATAATCATTCAGATCATTGAAAGCTTTTATAAGATATATGATATTCTGTTATATTTTGGCTCAGCACTCACTACCAGCCGTCTCAGTGTGTGGCTTCCATTCTTTCACCTTGTGCTTCATCATGGAAGGCAACTTCTGGAGCAGAACTACCACAGAAGCGGTTACGATTACTTTTCCAGTTGGTTGACTGTCTGTCTGTCTGCCTGGTGGACTGTCTGTGGTCAGATCATATCTTCAGGTGTAGAGGAGGATCACAAAACAAAAAGGCAGAGTTCACAGATGTGTGCAGTCCGAGCACAGCCGTCAGGAGTAGGCCGGTAAGAAGTGGGGAATGGGTCATTAGCCCACATTCCTCTGTACTCTGGCATGTGGTATTGCAGCAGAGCAGCATTGGGGATCTGTTAAGTGAAATTGCATTGGCAGCAGCAGAGGCAGCACTGTGTGAATCTCATGTTGGGTTCACAGAGTTCCGTCTTGACCTGCTCTACACAATAAGTAGAGATCAATTGATGGTTCAGGCTCTGCCCATAACTCTTTACGTTCTCCCTAAATCCCTCGTAACTCATGTCATAACTGGTGTTGGAGCTTTTGCTTCTGCTACTGCTTTCATTCTCGATAAATGCATAAAACTGGTGCTGACGTGTTGGCTTATTCCATTCATCAGATCTGATTCATATATAATTCAGCTAATTACTAATATTCATGTTTTCAGCTAATTCTTCACTTACAGGTATTCTACTATTACTACATATTCATCTATTTTACCAATTACTTAAATCCATTGTATTTTCTAATAACGTCTGTGTATTCTGCAATTGTTCCATTCTCATCATATTCTACTAATTGTCCTTAACTGTTTTCTGATATGTGATGTCATATCAATCATTTGGGTAAGTGGTGTTGTATGATTGCATCTGGTAAGTATGGTATCCTATCCATTCTATTTCTATACGTGGTTCATATTCTTGTATTATCATGAATGTCGTCATCTGCTACATTGCTTCTGTAATTGCTCAGAATCATCGTATTCTGATAGGTGGTGTCATGTACATGGTGTTCTGATGGTTTCAGATCCATTGCATTGCTGATCCTCAGGTCACTACTGAGCTTCAAAGAGTTCATGTGTAGCTCTGTCCTGCTGTAAGTGTTCGACATCAACCAGCCTCCTCTATCTTCCACATGTTGTGTCGGGTTGAAAGAGGGCAACAGAAACACGGAGAGCGAGAGCGAGAGAGAGAGAGAGAGAGAGAGAGAGAGCGAGAGAGAGGGGAGAGAGAGAGAGAGAGAGAGAGGGGGGGGAGGACAAACTCACACTGCTAAACACAGTCTTTTCTCATTACAGCTGTTTAATAATTTAATCTATTGCATAATTGTTTCCTTGGCATGATCTCATCTTGACTTTATGCAAATGGCAGAGCGCTGTGCCTTGTGTCATGTAGCAGTAGGCTGCTGCGCTCCTGATGGAGCTGTGCCTTGTGTCATGTAGCAGTAGGCTGCTGCGCTCCTGATGGAGCTGTGCCTTGTGTCATGGAGCAGTAGGCTGCTGCGCTCCTGATGGAGCTGTGCCTTGTGTCATGGAGCAGTAGGCTGCTGCGCTCCTGATGGAGCTGTGCCTTGTGTCATGGAGCAGTAGGCTGCTGCGCTCCTAATGCGATGGCTGTGTGAGTCATCCTGCCTCTGATCATCCCCCGGGGAGGCTAAGAGGAGGCACACTGGTCTGTTCCTGATCACTGACATACTTTCTCCACTGGGTTTAACTTATTTTGCTGGGAATCACAATAAATGTTATCAGACCTCTACAAATATAAAACTAGTGAAGACAGTAACTCCACCCAATGCTGGCATAAGAGCCAGACTGTGCAGTCAAAGCACAACAGTCATGGAATGTATTGTGAATGGTCACATCTCGTCACGCTTCACAGATTAAGTTTGTCTTGTTTTTGCATTTTGTCCTTGTTTTATTTTGTTACTCACATCTCCACTTCCTGTCCCTGTGTGCTTCCCACCTGTTTGATTACCTGCTCAATTGTAATTATCATTAATAGCAGAAGGTGACAGCATGTTCGTGTTAATGATATAATTAGGATCATTTGGTTTTGTCCTAACCAATAAGCAGCGAGTAGCGAATCTGTCTTGCCGGCGCCAGCGTGGCGTTTCTGTTGATACGGAAGCTGTGACTGATAGGAGCAGCTGACATTGTCTTTCATGATGTTCAAAGAATGTGCTGATTAAGAGTTATTTCTGGAAGTTAAGTCAACCTCTGTGAGCAGCCCACAATCTGCACGTAGGACAAGGAATGTAGCTCGCTGGCCTACAGGAAGACAGACTCCAGTAGATGCTGGTGCTTAAGAACAGCATTCAGAAGTGGACTCACGTTGTAGAGAATGTCCACCCATCCCTCCATTGTGATGCACTGGAAAACCGTGAGAACCGCGAAGAGGATATTGTCAAAGTTGGTGATGCCAAAGTTGGGCCCGGTCCAGTACTCCTTGCAGGTGGTGCCGTTCGCGCACGTCCTCGCTGGAGCCTCCAGCCCACAGGGGAAATCTGCTGCCTGCTCGTCTACAGCCACAAACACACATCCACACACCATCACATACTCAAAGATACAGCACGCCGAGAGAAGGCTGGGCACGTATTATGTATGGCAACATTTAAGCAAGTACATTTGACATCATTTCATGTTTTTATCCAGAGTGACTTTCCAATAGTTTCACAGATGCTATATATGAAATTGAAATGCTGATGCGCCTTTCTAATGAAGAAACAAACAGCAAATACAATGCCAGGACCCATCCTCAGACCGGCCCTCATACATCCCTCAACCCACTTCACATACATGTTGTATCTAATCAGGAATACGAGTCTTTTCAAAGTGCGTATATACCTTGTGCTGTGCATTTCATTAAAGTAGACCTCAATCAGTTGTAAGATAAATATGATGACGGTTCTGTCAACTTCTGCCTACGTTAACATCGAGTAACGCCGTCGTCCTTGCCTTCCTCTTGCGTACCTGTGTCGATTGTGAAGCAGGTGCGATGGAACTTGCCCATGTAGAAGTCGAGGCCGATGATGGCGAACATGAGGATGGCGAAGAAGAGCAGCAAGCCGATCTGCAGCAGAGGCACCATGGCTTTCATAATGGACTTCAATACCACCTGAAGACCTGAAAGGAGAGAAAGGTTGTTTGTCTTTCTGGGAGAGTGTCGTGAGAGGGAGAAGGGTTAGACATCTGGTCTACCTCGACATGTTGTCTAATCACACCGGTAGAGATTCTTAAAGGAGCTCTTTGACAATTCTTAACTGTAAGTCATTTATAAATCACAATACCTGTCAAAAGCCCAATTTACTCCTCACATATATACATGACAGAAGTACAGGTAAATGTACTTCTGTCACTGCTTGCACTTAAGGACTTGTAGAGCGACGTTCCAGTGCTCGCCACATTCACACACTGATAGCAGGGGCTGCCATGCAAGGTATGCACACACACACCAAAGGTGAAGCGCAGGGAGCTATTGCAGTGCCTGGTTGTAAACCTGTTGTTTTGTGTTTGCCATGCCCTGTGATAGTCTTCCGTCCTGTCCAGGTGCACCCTGCCTTCGCCCAATGCCAGCTGTTTGGAGGGTAGAATGCTTTAATGCTGATGTTACTGCGGGGGCCATGTGTGCATCCCTTGCATTTTGTCTTTTCCATTTTGGCTTTCTTTTTTGCTGGTGCGCTGTTAAATGAAGGCAGTGAGCCCAAAGGGGTGATAGGATTGGGCCAGGCCAGAACCAATTGAGAGCTAAAACATAATGGCCCGTTGTTTGGGCCCAAAAGGCCCACGGCCCACCGGGATAATGCTCGGTATGCCAGATGGCCAGTCCAGCCCTGCAGGAGTCCGATGTAGACCTTTTGGACGACACATTTGAGAAATGACTGAGGAAGATATTGGTGACTGTTTATTAGCCTGTGTCCAGTCTCTGTACGAGGCTCAGAGTCCCTCTCTGGAATGAGCTCTGCAGTTTCACTCATCGCAATTGTGACTACCCCTCCCTTCCACCAGGGGTCTGTGTCTGTTTCCTCTCAGGTTGTCTTGGAGGATGTTGATCGGCAGCTAACGAGTCCCACCTGAGCCTGCTGGGTTGGTCCCAGCTATAAAGGCTGCCCCTCTTCTTTGGCTGGGGGCCCCTCTCTGACTCCTGTGTGGAGGACCAGGCTGGCTGCTGCCTTGTTTTGATTGTTTATTTAGTTAGGCTTAGTTAGTTGTACTTTAAATAAATGTCTATTTATTACTTCATCACTCGTCTTGTCTCCCTATTTTGTTCCAGTCTCTGAGCCAGGCTGTGACACAATAAAAATGTGTCACAACGTGAAGATAACTTACTTGGAATGCCGGAGACCAGTTTGAGCGGCCGCAGCACTCTCACCGCCCTCAGTGTTGTCAGATCAAAGTCAGCCCCCACAGTGGCCAGCATCCTGCACACACAAGAGAGAACGGGAGCAGATCACAGGACTGTTCAGTCAGCAGCTGTTTGACTGAAACACTCGCTTCATTTTAAACATCAGTGACCAGATCACTCATGGGGACGGTCAACAAACACACGAGACTATGGAAGTGACAGGTGAACTGAGGGTGTACCAGCGCTGCTCACCGTTAGAACCCGACAGAACAAGCTGGTCCAATGCATGCGTGTATGAAGATACAGCGCTGGAGGCGGCGTCCCGTTCACTCCGATATGAAAGTCTCTCTGTGGTGCATGACGCAAACTAAAAAATGACGCCAAATTTCCAGCAATTTTCCGTATCAGTGAAGAGCAACACAATAGAGCTCCCTCTCTCTCAGGCTCATCCACATGAGCAGAGGAAGGGAAGAGCTCTGGACTCAGCTACCAGTGTATTTTACAACCCACTGATTTAATCAGAGCGTTCATAGTGTGGAAGAAACACATGTCTCTTTCCCAAAGTAAGGCCATGAGTATTTTTGGCCCGGTGGCGTCACGTGACGGACCCGGAAGTTGTAATCACTGTTTGGCCTCTCCTGCTTCAGAAGCTGGCTCTCTTCCTGGTGCTGATGCTGTGCAGATAGTCTGGTATTATGTGTGACAGCTCGTCTACACTATTCATTGTATGAATAGTGCACATGTCATTAGGAGGCGACTGTGGCGCACTGGGTTAAGAGGTCGTCTGGGAAGGTTCAAGGTTCGATCCCCGACTGGGACGTGTCACCTGAAGTGTACCTGAGTACACTGAACCCCCAGCTCCCCGGGCGCCTGTCATTGGCAGCCCACTGCTCCCTATATACAGGGATGGGTCAATTGCAGAGACAAATTTCCCCCTTAAATGGATAAAGACATTATATTCTACACAGAGCAGACACACTCCATTTGAACCAATATACAGCTGAACAAAGGCTGCTTCATTCTATCCTGATGCTTAAAGTTGATTTCCTTCCATTTCATGTGAGTAACTACAGTGATTGTGTATTGGGCTCTGAGGCAAGTTACCCACACTCCATACTGTGCCTGAACACATCCTGTGTGTAGATAGAGCACGAGAGCTGCTGCTACTCAGCTGAGGTGCAGATGTTATATAAAGGGACAGGTTCAACAGCACCAACGAGTGGGCTGCTTTACAAAGACACAAAGATCCACGTATATTAACAGCAGCATTGTTCGATTGAAAAACTACCAATGACACAGTTTGAACAGTACTACCATATAACAGCGTCTGTCTGTCTGTTGTACACATCACCAATGGATTAATATCACAACGCTTCACTTCGCACAGGAGCACCAGGCGAGGATGCCCACTCTCTCCATCTTTATTTACCATAATCATTCAACCCCTTGCAGCAGCCATCCGTCAAACAATAACATCACTGGAATCCAAGCAAAGATGAATATGCAGATGATATTCTACTATACAAAATCCTTCCTCTTCATCACCGAAACCCTAACCCTCATAAACACCTTCTCCAAGATCTCAGACTACTACACGATCAACTGGTCTAACCCCCCCCCCCCCCCCCCACCCACCCAACAGCTGGGATGTGGCAGCACCACCCATTCCTCTGCTCACTGGTAATATCTAATATCACATATTTAGGAATCAACATTTCCCCCAGGCTGTCAGAGTTATCCATTCAGACCCCCCCCCCTAATCTATCCATAACTCCTGTCTTTTTATTTTATTAATTTATTTCTAAGTATGATTTTTTTTCTTCTCTTTTTCTATGTTTAGAGTAATTTGTATTATAATGACGAGTATCATTGTTGTTGTTGTTTTATGTATTTACTTCCTCTCCCTCCACACTGCTCTGTTATACTTTCTGTTATGTGTATATACTATATATTTAAATATATACTTCAAATATTGCCTTTAACTGTTTTGGTTGTCATTATTATTATTATTATTTTCCACCCATTTTTCTTGAAAGATGTTTATTTTCCTTTTCTTTTTTTGAAATAATATTTATTGCTATTGTTTTAGTTATGATTATTGTGACTTTTACTACAATAACGGTCATTCCCATTACTGCAGTTTATTACTGTTATTTATCTTTTGTTTAAATCATCACTGTAATGTCCCTATTATCTCCATTGCTGTTATTATAACCATGATTATTGGTAAAAGCATGTTTGTCATGAACCCAGATATGAACCATTAAACAAAACTGTTGAAACTTCTTTTTCTTTTCTTCCTTTAACTTGATGCATATGGTAATATCTTATTTCTTTCACACTTCAGTATTTTGACCAATCTGTGTGATATATTATTATTATTAATAATTATTTCTTATTATTCATTATTCAGACACACACACTTCACAACACCATCCGATCCCCTGGTGCACGGAGGCACGTCGCGGTGGAAGAAGTGATCAAGTTCAAATCCTTAACTTAATTAAACACAGAAATATCACAATGTAAAATGTGTCCTATTACAAGTAAAGGTACAAAAGTAGTAGCAGCCAAATGTACTTTGAGTAGAGGTGTACAATGTAGTTAGATATTACACCATCCCATTGGTCAGCTCCGGACTATCGTCGTCTGATCGGCCAATCATTTTCTCACTTGTGACACTGGTTTCATTGTTTTTCACACCAGACAGAAGAGCTGAATCATCCAAATCAACAACATGTCTTGACATGGCTTCTGAATTTATTTGAGCCTTTAATATGACTCCTTCCATCTTTCTTCTCTTTACACGAGGGGACGAATGACAGAGAAGGGACAGTCCACCAGAGACAGAGAGCCGGTTTCATGAGCTGCTCTCTGCTAATTCATCATTTAAAAATATATATTTAGAACATTTCATTCTTTATTAGCAGTATTACTAAAAGGCTAATATGTTTACCAAAATAAGCTCAATATCATAATTTATTGGGAGAAACCAATCAAATGTAAACTCAGATATTCAGTAACTATATCCAGAATGGATCTGAGTCTTTGTTTCAGAGTCGTCATTGCACCACTGAGATGATTCCACTGTGTAATAAGTAGTCCATATAAAGTATGGCTCCTTATTATATTACTGTACAAATTATACCACTGTGATACTATATATATGAATGTGTAAACATATCAATGGTGGAGATAATCTATTAAACTGTAGAAATGCATGTTTTTCTAAACTGTTTATTAAACAATATATTTTGTATACAAAATCTGAATCTAAAGAGTAACTACATTTTAATAAATGTATCCATTACCCACTATGGCTATGTTGTCCTTCGGTGGCAGTAAAACCTTTATTATTCCGATCTGAACATACAACTGATATCTGTTCATTGCTGTGGTTCTGACCACATGATGGTCCCACAGCACTGCTCACTACACTGGGACCTCTGCTGCAACACGGGCTGATCATCACACGCTCACATATACTTATAGATATACACAGTACAGTAGCCTGGTGAGGCTGATGAAGCGCTGAGTCAGACATAAGAAGAACAGGGGATAAGAAGGATGCATAGCCGGCAGATGAAGAGACAGAGACACAGAGACACACAGAGACAGAGACAGAGAGACAGAGATAGAGAGAGACAGAGAGAGAGACAGAGAGAGACAGAGACAGAGAGACAGAGAGACAGAGACAGAGAGCGACAGAGAGAGAGAGACAGAGACACACAGAGACAGAGAGAGACACAGAGACAGAGAGAGACATAGACAGAGAGACAGAGAGACACAGACACCGAGAGACACAGAGAGACAGAGACACAGAGACAGAGAGACACAGAGACAGAGGAGGAGGAGAGAGGGAGAGAGGGGTGAAGGTGTCGCCATAGAAACAAAGGAGGCTCCACTGATCTCATTAGAGACCATCAGACCAACACTGGCTCAGGAAGGTAACACACACGTATCCATATCCATACATGTACAGGACGGTCAGGGAGCAGATAGGATCAATCTAAACTATCCAGCCGTGTTCTTGTGCTGTGTAATAAAATATCTCTGTTAATAACTTGGAGAATGATCTGGACTGCTATTAGAAATACTTTTTGTTGTTTTAGAAACAATGTTTGGTCGAGAGGAGAAGCTATTCTCTTCCACAGCGTGATGTAAAAACTGTTTAATGCTGCAGACATCTGGAGACCAAACGCCCCGTTACAGACACAAAGATATTTAATACTTCAAGCCAACGACAAAAGAAACATGAAATGCGATGCCAAGCTATTGTTTTAAGAACAGAAGTGTGACCGATTAGCATACTGGTTCATTTACTTCCAGTTGAGGCCAATAGTCTCGTTCTGCACATTAAACCGCTAAATTCTCTTTGATTAAATATGACTTAATATATTATTATGATATTATTTCTCAGAGCAAGGCACCCAACATCTTTGGATAGCCTACTGGAGATGGTTCATATTCTCTTCGGTCTCCTCAACATGAAATGGATTCTTGTACATAATATTGTATTGCAAAAGTGATTCAATTGACAGATATTGTGACACACCCCATACATAAAAAGAAGTGCAGAATAAAGCCAGCGCAGATGTGAGATGACTAAATGAGCTCATTCAAGTTCATGATGGAAACTCAGACTGACGCCACATGTGGTTGCTAGACTGTGATCAATGTATTCATGTACCTCGAGGCAGCTTTGCTGGGAACCCATCAGGTGCTGGACTGCTGAGGCTGTGTTGACTCCAGCAGCATATGACTTGTAACTGTGGGAGTGTGGTCAGCGGTTTCTTTTAAGGAATGGAGGATGTGTTCCAGGCACAAAGAACTGGTGGAAATGGAATGACTGCAGTCAATCTGAAGATGGTTGTTCAGCTTTGTTAAACTCAGCTGCCCTGAGTGGAGAGGGAAACTACTTTCTAGTCTCTTCTTGTGATGCGTACAAGTGTTTGTAAAATCTGTGATTGTGATTGGTTGAGCCAAACCTTGAGTTCAAACCTGTTGTAAAATACTTTGACCGTGTTACAATAATATCATTGTTTCAAAATGTCAGGATTTCTTTGTGAGTTTTGATTTACTAAGTGGTCTAAGAGTGGATGAGTGGCTGGAGGAGATGGGAGGAAGATACAAAGGAAAGGAGAGACGCTGAAATAACTGAGGGAGAAACTGAAGAGCTGGAAAAGTCAAAAACCGAGTCGGTGTTGTGTCGTCGTAGGCCTGTGGATTATTATCTCAAAGGCGTCTCAGCCGGCCCATACACGGCATTCACCGCTCAGCTCAAGCAGTGACAGTAAATGGTAAGTGGACTGTACTCATAGAGTTCTTTTCTCGTCTTTCGACCACTCAAAGAGCTTTAACACTCTTAAGTCTTATCCCTAAATAGCGGAGTGCAATACATTGCGCTATTACAACTGAAAGAGCCAGTACCATGAAATGTACTGAACAGACAGCGGAGTCAGCACGTGGTACTGCGAACATGTTGTGGCCTCGTTATCTTGTGACAATGAACGCTGATCTGACAGATCATTGATTTGTTTGAGGTTTTCTCCTGTAGGCAACTATTTTCTGCTCCATAGAGATAGCTCCTCCCTCGCTACTCATCATCACTTCTCACCAGATTGTGCTCCTTCTGTAGGAAAAGGAAAGTACCCACTCGTTCCCGGTTGATATGTGATTCCCCCTACCTAAACCTGAACCAACCCCAATGCCTAACCCGAACCACAGCTCAACTTTTAGTTTTTTACCAGCAAACACCAGTCTGCCTCTCTCCTCCTCCGCCAAAGAGCGTGGGTTCCGTTGAGGGGACCCCAGACACTCCCACCCTATCACACAAGCGAGAACCACGCTATACAGAAATAAAACTATGGTGAGATATGAAAATCTCCTACCTGATACGTGGCCTTTAGCGTGGTTGTCGGTTGGCTGAAGAAGTGGAAGGTGCCTCGGCCTCGACTCGAACACACGTTGGGGCGCCAATTATGTTGTGGCAAAATGACGAGAAGAGACATCGGACAGGAGTTGCAACCAGCGGGAAGTGTTTTAATAAGATCAAGCCAACATCAACCAGTTCAGTATATCGAAATGACTCCCGTGTACTGCTTTACACAGATCACTCTTATAGTCAAAATTCACGCCCCCTTTAGCTACATCCCACCAATCAAACCAGTCCGTTGACTCGAAAAACATGACACATCTGGACTCCTAATTAGGTCATGTTTTTATGCTGTTTTGACCCCTTGTCCTTTGGTAGAACACAGCTCCAAGTACGGAAATGTTTTGGTACTTTTTACGAGAGATTTATTACTTTTGGTCTGGCGTGGATAATCATTTCCCATGAACTTTGCTGAGAACCAAAATGTGTGTTACATAACACATTATAAATCTTTACGTGTGAGCCCAAATGTGTTCAGTTCAATTCAAGTTAAATTCAAAGTTATGATGATTTTCTTCAACAAGGGGAGCACACTCGTTCTAAGGAGGGAAACACTATTCCACGTGGGAAGAGCAGTCGACATAACAACGGGACCATGAAACAGACTTTGGGGTCCATTCGTTTTCAGACCTGCTCATCTGCCTGGACAAGAACGTCAGGAGTACGCTACGCTGTAAGAACACGAAGAAGCAAGCAGAGCCTCCAGGGATTCATGTTTGAGCAGCAGGGAACCCGTTGTGTCCCGTCTACGTTGAGACATTGCTGCCACCCAGTGCACCATCAGCTTTATCTCCATCCAAAGCTGACAAAACACGCCAACAACCTATGGTACGTTGACCAATTCACTTTATCTAGCTTGGATGTTTCATTTGTAGCCTATTATGCTCACCATTCTTAAGAGCTGTACCGGAACAACAATGGCATTGTTGTCAAGTGACCACAGCTAGGGGAGAGGCCTAATAGTTGCAGATGATTGATACAATGTGGTTATAATGTTACTGCAAAATGATGAGAAGCTTTATTTTTTCATTTTCCGAGGTATACTAGAGAGCCCATGGGGGTGAACTTCCTTGGCCCCATGTTGCCACCATAGCCTGTATGTCAGAAGAGGACGTAGTCAACATGACGTCACCCATTGGTTTGTGGACGTTTTGAAGCCTCAAGTTCAGTGATTTCACTGTCGCCATCTTGTTTTTTTTCGCAAACAATGAACAGAAGTTACCATATCTGGACTGGGGAGGAGTGACGTAGAGACGGCGTATACGTCTCTGGTAGAGACCTGTCAATCACCATGTAGCCCCGCCCTAAAGCATCCCCTGCTTTATGGTCTGTTTGACTCTAAATGGACCATAATGTACTAAATGAACATCATGCTGTATTGAAGAAGACTTGAAACTAGAGATTGACACCATAAACTCATGTTTACAATGTTTACTGAGGTAATAAATCAAGAGAGAAGTAGAGTCATTTTCTCATAGACTTCTATACAACCAGACTTCTTTTTGTAACCGGAGGAGTCGCCCCCTGCTGGTGCTCAGAGGGAATGCAAGTTGTAAGACACTTCTGCATTGGCTTCACTCGGCAGAACTGGAGGTTGCCGCCTGGTTGCCACTGATTTGTAAAGCAGCCGGCACCGCTGGTCTACACCAGCCTTACAAAGCAACACAGTGCTGGACGGATGCTGGCCAGTGACGGGCTGTGACACGCTTCAGGTTACCACCGTGGGGTTCGTGAGCGCAATGACTCCAGCACATTCAGATACAGTTTTTTTATTTCTTTATTCACCACAGTTCAGACTTTCTCCTGCAGTGCCGCCGTCTGCTCTGTGGTTTGTCCGTCGTCTTGTCAGCAGCTCTCCCAGCCTGCGTCTCTGTCACTGTTTGTGTTTTAGCAGAGACACACACGATTGAGTACAGGTGAGGCTGATTAAGCCTCTTACTGGCACCGTTCCCAGAACCACTCCCCCCACTCTGTCCCCTCTGCAGCCACGCCGCGCGACGCCACCACACGGGGCATTAAAGTGTCCCTTCAATCTTCAATATTGCACAAACTACACCGAGGGACTCTAGACTTAATTTCCCTTGAGGAGAAATTCATCTCCACTGCAAAGTGTGTCAGACAACAAAACATGCAACAGCACAATAGCAAAGGCACACAATGACAGACAAGGGAAGATGCTGGAGCAATGTCATTGCTGGCAACCAGCAATTCAAACAGCCTTGTCCAGAGACATACACCCCTGGACCAGCAGAGAGTGCTAATATGATTGAACACCTTCAACACGGCACTATGAAGGGCGATATCCAGATATTAATAATCACCCCAATCTTTAAGCGTATACGATAGGTAAGATAAGGATTTTCAAATGTTTCTTCATTCATCATGTGCACAGTTCAGTTATCAATGGGTATCTCCAGAGCAGCCCTGGAACCATCACAGGAGCACAGTCCATCTCACGTCAAACATGTTCCACTGGTCACTTTGTGCTGGTGCAGAACACCGAGCCTGGGCCTCTCTTTGAATGTAAGAGCAAATCAATGCTTTGAGTTCAGTCTGAGGTTGGAGCCAAAGGCAGTATGTAATGGACATCAGCTTAACATAATGACCGACAACGCTCAATAAAATGCACTCAACACCGTCTGGCATCTAGACAAAAACATAACATGGCTGAACGGGCAAACTAACCCACTCTGGAAGGAGTCTCTGGAGAGGTGTGGCACTGAAATACAGCCAGAATACATGAGCTGCATGGGTTCATTTCATCATTCTGTATACACACATACACCCATTCAAGCTTTGTAGCCACAAGCTGATTCTCTCAGCATGCTCTCTGGCTGCCTCCCCAGCAGATGAAAGTGTAAGCAAGGCAGCATGCAGAGGAACCCGGTTAGTAGCTGAGTGTCTGGCTGCCTGCTGTCCGGGCTCTGCCTGACAACCAGCTCTCAGATCCATCAGCTCCCTGGAGAGGGTGCTGATTGGGGGGGGGGGGCTTGAGACGCCTTCCAGGTCATGGATCGGCAACCTCAGACACATTAGTCCGAAAAAGACACACATTAGTGCATCTGGCCCCATCCTCCATGGGATGTACACAGAGCTTGTGCTAACACCAAGGCAGTGGTTCTCAACATGTTGTAGAGGACGCTTGTCAGAACAGTTCAATCCAGTTCACTACGAGGTGAAGCCTTGAGGATTCACATCGAACATATAACCCGATAAGAAACTCTGTTATATTCTGTCTATGATAATACATTTGTCCATAGCATAACGTTAGCCAATGCGTTTGGATATGAATGGTACTTTAGTCGTGTTGTCCTCTCTTTTGAAGGCTACTTGGGTCAGCCACTCAACGGGAGACCGGCGGTTCGATCCCTGGCTGCTCTAGTTCACGTGTCAAAGTGTCCGTGGGCAAGTTGTGTATACTTCAGTGTCATCATTTTGTGTCAACACAGTAGTTACCATGCAGAGTGGATAATAGCAGAAATGATGTGAACATGGTCACACATGTCCTGTTGCTTGACAGCTTTCTTTTCCTGTTGATTTTACTCTCAAATAAAAACAAATGAGAGATTCTAGAATCATTCTCAAGATAAGGCTCATTTCCAGAGAACAGAAGCTGTAGCTGGCACTAAAGGGAGATGTCCTGCTGTGGTTTCTGGTCTGCTGCAGTCACATCTCTCCCCACAGTTGATCTGTGTTGGTAGATGGGGATGAAGGGAGTGAGAGGCACGGCTCACGTTTCCCAGCATGATCCTCCACTTCCCCAGAATTAAGTCCAATCAAACAGATGTCCTGGAAAGTCACGTACGTCGATGCCAGTCAAGCACCTCAACTCCCATCAGGGCCCTTCACCGCTACACGGAGCACAGAGTTTAAGGACACTAGGATCTGACTGATCGAGGTTTTAGGAAGTGGTTACCAGTATTTATTATTGAGCCCTCACACAGCTGACGTTTACTTTGATGTTCAGCACCTTTGACCGTTTCCATTTACCAAAATTCCAAAAGAAATGACGAAGTTCAGCGATTGTC
Source organism: Lycodopsis pacificus (assembly GCA_028022725.1). NCBI lineage: Eukaryota > Metazoa > Chordata > Actinopteri > Perciformes > Zoarcidae > Lycodopsis > Lycodopsis pacificus. Next base: position 1,665,801 of record CM051692.1, read on the forward strand.
CTTCTGAAAGCTCAGAAAGAGCTTCATCACTATTTCTACATAGTTCATGATGGGCTTCATCGATGTGGAGGTGAGAACATTACCGTGAATTTGTGAATGTTTCATTCATCGTCTCAATAAATATTCAAATGCTCCTTGACTAGGCTAGTCCAGCATGCCGTGTGAAAACCTGTATATTTAACGGAATGTCGGGACTTCAGGATTGGCTTCACTTTCAGACCCACAGGTAGCTGAGTGCTTGTAACCCCGGGTCATATTTAAAGGGTGCTCCACAGATTTACAGTCAGGGGAAGTACTACTTAGCCTGTGCACACAGCTGTACAACATCTTCTGTGGCTCTGGAGCTTTGTCCAGAAGGAGGAAATAGCTCTTAGTTTGAAGCATACTGAAGCCCTGAAGCTCATCACTATCTATGAGTGTTGTCTCCACAGGACGGGCTTTGTATCAGACGGTAATTTCCTCCTTGATCTTTCTCCAGAGGACACTACAGCAAGAAGAGTGGCCAACAAACTCATCTGACATTTACAAATAAATGTAAAAGGCAACAGCTGTCTGTGAACATCAGACCAAAATCAGATCAGAGAGGACAGCCAGAGACAGATCAGAGAGGACAGCCAGAGACAGATCAGAGAGGACAGCCAGAGACAGATCAGAGAGGACAGCCAGAGACAGATCAGAGAGGACAGCCAGAGACAGATCAGAGAGGACAGCCAGAGACAGATCAGAGAGGACAGCCAGAGACAGATCAGAGAGGACATCCAGAGACAGATCAGATCAGAGAGGACATTCAGAGACAGATCAGAGAGGACATCCAGACAGATCAGAGAGGACATCCAGAGACAGATCAGATCAGAGAGGACATTCATAGACAGCAGAGACCATGGGTGAGTGGTCTGACTGAAATAGGTTAGTGACATGAGATGTTGATTTTATTTTTAGCATTCCGGTACATAACGTGGGATAAGACTGGACATATCACAGGACTGTAAAGCCGAATGTATAGTATTCTGCAGTCATACTGAGCATAGCGCTTAGCAGAGAGGATGAAATGCACTCTGGGCTAATTCATCCACAGTGAAACCTAATCAAATATTTATTTATTTGCTCCAGTGTCTGTGCTGAGAGAGGAGCTCTCTGCTGTTCTCCAGAGGTTTGTGGTGGGCTGTGTGCATTAGCTGACCACTGAGCCGTCCTCACAGAGGACAGCAGTAGATTCTGATACGCCTCCATATCTCTCTGGAGCCACAACACCTGAGTAGCTGGCTGATATCATTGTTGAGAGTTCACCCGACTGACGATACAAGAACAATAAGATATTAATAACTGTTTCATTCACAGGTGATCTGAGATACACTAGACTCGCTGACTGTCCGCCGGTCCGTGGCATATGCTGCTAATACAAAGAAGGTTCAACAAGCACATTTCTGCTTTTTATTTGATAAATCAATGATGTTTGAAATGAACTCATTCTTCATATAAAAGTAAAATGTATGACAATATTTCCTCGACCATCAAGTCATTTTAATACGGGCATCTGCAACATGTTGGTCTGAATTTCACTGTGTTCATTTAACAAACCCACAGACAATCATCAGCCAGCTGTGCTGTTCCCCATCAGTGCTACTGAGCTGTTTAGCATCTCTAAGCTCATTGTTTTCATTGTGTGGCCCGTTGTGCTTTGCTCAGCCTCAGTCCCAGCAGCAGCAGCTCCTCAGTTAGAAGCTCTGATGAAGCCACTGTGCACTACCTGCTCAGTGATGTTGGAGCATTGAGCAGCTAAAGAGCCGGTTTCTTCTCAAAAGAAGAGCGAATATTGGACTTACATTTTACTCCAAATCAATAATGCTGCACATCTGCTGGATGCGTCAAATGTGCTAACAAGTTCACTCTAAAGGTGATCATTTGTCAGTGTTGTGTCTGCAGGTCCAAAGGTCTAAATATGTTCCTTAGTCATTGTCAGCAGAGGCTTCAGCAGCATGGCAGTGCTGACCATGACGGTCAAACTGATCGAAGTTTTTTGAATGTGTTGCTAATTACATAATTGAAATTATGGGCGCATAGAAATACTCAAATCAATATTCAGTACAAATCAGTATTTTAAATCAACGATTGACCCTTTGCTAAGTCCCGCCTTGGGACGCAGACTGGCCAATCACAGCATAGCATCAGCCAGCTCTGCTCCACAGACTCATCAGTGGTTTCAGATGTTCTTCATGTTCAGGCTGCTTTAGTGGATCTGGAGCTCATCCTGGTTAAAGGTTGTGTGACAGTGATGCTCGTTACATGGAGAGGTATACAATTCTATAACGTTACGTTTCTATCATCTCAGGTCCCTACAGATCTGCAGAGCTTTGTAGTCTCTTTTAACTCACTGTTTTGGTTTTCACCTCATCAGACCAGCTGGTGAATATAGAAGGGCTCAACAACAAAGATTGCCTGCTTGCCGGGGGAAATTGAAATGCAACTTCGGGCAACTAAATCTAGCAACTCTCTTGGTAGTAAAGTAGCGAGCCACCTCATCTCTGTTCTCCACAATAATTTACTTCAATAAAGATCAAACAGGACAAATAACTTTAGTCTTTGTTTTTATTTGATAACCACAAAAGAAAAAAATGTTTGTATGTAAAAATGTACTTTGGGCAACTAGATCTCTGACCCACCAGGCGAGTGAATAAAAACCTTCGTGGAGCATTTAGCAGCTAAAGAGCCAGAGATTTCCTCTTTAAGGGTTGGTGAAGACCAAACCAGAGCCAACAGCAGAGAGACTATTGGTGGACACAAACAGGGCAGCGTCTGTACACAGGTCACCAACAGCTCATCATCTATATCAGCGTTAAAAGTGATCAATGTTTACAGCTTGCTGCGCTGCCCCCAAGGGACCACAATTCATTTAAGATGAAAAAAGGGCAAGATGGACGATTCAACTAGTCTTTACTTTGATTTCTCTCGTAGGTTACAATCATTCATCTATTAGTCATTTATGATTTTTGTGGTGAAAGTATAATTTGAGACAAACTTTATAAACTTCATTTGAAACTGTCTCAGTGGAGAATATCAGTTATTATCGGGTTCAACAGAAATATCTTCAATAACTTCATCCAACAAAACAGACAAAACAGAACTCCGTTCCACCGCTTCATTATGTGTCCTATGAATGTCCTGTCTGTCTGTGACTAGGACTCTCTTGAGAATGAGGCCTTGTGTCTCAATGAGGTAATCTGTATGAAGAAAGGTCAAAATAAATAAACACAAAAATGTCTCTTTTTGTGTGAGAACACAAAAAGCATTAATTATAGCCTCATGCTCAAGTCAGCACGCCTTCAGACCTCAGGTTGGAGTCTTGGAGGTTAAAATGCAGATCAGGATCACACAAGACGTAGCACCAGAGGTACCACCAGAGGTACCAACAGAGGTACCACCAGAGGTACCAACAGAGGTACCACCAGATGTACCAACAGAGGTACCACCAGAGGTACCTTCAGAGGGGGCAGGAGATAGATACACATGTGATGCATTCAAACTCAATACGAGCAGTCACAATCAATGTCTCATCTCGTAACATCACAGATTAAGATTCATAAATCACTCTAGATCTCTATTTTCAAGAACAGGAAGAACACATATTGATTCCATCTGCAGTATCTCTCCCTAGTGTTTCACTGTGCTTCTATCAGGATCATGTGTTCCTGTGTTTTCCTCTCGGTGTGTATTTACAAAGCTGTGCCGTGTCAAACTGGTACTACCACCGGCACTGGGCTGGTTCAGGGGGAGCTGTGGATGCTGCTAAGAGAGAGCCAGGATCCTCTGTTGATCACACAGCAAAGACACAGACGGGCTCTTATCATAATCATATCAATATGCCTGTTTCTGAGGCTGTGCCCGTGACTGAGTGACTGTGCTGAGGCTACAGTGATCACAGGAAACACACACCTAGCTTTCACCATTTCTTTTAACACTATTTGTCTATTACCAGGTATTAGAAAGCTGTGAATTCTGAGGCGTAGCTGGAATTACTTCCAACATCTCACTGATAGAACTACTCGATGGCTCCAACCACAGAACTAGAACTACAGCCATGCAAAGCGGCTGCAGCTAAAATAAGATGTCTTGCTCAGGCGTAGAAAATACAGGAAGGACAACAAGCTAGACTAAATACCAGCAGAGCATAAATATAAATGCTGGGCCTTGATTCTCTTTGTCAGAAGAGTAGAGCGAGTAGAGGCTGTTAGAACAGAAAGTAAGTACGATAAGAGATGGATTCACACATCAGCAGATGTTGGGAATACTCACATGTTCAACAAAGCATATCCACAGTGGACATGATTGTGAAACTGCATGCTACATATAGTACTGGTAGTGATGTACTTTCTGACGATGGGTCAGAACTAAAGGTTACATGTTTAAAGCGAGGCTGCGTAAGCTTTGCTCATCAGCAGCCTCTGTGGTCGTACGACACATTTTCATCCATTTTCCAAAACTCACTTGAGTCATTTGGCAACGTGACTGAGAGCTCAGCTGACATGTAACATGTTACAGTGCCTTCATTACAAATATAAAAGCACTGTAATATGTAACTTACAGTGTAACAGTCACTAGCAGAGTGATGCAGTTACATACACAGCAGTCTCTGTCTGAAGCAGCCATCAGTCTCCATAAGCTCAAAGCAAATACCTTCATCAATAGAAAGGATAACAAGTTCAAACGTATCTTCTTGCAGTTCAAACTTGGTAAGTTGAATACACAGCACAGCCTGCAGCATTCTTATCCTCACTGCAATCTACTATGAAACTAAACCTCTCTGCCTCTGATCTCTTCATTCATGTAGACCATTTTTATTGTGCGGCAAGATCTGTACAAAGAGCCAAAAGTACACAGAGGCAGTCACATTGTACTTTTGTATTTGCTGCCCAATAAGAAATATCAACTTTTGACTCAAGAGATCAATAAGACTAATTATCATCCAAAAGGAACCATATCATATTATAAAAACATGCTGGTGTCACTAGTGACCATAAGGCAGAGACAGAGCCGTTCTCACCACAATGACCACGGCTGCTGACCAGCTGCTCATCCTGGGGACCAACCCACCTTTCCTCACCACACTATCGGCCCTCTTGTCTCCAAAATCATTTCCAACAGGATTTATTTGGATAGGTTGAATTACTGACTGGATCCAGTGGATTCCAAGATATGCTGGTCTCTCTCCTCTGCTCGTGGAATAGTTTACTGAAGGCCAAAGGAACAGACAATGACTCGACATCAAGGAACACATGCCAGATGTTATGGGCATTTAAGAAACCTAAATAGGAATACTGCACTACTACTAGTACTACTACTAGTACTACTACTACACGTCCTGCAAGCACTTATGGAAGAAACATGTTAGTACGAGTCAAACTTAAACTTATCCAAGTAGAGACTCTGCGTCACCTTCCTAAAATAATGGCCTATGTCATTTTTTGACAAAAATGATTTTGTTGGCTAAATCATCTCCTCGTGATGATGGCCACCTCTGGTAAAACCGCCTACATCCTCAGTTGAACAGATCATGTGATTCTACCTGTAGTATAATGGCCGATGACAAGAGTGTGACTTAGACCGTTTTACTTTGCATAAGTCAAAAGACCTGAAAGAATGACGTGGGCCATTATTTTAGGAAGGTGATGCTCTGCCTTGTTTGAAAGAATACCAAGCATGTATTAAAATGTCATTTTTAAGTGATGTCATAGCAAACCGTAAGATATCCACGAACACCCAATTAGATCACCACCTCATCTGTGCAAAGTCTGCACCACTAAGAGTCAGAGGGTCTTAGGGCTTCACAACCAGAACAAATTCAAATGAGGCCAAGATGTTGACTTGTGGCTTTAGGTTCAAATGCTAGAACGTCACCTGTATGGAGTGAATTTTATGAAGATATTATGGGGGCAAACCAGTCACAACAGCCTGTTAACTGGATTTATGTGAAACTGTTTCCATGAAATAGGGTAGGATTTTTAAAAATGTGATAGTTGTATGTTTCACCTCCTCCCCACACCTCAGGCATCTTTCATACTGCATGTAACAACCCTGAGCCACCTTATTCCTGTCATGAGACATAACCGAGCAGTGCTATGCTAAGCTGTGTGCGGCAGTGTGGAGGCCCGGCTGCACTGTAGGAACGAACCACTGCAGAGACCCAACAGCAGCAGCTTTGATCCACCAGCTATAAAGAGAAGTGCTGAAGTGAATCTATTCCCTGTGTGTGAAGCTCAATACACTATTGATCTGGGTGGGGGCACATCTAATTGGAACATAGGAGAGCTCCAGCCTGGGCTCTGGGACCTGAATCAAGGCTCTTGTGTTCATGCAGCCCACCACACTAATCAGAGGTAAACAACAAATATGACCCCACTTTCATATCTTGTTTAATATTATGGAGAAAACTTACACAGGCCTGTCGTTTCATTTGTAGAAAATAATCACAATTCACATTATTGTCCAATCAAAGTTGCCGTATGCAAAACTGAATTACCAGTTAAAGGAAATACTGCAGATGACAGATAATGACAACACTCCTTGCATTTATGGACTACTAAGTTGTTTTTTCCCCTTTGTTGTTCATTGCTAATTGACTGCAGGCAGAGTCATGTACATCCAGGGACAGATTTTGTGACAGAAAAGGCAGAGACACCAGTTTGTCCAGCATGACTCACTGGTCCTCCTGGTACTGTCCCATGACTCTCACTGGCCCTCTTGGTACTGTCCGATGACTCTCACTGGTCCTCCTGGTACTGTGCCATGACTCTCACTGGTTCTCTTGGTACTGTGCCATGACTCTCACTGGTTCTCTTGGTACTGTGCCATGACTCTCACTGGTCCTCTTGGTATTGTGCCATGACTCTCACTCTCTCCCTTGACCGCCCTTTCTTGGTGTTTATAAAAAGGAATTGTGGGAAACCCATGGCAACACTGACTGAAGTAGAAGCCGGGCTGAAATCAAATGAAATAACCTAAAGTAACTCCCCCTAAAACCACAACTCTGTTTGTGTATGAAACAATGTCTTTACTTATTGATTAGTGAATTTCAGAGCTGTTGATTAGAGTACTCTTTATGCTAAGCTAGGTTAACCACTTCTTGCCTCAAGCTCTTCACTCTGTCCTGAAAAGATATTGAACTATTATTTTAAAAGGGGATGCTTTCACCCATCTCTGCAGCTTTATGGGGCTCACTGTTTTTGGACTCCTCCGCGAATCACCACCTTAACGTGGTGGAGGAATTTGAGTGGCTCAGTGATCATGGGAGCGATGTTGTCCGGGGCAGTAGCCCCTCGTAGGGTCTCCCAAGGCAAACAGGTCTCAGGGGAGAGCCCAGACTAAGAGCGGTTCAAAATAACCCCGATGATAAGCAGCCCATGGTCTTCAGCCACCTCGCCCGGACCAGGGAAACCGGGGCACCCAGGAGGGGAGCTCATCATCCGGCATTCTTGGAGTCAGTGGGAGGGGTCCTGGAAAGGGCGGCGCCTGCCAACTCCATAGTTCTCCTGGGGGACTTCAACGCTCATGTGGGTAATGACGGAGAAACCTGGCGTGGGGTGATTGGGAGGAACCGGATCTGAACACGAGTGGTGTAAAATGTTGCGGGGGAGAGGGAAGTCTGGGTCAGCCTGCTTGGCCTGCTGCACCGCGACCCGACCCCGGATAAGCGGAGGAAAATGGATGGATGGATGGATGTTTTTGCAAATTCCCTGTAGGGTTGAATCCCCATACCCAGTGGCTGCTGGGAGAAACCCACCGTACAGTGTAATGTTGAACTCTCTTTTTACTTGTCACAGTGGTTGCAGAACCGCCCAATCTTTTCATTAACACCAAAGAAAACGTCATACTGATATGACAAACAAGTAGCTGAGCTGACATTTTCTAAATCCTGTCAATGAGCTGAATGCAGTGAGTCATTGCTAATGCATAATAGCTATGGGTTTTCTACACAGCACATCCTGCAGGAAATGGACATCATCACGGAGAAGTGATTTGTTGGCATGTGTGCATATGTGTACATGCATGTTTAAGTGCATTCAGCTGCATACACTTCATATGAGTATCAGCCCTGACAACGTGGCTGCAGCAAGCAGTGTAGCGAGGCACTGATAGGAAGTCCAGACTGCTGCTGTAATGGCCCTCAATTACAGTGATCAAGTCAGCCTGCTCAGCTCCAATTCAATCAGGCCTGCTTGGGCCGCTCCCATCCCCACGCACGCATGCACGGACAGACACACAGACAGACAGACAGGAGGAGGCTCCGTTTACACACAGGGGAACTGTCACTAGCCCTCATCTCTACACTGAGCAGCATGAACACATGCTGCATACACGCTCATATTCACATACACCCACACATGTGCACTTACACAGCTCATACATACTTGCACAAACATTGAAGAAGAAAAGGAGAAGCCGCAGAGCAGAGCAGACAGAGAGCAGACACAGAACAGCCACTAGAGCAGCGGCGATGCAGTCAGCTATGTGTGTAGCTCTGTTAGGCGTGAGTCAAACACATGTCAAAAAACAATAAGAGTGTGTAACTGTTGTCTTCCTGCTGCTGATGGCCGCGTAGAAGCATCTGCAGGTTGCCAGGTAAAAGGAGTGAGTGAGGAGTCAGCAGGCAGGCAGTGGTAGTATTAAACACACAAAAGTGTTCGGAGAAAGTGTGAGTCACTGCAACCACCAGATGTCCTTGAGCGTGAAGCCAGAACTGGACACCAAACATATGATGCCGTTTGCTGCAGGAGAATGTGAGATTTCCCGTGGACGGACACAGAGGTGCACACTCACTTCACACACTACTCACACTCGGACACACGCGAGCAATTGCATGATTCTCCTGCCGGAGATTAAGACCTCGCAGTAGACTGAGCTAAGGACACTAGCAGGCGAGCACCACAGAATAGAGATAAGGCTGTTTGCTGACTTTGCATAAAAACAGCTGTCTACCTCTACAACCACAACAGATCTGAGGATCTTGTGGCATCACCGGGGGGTGCTACTTCCCCTTTAAGGATCGGCAGCCACACCACAAGATGTCCACCGAGGCAACAACTACAGCTCCCAGAAGGCCTCACCACTCACCCAGGTGTGGGTGTTCAAGCCACCTGATTGAGGCCGGACTTAAGGGCTGCAGGAGGAGAGGAGGAGAGAGCACATGGCGTGAAGGAGCACCGAGAACTACATGGAGTAAAGTTCCGAAGCAGAGTGAGGTGGATTTGAACGGAAGAAGACCCGGTTGTCGGTGAAAAGCTGAGGACACTCTAAGTTGAGTTTTTGTCCAACACTGTTCTGCTTAAACGAACTGGTGTAGATGCTGGTGGAGAGCCAGAGGGCCCAGCAAGAAATCGGGGCAACCTTGTTGCAACAGCAGATAAAGGCCAACCAACTGAAGGATCAGAAGCTTCAACAGTTACCCCGGTCAAAACCCAAAGCAGCTGACTTCATCCCGAAACTGGGAGAGACAATGTGGAAGCTTACCTTCATGCATTTGAAGCTACAGACACAGACACAGAAAAGGAGCCAGAAGTCCAACCCACTATCGGGTGAGGCACTTAAAGCTTATCAAGATATAGAGGCCAGTATTGATCAAGACTATGACCAGTTAAAGGGAGAGATACTGAGCCGCCACGGACTGACTGAATTTAGCATGGCTCAACGTTTCCATAACTGGACCTTCCAAAATTGGGTAACTCCCCGTTCACAAATGCACGAATTGTTATGAGTGACGAAAAGGTGGCTGGAACCAGACAAGAGCAGCCCGACAGACATTATAGAGACTCTTGTTATGGACCGTTATTTAAGAGCTCTGCCTTATGAGGCCAAAAAAGTAATCAGTCACAAAAACGGCCACAGAGTTGGTAGAAGCAGTGGAGCAGTTCCAGGCGGCCTCAGACATGCTCGGCCCTACCCGTAAAGAGCCTATCGCTTCTGTCCCCGCCCGACCACCAAAAAGGTCCTAAGCCAGCCAGCCCTCACTCGGGCCCACCCCATAAAATCGTTAATCCACCGAGGCAGCAACGAGGATTCCTGAACCCTGAGGGACGCCAGTGCTATCGCTGTGGCGAAGTGGGCCATATCTCACAGCAGAGTCCGCTAGCAGCTAGTGGTGTCACGGATCACGGATCGATCTGTGATCCGTTCGGATCACCCCTCACGGTTCGGATCACCCCTCACGGTTCGGATCACCCCTCACGGTTCGGATCACTCGTGAACCGCGGAGTATTTTTAATTTTTTTTTTACAGTGTAATCATCATAGTGTGTAATAAAGTTCTACTGCTGCTGTTCCTTTTCAAGTAACAAGTCCCCGAATATCAATGCAGAGTGTCAGTGAACAGATATACAGCAGTAGTGTGTTCACGTGAACGGAGCAGGTCAGAAGCATTTAACGGTGAAGTCATGGCGAGCGGAGGAACTTGAGAAGCCGCGGCCTCATTTAAGTCGCAAGTTTGGGAGCATTTTGTCTTCCCTGTCACGTATAATGACGGGATGAGGGTGGTGGACAAAGCGTTACGGTATGTAGGCGTTATTTAAAGAGAAAGACACACGACAACGGCAAAACATCGGGCATGTCAGCGACGGGGGACACTCCGGTGTAGAAAACAAAGGATTTCTAAATCTGGTTAAAATGCTTGAGCCACGCTACAAAGTCCACTCACGCACCCACTTCAGTGTGAAGCTGTTCCAGACCTCTATGAGAAGGAAAAGACTGTAGAGACTGCTTTCACCACGGCGGAGTGATTCATAGTCCGGTGCTATAGACACGCCCCCTCTGTGAGCGTAACACACACACACACACCTGGTTCAGGTGCTGTAGACACGCCCCCTCTGTGAGAGTCACACACACACACACCTGGTTCAGGTGCTGACAGAAGTATCAGAGTGAAGCTAGACAGGCCCAATAATATTCCAGTCACCACAGAAAGGTCGACCCTCTCCCCAGACAATGGAGATATTCTCATCTTTTTGAAAATAATGTCACAGTAATGGTAAACATTATTGTGTATTTGAATGGCATAACCTGACAGGAAGTAAACATAGACCCAAGTTGTTGCCGAGCAGTTCAGTTCAGTGTAAATAGTGGAAGCTAGCTCACTGGCTGTTTCTTTCTTTCAGTATTGATGAAAGGACGAGGATATCAGAATTGCGTATTCTTGAATGTTTTATTTATTTATTTCATTTTGTTTCAAATTGGACATCTTCAATATTTTTGTTTTCATGTAAGACTATAGCCCAAAGTTCTTTGCTTTAAGTGTTCTTGAAGTTCTTTAATTAATAAATGGAAAGCAAAGTTATATTTGTTTCCTCCCCTTTTCTTTGTTGATCCGAAAAATGATCCGAACCGTGACTCCTGAACCGTGATCCGAACCGAACCGTGAGGTTTGTGATCCGTGACCCCCCTACTAGCAGCCCACATGTCCACTTTGCTGCCCTCCTGGGGGAAAGGGGAGACCACAGACCAACCTGCCCAGTATTGGTGAATCAACGTGATGTAGAAGCCTTGCTCGATTCTGGAAGTGCCCGGACCCTGATCCATGAATCCGTGTTGGAGGCATCGGCCCCTGCTCACGGAGAGCCAGTTCCAGTGGTTTGTGTCCATGGAGACACCCGTGTGTACCTAACCACGGTGGTGAGGCTGACAACCACTAAGGGCTCGTTTACTATTGAGGTGGGAGTGATCAAGACACTTCCAGTTCCCGTGCTGATAGGTCGGGACTGCCCGGTCTTCCAAATGCTGTGGAGGGAAGCCCAAACAAGGCTCAGGCGGGGACCCCGGAAACGAAAGCCCAAAAATAATGAAATGAATAAAGATTGTGTTAATGTTGCAGAACCATGCCCCCCCCTCACCAGGGATAGTCCAAGCCTTGGCAGGAGACTCTAGTGGCGCGGAATCGACACCGGTGGACACAAAGGATCAAGAGCCCCAACGTGCGATTGTCTCATTACAGGATCAAACGTGACGATATCAAAATACATATTGTCGTGCTTTTAAATAAACATATAAGCACGTGACAAAAAACTGCTCTTAACTGCAACTCTTTATTAGCATAACTTCCACATTCACTTTACTGCCACGGTACAGACTCCCTCCAGGTTCCCTTGCATCACCTACATTCCCCTGGGTCCTAAGCCCCTCCATGTACAGCTTCTTATCAGCCTCTATGTACCAACATACATTTATAACAAATACCACACATATTACGGTAATCAGCGTTGCATGTGTCTGACCAAAATACCAAAAAAAGAAATGATTAATTTAAATTATTTTCTTAGAGTTTTTAAAGTGTTTTGTTTGTAATATGTATAATAAGCATCATTTAGTTATCGCTACTGAGAATTTAACAAACGTAACAACATGACGTAAATAGGTTTGCAGTTTAAGGTGTATTTTTAAATATCATCTCTTACACACATGAAGATAACGTTGTGAACACCGGCTGAATATCAATCATCAGAATCATTATAACTGTGTTATAACTGCTGCTAACAAGAACATTAATCGCAAAAACATCTTGCGATTAATCTCATAACAATGCGATTAATCGCGATTAAAAATTGTAATTGTTGCCCAGCACTAATAGTAGTTGTGATATCAGACTAAATTGTCAACTCATTTCACTCTAATTCAGTGGAGTGGGCGGATTCAAAGGTTTGGACTCAAGTATGCAAGTATCGTGGTGGTGCATTCAAAACCTTACTGAAGTAAAAGTATGTGAGTATCATCAGCTACATGAAGTTAAAGTACTTACAGAAAAGGTATTGCTAGTGCAGCACAATGTCTGTATCCTGTTGTCTAGTTTGATCTACAGCAACGCATCATAATCTATCAGATCATCAGAATATTTATAGCTCTCTGTCCCGTTTGAACCTCGTATCTCTAAACACAACAACAGCCTGTTTTCAGCTTTGTGATTTTCCAGTTGATCCAAGAAGCTTTTTATACACTTTATTTAGCTCGAACTTGAGTAGAAGTACAAAGTTGCATAAAATGTAAAAACATAAATTGTAGTATTGAAGTACCTTGAATCTGTACTTAAGTACATTAGTGTACTTAGTTACATTCATTCTCTGGATAAAAGTAATGGAAACTTATAAATGTATATCACATGTGGGTAGCAATGCAATGTGATGTGATTGGAGAATGATGTACATGCAAATATGACTCTCATACTTTGTATCAGGTTGAAATGTCTGCATGTGAATGATGATGCCATCAACATATCTCTGGTCCTGCAGTGGTGTCATATCAGCTGCACACTGTTACACTGATGACTTTAACTAAAGGCAGAACTATTGCTACAAAATGATTTCCATCATCTGTAAATGTGTGGTGGGACACCACAAAGAATATTTTGCTATAATTTGGTGTTGCAGTCATTTCTGCCGTGAACATACGAGGACTAGCCTGAGGTTTACAGAACCACCTTCTCAAGAATCCGTTTAGACAGGAAGGAAACACGCAGCCATCTGGACTGATCATTAGAAATGCAACACACACACACACACACACGCACGCACACACACACACACACACCTCCCCTCATTAATCGCTGCTGCCCATCAGCTCTGGCAGTTAGCAGCTGTGGGAGCCATTAGGCCAGAGCTACTTACCCTGTTAGGACCACCACAAAGTCCATTACATTCCAGCCATTACGCAGGTAGGAGCCTTTGTGAAAGGCAAAGCCCTGGGCGATGATCTTGATGCCAGCCTCAAAACAAAATATTCCAATAAAGTAGGGCTCTGTGTCGTCCTGTCAAGAAACAAAGCAGAGTAGAGTGAGGAGCTTTCATGAAAATACACTCGTCCATCTGGCCGAGTCAATGAAATGTGATATTGTCCAGTCAATGTAACTGCACTCCAATAACATGAAGGTCCAGAGGATCCTTCAGTAGCTTCAGGTCCGTCACAGTCACTGTCCCATGAGCCTCTCCAATGCTCCGTCTATGCTCAACACCCTGAAGATCTCCAAGGAACAACTTTCATGAACGCTCAAGACTATCTTTGAAGAAATTTAATGTTAAGGGATTCATGAAAGCACTCAATGTATTTAGGCACCAGCATGTTGTAGTTGATGAACACAGGAGGGGGGGGGGGGGGTGCAGCATCATGGTGTTCTGTCTGTTCTTCTGTATCACATGCAGAGCTGTACAGGAGGACGTAGAAAGCAGTCAGTGGCTACTCACCAAACGCTCTGACATGGGAGTCTTGTCTGAGGCCGGGAGGTGCTGCTCCAGGGCCAGCACGATGCAGTTTGCTATGATGGTGGACAGGACCATGTACTCAAATGGAGTGAAAGCGTTAAGGACAACACATCCACAGGTTGCTACACATGCAAACACAAACCACAACATGAACACAACACATACTAGACTCTTCCTCTCCACGACAGGAACAGGTGGTGCATCTTTCCAACATACAGTAACACACACGCACACACACAGTTCAAGCAGCTACAGTTCAACTGTACACCAGATACACTTCTGGCTATAGCTCATGCATCAGTGATACATGTCAGCTTCACTGTCAGAAGAAATCAAAGGAGAAGAGAAGAGCTCCTGTCTGTCAAACCGGAGAATCCCTCAACCTGCTGTAGCTCCAGTTCATAGCAGCTCTTCAGTGCTCAGTGTTCACACTACAAACTGAATGTGCAAATGAACACCCGTCCATTCTACAGCTATGGCTGCTCACAGCGAGGAATGGAAAATACTATTTTGCATTGTTAAGATGAACTGTAATGGGCTTTAGCGATCTAAAGTCTCACTTTGATTGACATCCAATAGAATAGAACACATATTGTACAACTTAGTATTAAATGGCAAAGAGTGTGTTCATTCCTTGTATAATAACTGCTTAAACCGCAGACGGTAGAGATTAGTATATATAGTAATTGTGGTTCACAGTTTGATACTGAAAGCAGCAGATCATTTACTTCCATAAAGTCGGGGATTCACAAAGAATGGAGCAATGCAACCAGCAGAGGTCCTGAGTCCACTACACTGGGTCCTACATTTCACATGTTGCATCCAATCGGGTCCTTCATATCCCACCAGCCCCCATCCTCATGCGAGAGAGGGAGCATTTGCAGCTCTCAGCTAACGGTGCTAACAGCGCTAACTAGAGCTGACGGAGCTAACGGGGAAACCACAGACCACGATGTCTGTGTGTCTGGATGGCGTTATGGGCTGTAACCGCCGTATGAGAGGAGAGGGGCGCCGTGAGTGAACCAGTGGGGCACGCTCACGTGCACTAACCTGAGGTGACGCTGTGATAACGCACTGCATCCTCTGCTCCTCCATGTGTTTACATAGATGATAGTTGTTTGATGATATGTTCATGTTCAGAACGGTGAATGTCCTGAGCCCAGGCTGAGAGAACCTGATGATATCACCAGGGTTCATTCTTCAGACTTTAGGAAGCTCCCTTGGAGAGCCACAGCAAACATCACAACACAGCTGTCACCAGTTGACTAGTACTAGTGCAGGTAAACTGAACTGGATGTGTAAATGTGGAGAGTTCTATCTCAAAGGCCTCAAACTAGTTGGCTGGCTGTATCTATACTCCGATACAGTCCTCCATAGAAACACTCACATCTTCTCTTTTCCTGTCAGATAGAAACACATTTCTGCAGCGTTTCTTATCAAAAGACATCAAACACTGATTTGAGCAGATCATTGTGTATTTCAGCCCCCCCTCAGGACTGCCAGGAGCAGGACATCCTCAGGAGAGGAAGCTGGCCAGTGGACTCAGTCAGATCCCCGCTGCTCTGCATCAGGACAGAGGGCTCAGTAATGCACTGCACCACCACAGCAGGATGAATGTTTGCTAAGCAACAGGGGTAACCAACCAGTGACTTAAGCAACGGAGCCCATTACACAACTCACCGTGTCCTCAAAGTATCCACACAGCACCACTGACACGGTGGTGCTGTGTGCCGGTCTGAAGCCTGCCTCCTGCTGCTGTGCCCTGTTCGTGGTGTCACACCCATGCAGTCTGCAGGGAGTTCAGCACCACGGACAGCACCAGCTGCCACAGACATGTCGACCAAGTAAACCCACGTTAACCCTGGATGTGCTCTATAAGCCAGTTTATGACGATAGAATGAGCAATGTTCTGAGAGAGAGCTCACTCCATCAGCTGATCTCAGTCAAGAAAATATGAAATACCTTCACAAGAAACTCATTGATGAACTTATGTGAAACACCAAGCATGAACACAACGATTCTCAACAGTTGTAGCCGACATGAACTGAAGGAAATGGAAGCATTTATACTGTACAGAAAACTGACCGGGGATCTGTGAATGAAGGCTGTGGGAACAACTGTAGAAGTTTGACATGATAGTGACACACAGACACACACACATTGTATTTATGCCAAATTAACAGGTCTATCCTTTCGTTGCAATTAATTATTCTGCCGGTTAGCACGGACCTGAAATGGACATATGTGCGTAATGACCTCGCGTTCTGCGGGACGTGTGCCGGTGAGACGGGACTTTAAGGATATGGCCATTCGGTGATCCGTTTGGCATATTTCCGTATGACATTATCTTCACTGAAGATGAACAGAGAGCGGTTGACGGTGAGGAAGTTCCGTTTGACTGGGATGGGGTTGTAGATGGCCATGGTCCGGGCTCTCTGGGCCATCGTCTGCTTGTACACCCTCTGGACCCCCGGAGGCCCCGGCGGCCGGCCGGCCCCTCTGCTCGCGCCCGCGGGACAGCTGCCTCCATAGCGGCCGGACGGTTCGTCTTCAAAGCGGGCCATTGTGGGAGAGCGCGGGTCTTGCTGGAGAAACCAAAAGTGCCAGCTGGAAAGAGAGGGAGCATCCCAACACACGCCGCCCCGTCCCCCAGGTCCCCCGGGTCCTTTAGGTGCGTGCAACGTCCACGAGCAGAAGAGTCACACATTCACGAGGAAACAGAGAGTGGCGGCTCTTTTTCCTCAGCGTCAGTCCCTCACCTCTCCGTCTCTGCTGCGTCCCATGCTGCCACTGGCCCCCACACCAAAGTTTACACCATCAGGTTCCATGATGCATCATTGTTCATGGGTGCTCCTCCACCGCCCGGCGGCCCCGGTCCTCGAAGGGCGTCAACGGTTCAAGTCCACGATATCCCGGAAAGAAAACGTCAGTTTCACAGTAAAGAAAATACCGCGAACCGACAGCGCGACGAGTGGAGACGGTGTCCTCCAGAAAGCGTCCAGCAGCACTTCTCTCCCCTGCAGACTCGTCTCTGTTCCCAGATACACGCGGGACAAGTCTTCTTAGCACCGCGTCGTTGCTCGGACCAGCTCAACGACACGCCGCCGGCACTCTCTCTGTGCCGGTTACTGAGCACAAACCCCGGCTGAGCAACTTGTTCGCGTCAACTCTCCGGTGATGAGAACGCACAATACTTTCTCACTGCGCCCTCTCCAGACCCCACGTGACCCACCGGACGCCAGTCAGTGGCTCCACCTGGCCCGGCCCTGTTTCCACAGCAACAGGGAGGAGAGCGAGCCCCACCGCCGTCAAGTTACACTGAACAGGGAGCACTTCCGGGAGAACGTTCAAAATAAGAGCACGAGATGTACTAATACACTATACAGCTTAATATACAATACCTGCCTAGTGTATGTCAACAACTTCCGGCCAAGCTTTTCAAAGTAAAAAGACATTCAAATTTCTAAAAAGGATTTATTGATGAAAATAAGTCAATGTATGCTTCAAGATGACTATAATGAACATACAATTATAGGTGACGGGGAACCGTTTGACATGTTCAAGTTGTATGAATTACTTTGCACAGGTTACAATCAAACAAATGGCATGTAGCTACATAACAATGGAAATCATGAGAAACTAACGGACTACATATCCTAAGTTATCACATTTAAAAAAAAAAACATTCAACAAAAATGAATACTTTATTAAAAACGCTGTAGGACTCGAAGCAAAGATGTCATTTGAAATTGGTTCAAAGTGCAGTTAGTGAGGAGCTTTGTCTCGTTGGTGAACATGATGATGATCAGACCAGCGTGTGGTTGAGTTGAAGTGAATCTGTGAATTCACTCGACATGAAACGGTCCGGAAGGTTTCGTTTACGTCACTATAGTTCCAGGAGGAGCAACGCAACAAAATACGGAGCTGCATTTGGATTTGCAGAGCTAAGAAAGCGGCACTAATGTTGACCAGCAGTCTGTGTTCACCCTGAGGCCAGCAGAGCTCAGGGACCTGCAGCGGACTGTAGCAGCTCCCAGGAAAACCACCAATCATTTAATTTCACCAATTAGTTTTACTACAAAGTATTACTGATGGAAAACCGAGAAGAATGACTCATTTCACATTTGACAGCCTGTCGTCGTGATATCTTCATGTGTCTATATGTTCAACCACACAGTGTGGCCGCCACCTGTCCACATACTTTAGTGTACTTGTGGTCTGGGTTAGTTGTTCCTGGTCTAGAATAGAGTGATAACGTTACACTATATGGCTGAATGTATGTGAACATACAGTATGCTGCCGTGTACCTTCGTCTAGTTCACGTCTTCCTGATTCGGGTCCTTTAGTTCCAATAAAGATGAACGTTAATGCTCCAGCACACAAAGATATTTTGGACAGTAGAGACTGTGTCAACAGTACGTTTGTCCCCTTTCTGTTTCAACATGACGACGTGTCTGTACACGTCAGCTCCATACAGACATGATCTCCCAGTCTGGTGTGGAAGGACTCATCCAACACCTCTGGGCTGAACCGGAACACCAACCGTGAGCAGGACCTGATCACCTGTGATGGACCTCACAGACACTCCTGAAGCCGTCTCTCTACTTTCTCCTGACAACTAAAGTTCATTAATGAAACAAGATGAAAAAGCTTTCACACATGTTTAATGTCTAATTAGACATTTAGTAAAAAGCGTGTTCATAGAAGATATCAGACTACAGGAACATCACTTCACTAACACACACATATTTGCAGCATTAAAGCGAGAGTGTAGATATGATGTCACCACTCTGACATACAGTATTTGGGGCTGGTGGCGAGCTACAGGGGCCTTCATATAGAAAAGTGACCTCATCAGGTGCACCACCGAGTCAGATCCTGTGCTCTGAGGTTACGGATTCTCACAATGTTTGTGAAAGTTGCTTTAAAGCTGTGAATTCAAAAACATCCCGTTGGTGTTGACGTCATCAAAGCATCACGTTCCGTGTTTCTGACCGTGATGAGGTCAGAGGTCAGAGCCCGGCAGAGAGGGGGACCAGTGGGCTTCTATCTGCTGCCGGCCGATTGGCGACACTTGAGAGAGCCACACTGGCAGCTGAAGTACTTGCTCTTCACCCTCCAGTAGTGGTCGCCGTAGTCAAACCTGTTGAGGAAGAGGCACCCGTCGATCATGTGATCTTTGTTTGAACGGTTTACTTGAGGTTTCCTACTGAAAGGTCTCCTCCACTCACCCCATCTGGTCTCCAGCTCTGATGGGCCTGCTGGAGAAGAAGGCTATCCTGGGGAGGCGTAGATCCTGGTGTATGGTGAACACCCTCACAGCCAACAGGTTGGGCTCACACAGGTGGTTGATGAAGCGGCCGATGTTGCCAAAGAGTCTCGCATCAATGCAATGCACGTCTCCCACCTGCACAAGATGATGAACAAAGAGTCACGGTCACATGTTCTTCATCTGGAGGGCAAACAGAGCGAGAGCAGCAGAAAAGTCACAATAATCCACGAGGACATCAACGCGTTGAGCTGCTGAACTGTGAGCTGCACTGGATGTTTACAGGAGGCCGCTCCCCTTCACCTTCTCTTAGAACTAGCTGTGTTCACCTGTTGGTTTGTTTCAACCGTTCTGATCATCTGACTACACGCTCCCAGCTTCTGTCCTGGTTTCTACCCGTGTTCAGCAAGCTTTGCTTTCCGGGGACACTCTTTTTAAAAATGACAACCCAACCCAATTCCCAATAACCGTGATCTATGGATGAGAGGGAACTCTTATATTATCCTGAATGTAAAGCAGCCATTTAGAAAAGATGTACATCTGATAAATCACAATGTGTTTTATGCATGAGTTATTGAAAAAACATCTTACATACTTTATGAGACCGAATACATTCGAGGCTAACAGACTCTCTCACTCCTCTCATCAGCAACAAACACAGTAAAGAGGCTCAGCAGAGCAATGCCAACACTCAGCGCCACCATGTGGCTCAGAGGTGTACTGCAGATAGAAATGTTTCACAGAAGACGATTCAAATTCTGCTCATTTATTTGTTGAGTGATCTCTGTGGGTCCCGACCCAGTGTTTGAGAATCACTGCACTAATCACTGCATGCAGCCTCTAGAGGCCGAATGAATCCATCAAACAGGTGGTTTGACCGTCTTTCTTTAAGATACGTTAACAGAACAAAGAGACTCGTCCATCCTGCTCACATCAATGGATGCGTGTGGATGAGCGGCTCTGCAGCGCCCCCTGCTGACGCCTTTGACATGGCTCAGGCTTTGTCAACATGCGAGTGTTGTATGTTGACCGTCTATAACGTAGTGGACACGCGTGTACAGAAGCATGTCGTGTCTCCTCGTCTCTGAAGACGAGGTGGGACCAGGTGGGCCGGCCCCCTTTAGGTGTGTGACACTTGAATAAGAGAACATACATACGTTTCAATCCCACAGCAGACATCACACAGTCACGTGGTTTGACTGGCGACTAACTGAGCAACACATAAATCCCCATCAGACTCAATCTGGACTTAATTTCTAAGCCACATTAAACACTATTTCATGCATTTACATTTTTACTCGTAATTCTACAAAGTGCAGCTGTGAAACATCTACACGTTGATATTTGTTCTGATCATTTCTGCTGATGCAGCAGAATGCTCACGAGTCGTCGGAGTCAGAGTCCTAACTGAGCATCCGACCTGCAGCGAGCCGTCCTCAAACACGCACCTTCACACCTCTCTGAATGGATGTAAACCAATAGAAACACCTTGTTGTCGAGGGTGAAGAGGAAGGAGTCGTTCTCCCTTTTATCGGCCTCTGCATCCGTGATGATCTCCCCGACATACCTGTGGAAGCATGAGAGGGAAAGGAGCTCAGAGTGCAGCTTCTCTTCAATACTTCATGCTGTAAAACACTGAAGTCAGTCGGTCTCTCCTTACTCGCAGATGAATGTTCCCTGAGGGATATCCTGCATGGCCCTCACTCCCCAGCCCATCTTCTGAGTCCTGAAGAGCTGCAGCCGCACTCTGAAGCAAATAACAAGGATATTATCTCTGCAGCAGCAGCAGCACAGGAACATTAAGACAACAAATGACATTGATTTGATTCAAGAAAACACAGTTTCTAGAGAGAAAACCTCCAGAGAGAGCTGTTCTCTACTGGGAGAGGACATTGAGTGCTGTTTCCTCTGGCCTGGTTAAAGGCCTGCCAGCCCTGTCTCAGTATGCACTGTGACCACTGGGTTCTCATCGAGTACAGTGCACACCAGTTCTCCTGAGCCCACGCTGTGTGTTACTGTGTGTCGGGATGGGTGTCGTCAGGATACTATCATGTGCTGATTGAAGTCGGTGCTTGTTCACACTGGGCTCTGCTGCTGTTTCATATGAAACCTTCCCCAGGAAACCAGAAGGCTTTTAAATAGGAGGGAGAGGTAGAGAAGGAAAGAGCCGCAGTGAGCTGTGGATGAAGAGCTGCAGAAGAAGTCTCTGAGAGCGGAATAGGTCACCTCAGCCCGTTCTGGACCACTCGGTTCCTGCAGGTCCTCCAACAGGAGCAGGCGTGGTTACACTCAAACAGCACTGGGGGCTCCCTCTGACAGAAGTCCAGAGGTAGTCGACCCTCCTACACACACACACACACACACACACACACACACACACACACACACACACACACACACACACACACACACACACACACACACACACACACACACACACACACACACACACACACACACACACACACACACACAGATGTTTGATTTGTCTTCACAGCTGGAAACCAGTCGAGTTACAGTTCATGTCATTGTCCGTCCAAATGTTTTCAACTCATGAGGATTCCACACGAATGTCCAACAGTACAACATGTTATACTGTTGGACATTCGTGTGGAATTCTCATAATTAGCATTTCAACTCTTGAGTTATGGACAGAAAGCTGTTTGTGGTCAGTGACCCTGACCTCAACTAGCTCCAGTAACATGTGTTAAACTAATGAAAACCTTATTTCCATGTGGAATAACTGTAGTATTAAGAGTTATTAAAGAGTAAACACTCATGTGACTAAGTGGAAGTAAAAAAAATAAATACATATGATAGTTAAACACTGAATAAGTTATTTTATTATTGTTCCAAGCAATGGACATGAAATAACCCCACAGAGTCTAGAGCTGTGTGTGTGTGTGTGTGTGTGTGTGTGTGTGTGTGTGTGTGTACTTACACCGTCATACCAGCATCTCAGGCTGAGCTGACCACACATGCAGGTACTGGATGAGCAGTCGTCTGTACAGCTGCAGTGCTGAGTGACACAGTGAGAGCAGATATAAGTCAAGAGTGATGAGTTCCTGGTGTAGACCTGCTGAGCCTCTGTGGACCTGCTGAGCCTCTGTAGACCTGCTGAGCCTCTGTAGACCTGCTGAGCCTCTGTAGACCTGCTGAGCCTCTGTAGACCTGCTGAGCCTCTGTAGACCTGCTGAGCCTCTGTAGACCTGCTGAGCCTCTGTAGACCTGCTGAGCCTCACGTTAATGTCTCACGGGGACGTGAAGCTTTCAGCAACGAAGAGACCAAAACCAACTCGGTCCTAGGCTGCAAGCACACTTGTCTTTTCAATGCGAGACATCGGAGCTCAGCGTTATGTCACCTGATACTGCTACGTGCCCCGTGTGATCAGACAGTGACTGGATATATTTCGGGGTTCTTAACACCTTTCATTTCCTTCCTCGTTAGTACGCGTGATGGACGGTCTGGACTGTGCCCCATGCCGTGCACGCGTCACTGAGATGTGAACGTCCTGTGAGCCAGGTCTGGCCGGTTGGATCTGATCTGGGAACCAACAGACTCGACAGCTCATGCGTCCTGGCGTGATCGGATGACTAAAGTGTCGTTGAAAGACGAGCGTAACCGCGGCCTCGGTTCATCTTTCAACAGTCTCACCCTGCGTGTAGCACACCCACCCATCGCTTCCTACTGAAGACATTCATCTTTACAAACTGATGCTAAATGTGAACTTTCATCAGTTCAGCAGCTAAAACAGCTGGTGACTGTAGTTTACATCATGCGTTACTCAGACAGGAGGACAGACTGTAGAGACATTCACTGTTTGACATCTTTGCTGTCTGTAGAGCGTCTCACCTGTAGATGCGTGATGTCCCGGTCCATGTTCAGCGGGGAGGTGACACAGCTGTCAGGAATGTATTTAAAGTTCTCAGGGCTCGGCTCGCTGTCAACACCGTTAACACAGGTGATAGGAACGGCCTCGTACCCCCGAGAGATGTCCCTAAGAGAAGAGAAGAGGAGGAACACTTGTTCTCAAAATCACATTCAAATACGCATATAGATCTGTATCTACATCAACTATAACTTAAAAGCAGCGCCAATGATATTTCAATGTGACACTCTGCTGGACGCCAACACTCTGCTGGACGCCAACACTTTGTTGGCTGGTGGGTTTAAGGAGAGTTGGATATTTGTAGCGTTTCATCTTTAGTCCTGACTTGTCATCTCACAGCTCACACATCACGGTGTTCATGTCCTCTGGCTCTCCTTTCCTTTCAGACCAAAGAGTCACCAAACCGGCTCACTGACATTCTGTCTGCTAATGAGAGCGGACCTCTTTACTGCTTGAATACATGGGCAAGGACAAGGACTGTGCCGAATAGTTTGAAGCTTCATTCATAACATTCAAATTATTATGAGTAATAACGTACAGAAACATGGCACACAATAATCTACTGGCACACACACACACACACACACACGCACACACACCTGCTGAGCACCCTGTCTCCATGACTGTCCCTGCCTCTCCGGGCATCAGTCAGCTTCTTGTTGGTGTTCAGGGCCGTCCACACCTTGGAGCCGTAGACGCAGCAGTCCAGCGCGCTCTCTCCCTCCTTGTTCTTCTGAGTGATGTCAGCTCCACGAGACAGTAACAACCTGCAGATGGGCGAGTTGGAGGTCCGCTGACTCGGGTTACAGAAGGTTCTTGTGTAACTCAACAATACAACACAGTAGGAAAAACTCTTTTCATGCATCAGGGACGGGACGCCAGAAGAAAACAAATGTACATGAATACCTGAACGTTTCACTTCAGATATCAGATGATATTTGGTTTACATGAGTATATCTGAAGTCAAGCATATTCCTACACTTCAAAGCGTTGCTGTTAAAATTAAGCCTTCTCTGAACTTCACACTCTTTATTACACAATGCGTTCAGTTCTGCTGCTAACATGCAATCATTAACAGTACAGGAGAAAGCATGTTCAGCATGACTGAACGTGATCATTCCAGTATTCTGAATGTCCTAGAGCCGCCCATGACTGCAGAGTATGCATCTCTTGTTAACAGTAACCCATCTGGATTGGGTCCAGGTCTGTGTAAGCCAGAGTCCACTCACATCACACACTGCAGGTGGTTCTCTCTGGCAGCAACATGAAGCGCAGAGTCACCGTGAACGTTGACAGCGTTGAGGTCACATCGAGCCTCCAGCAGAGCCAGGGCGATGTCATCGCAGCCGCAGAGCGCCGCCCAGTGCAGGCAGACGTTCTCCTCCTGAGCAGGGAGCAGAGGAGCGGTGAGCACAGGACCGTTAGGAGGCAGTGCAGCCGGTCCACTAAACACACACCTTCAAAGCTTCCAACGTGATGGCGACAATCGGTGAGATCCACCATCCTGGACATCAGTAGACTTTACTCTGATAGCTGGTCAGCAGCTTCTCTAAACTCTGGTACCCTTTAAAATATACCTCTTACAGGTGTTAGGGAAACAGAAAGTCTACATAACAATAACTCAGAAGATAGAGAAGTGCGTGTTACTTACTATTATAATATATTATACTTAATCTCAATCGCTATATTGGTGTAAAACAGGTTTTGGACCAGTCATTAACTGGACCTCTGAATGTGTAAATGGGCTCCAATAGGCTGCCCTCCATCTATCAAATGAAACCAACAGTGTACATATCATGTCAACAGGTCCTGTGGGATACTTTAAACAGACACATTCAAGTAGTACTACTCTTAGAACAACTATCGTTACCGTGAATGAAACGAGTCCAAGAACAACGAGACAGAATCTCCTGAATGAATGAATGAATAAATCAATCAATCAATCAATCAATCAATCAATCAATAAATAATAGTGTGTCTTTTAGAAAAACTGCAAACAGGACACTGAGCAGCCCCTTTTTCTTTCTCTTTATTTATGTTTTGAACTGATTCTCTACTTCCTGTCCTAGAGAGAGAGATAAGCATGTGACTGCCAAGCCAGTCGTGTGACTCTTGGCTTGAATGGAGAGAGGGGGTTCGTCCCAAGTCTCTTACTGGTCACGTCCTCGCTCCTCCATTGAACATGAAGTTGTTCTGCTCCGCCATATTGACGGCCGTCCCAAAGCTCTTAATGCTGGTCTGAGGAGCGATGAGCGAGATCAGACCTCAGCAGAGGTCTGATCTCGTAAGCAGCTCTCTGTGGTCTGTGTCAGGGGTCCTTGGATGAGACCCAAACTTTTATCTGATCACTTAAATCAAATGGATTAACTATACAGGTATACAGCACAATGACAGGGTTATGAATGCTGTGAGCAGATCTTTCTATCACATACAGAAGCTGACAGAGCTCCCAGTGCCCTGCTGGTTCCCAGTGGACTGTGCTGTAATGCCAACCAGTCATGTTGCTAATTGTAATAAACAGTTATTATTTACATCCATTTGTTTTCATCACACGAGACATTTGACTACATTGGTAACTGGACTTGAATTGATGCATTTCTCTTGTGACCACTCGAAGCTCTTTAACACCGTCATCATTCACCCATTCACACACATTCACACCCTTATGGCAGGACTACCATACAAGGAGCCACCGGCCCATCAGGATCTAATCACTCGCACCCCGATGCACAGCCTTCAGGAGACATCTGGGGTGGAGTATGTTGCCCGAGGATGCTCTGACATGTGGACTGAAGGAGCCGCTCGACCTCTGAGCGACGGTGTGAAACGTTATGCATCCATGAGATCACACTGGTCAGAGTCGACCCCGATGAGCTGGTGTGCGTGTGTGTGTGTGTCGTGGGCACTCACCTTGTCCCTGATGTTCACGTCGGCCCCTCTGGCCAGCAGCAGGTGGACCAGCTCCTTGTGCTTGTACTCGATGGCCCAGGTGATGGGAGTCCATCCGCCGTCGTCCTGCACAGACGCAGGCTGCTAGTGCAGGGATGTACACTAACGCATGAATATGAACGAGCTGTTGGTGTGCGACTCTACCTGGCCGTTGACGTGTCGGGATGCTTTGGAGAGCAGATGATGAACAATATCACAATGTCCCAGTTTAGCAGCCAGATGCAGACAGGTGAACCCCATGATGTCCTGGGACGACAACATGAGTCACGTTCAACAGCTGGAGACGATTTAATCAATAATCATTAAATATCAAAGAATGTAACTTTATCAATAACTATGAATCATAAACACATCAATTAGTACGAAGACGATGATGGTACCCAGCTTCTGCTATAAGAACCATCAGATCCAGTATCAGAGTTTAACATTAGATTAAACTCAGGACAATTTTAAAATGTGATAATAATCAATTAAAGCTTCATTTCAGGGTTCTTCTCACGCTGTGCAGCGACGTATTGTTTCACTTTCACTCACACTCACACACACACACACACACACGATGACGTTCTCTATAGATGAATATTTATTAGACTAACTTCACTACTAAACAGAAAATGAATAAATATACGATAACAAGTAGAAATGAACGAACTGAATGAAGAATATGACGAAGAGCACCATGAATAAGGATGAAGAGGATTACATGTGACAGGTAGATTCAGTGACTCACATCTTTAATTGATGTCTATCGATTACGGTACATTTGTTCGACGTTAATAACGTCATCACAAAATATAAATGTAAAATATAAATAATACATTTGGTTGAAAAGATGTTCAGCAGCTGGGAAGACTGTGGAGATGCTTCCATGATGACTATCAGAACTGAACCATATCTAATCTAATATCTACGGACTTCATAAATTAAAATGTTAAAATGAAGTCTGAGATCAGAGGTGGTGATTGATGGAGCAGCTGAAGACGAACAAAGGTTGTGATGAGTTCTTTCTGTTGTACAACGATCAGCGAGCTCAGATGAGAGTCTGACGTTAAAGGGCCGCATGTTAACGCTGGAGGAGGGTCAAGTCCTCCATGTTTCCATCTGTGCTGAAGGGAGCGGAGCTGATCGACACCGGGACTACTGCAGTCATTGGTCCCGGGAATGACAGATGAACCAGGCAGCATGGCGACGTACAAAGAAGACTGATGTGCATTAAAGTACAATACATATTCAAAGGAACACTTTGTTTCTATTCAATTCGCATATTGTTCTCTCTGCACACTATGAGATACATCTGTACAGACCTGAAGCTGTTGTGAACCCGTAGTAAAGACCGCTTCTCAGCCGTCCATCACGCCCCAGAGGAAACACATGGTGGGATATCTCTGAGGATCACGTGTCCACTACAAACTGCCTCCAAAGCCCTGCTGCACAGAGCTACTTCAAACAACTCCAACAGCTCCGGACAGTCACTGAACAGAATCAGGACAACAGCCACAAGCCAGTCAACCACCTCACTAACTCAGACGCCTTCTTCTCCAGGAGCCCAGAGTCCCACCAGCGGAGGAACATCTGAGAACCACACATCCAAGAGATGTTGATTCGTCTTCATTCATGGTCCTTAACGACATACAAGCTTTGCCATTAAAGGTTTGCTTAGCGTGATGTGTCATTTGTTTCTTCCTTGATGATGTGAACTGGTTCTGGTTCTTTTAGCATGTGCTGCTACATCAGCCATCAACAGGAGCAAAGTGTTGTCAGGAGGTAAAAACAACACTACTGATGTCGAGCAGTGCAGAATAGAGTGAGACTGCAGCGACCCACCTTGTGGCCGACGGCTGCTCCGGCTCTCAGCAGGTACTTCACTGTGTCCAGGTGGCTGTTTTCACAGGCCGCCATCAGCGGCGTCCTCTGCTGCTCATCAAACGTGTCCAGGTTGGCTCCAGCCTACACACACACACGATTTATTCTGCTGACTCCACACTAAAGCAGAGCATTGTGCCAGTTCAGTTCAGTTCAACGTCTCGTACGTTGATGGAATCTCACGGTCTGATTTGAAAACACATTTTGCTTTCATGATGTCAGATCAGTCTGCATATAAATGAATAGAACCAGTCCACAGACTCACAATGTATTCTGAAGCACAGTTCTTGTTTTAAATAAATAGAAATCCACAAATGAATGTGTTTTAAAGGATTTTAACATGTGTGGATGTTGTTACATTTATATGCAAAGTGCTGAACCTGCATTTACAAACTGCTCTTCATGCGTGAACTTCACTGCAGTTGTGGGACTCGTTCCATTTACAAATAGCCAATCAGATGTTTCCTCCGTCATACGAGCCCATACGAGGGTAAACTCTCACGTCATACTGAGGTAGAGAACGGGTGGAAGTCAAGAGGAGACATCGTGGTGTTAATGGGATACCTTCAAAGGTAACATGAAGGAGTCACAAACATACAGGTGATGAATACATGCTGGCCCTGAGGTGCAGCCTGTGGTGACGTGGGTCTCCTCACCTGCACCAGCATGTGGCAGATCTCCTGGTGGCCCTCAGCAGCTGCTGCATGAAGAGGGGTGCCTTTGTTTGGGCCCTCCATCAGAAAGTTGGGGTCCTTCCCGTCAACTTCAATGTACAACGTTTGGTCCATTAGTGTGATAAGAAAGATGCTCAAACATATAGTGAGTGACTGTGAGCTGAGCTGCTGTGTGTCCAGCAGCACATGGAGTTACCCAGGAGATTAAGGACCTTCTGGAGCTCTCCTCCTTTAGCAGAGATGTAGAGCTGTCGGGGGGGGTACTTCACCTTCTTTGGTTTCAGGCTACAAAGGATAAAAAGATGCAAACTGTGGTTCCACACTGTACCTTTAGAACACTGAAGCACAATGTTCCACGGTGAACCTTACTTGTCATCGTCCAGCGCCATCAGGATGCTCTCCAGTGACTCTTCAGGCTGTCGGTCCGCAACACACACAGCCTCGCTATTTACACCGGAGAGAGAACGACAGCTGGGATTATCATTCAATAGCTGTGATGACGATAATAATAATAATAATAATAATAATAATAATAACTTTATGTATATAACACCGTTAAAAACAGAGTTCACAAAGTGCTTTCACAGTCAAAGCCGCAAAAACAAGAAGCAGAAAGCTCAGTGAGACCGTTACACGTTCAAATAAACTAAGAAATTAATGAAATAAAATAAAAATAGAAATATACACACATGCTAACACACACACACACACACACACACACATATATATATATATATATAAATACACACATAATATGATATAATTAGTAAAATCAACAAATAAAACTAAAACTGAATGAGAAGAGGAAAGCGCTGACATCAGTCTGTGAGGATGTGTGTGATGTCAGTGATGTCTTCTCTTCTCTGTGACAACACCTTACCTGCTCGGGCTTTCAGTCCTGCTCCTCTGGGGCTCGCTGGTCTTCTTAGCTCGGAGTATCTGTGGAACAGCAGGCACGGTTGGTACCGACGGCAGGGCGGGCACAGGGGCTCCCGGCCCAGGGTTTGATCTGGGTCCAGAGGGACAGGGGTCAGCCCTGGACACCATGACCTCCTTCGCACCGCTGGTGTCCTCGCCGCAGTGAGGGCAAAATCTGAGATCCCTCAAGATGGAAGCACAGTCGCGGTGAAAGCGGTGGGAGATGCTGCCGTATGGCCTGCACTCCATGAAGGAACCCTGTGGGACGGACCAGGAGAACACTGTGTTGAGGTTCAGAAGTGCAGTATCTCAATATATTCTAATATACACCATACAATAAAGATGTGGTGATCAAAAGTGAAAACAACATCAGAGACAGGTAGAGCTGGCATTCCCGACACCACTCGTCAGGTTCCAGATGTGTCCATTTGAATTGATGTTATTCAATATTTCTGCTTCCTTCAGCCTCTTTCTGAACAACCAAGGTACAGCACTCCAAGGTTTCATAGACATGATATTCACTAAACAGCTCTGCTTTCAGTTGCTGTTTATATCAATTATATTTCATCATCATATTATTACACATTTTAGTTTTGTCCATCTGACTGTCTTTGTGCATCATTGACTCAACCACAGACTCCGCCTCCTCTTGGCCCGCTGCAGCAGGGTTCATGCTAGACTATTCTTCTTAAAAATAATAATAATAATAATAATAATAACTCTAGAGCCACATAGAACAACCTGCGGACACATATTTTAAATAGCCAAAGAACAACAAGTATGTATGTATGTAAGTAAGTATGTATTTTATTAAAAGTCAGAATGAACTCAGCATGTCAGCTACTGTACAACAGTAAAAACAACTAGAAAATGCATTTCCTGCTGAAAATGCGTTGGAATGCTGAAAGCTGAAATTAATTGTGAAAGAATTTCTGAAAATTAAGAAATGGGAGACTGTCTGAAAAATGTTGAAGCCCAAAGCATTTAAACTGCACTGCTGAAAAACCTTCTCGTTGAAATGTCTAACTATGGTGTCTGTAGCTGAAAGTATGAGGAAGAAGAAGGCTTTGAAAGTTGAAGTATAACAGGATTTGAAGATTTTCTCCATAGAGATCCCATTCAAAAGAAAATTGCAAAAAGCTTCATTCAAAAAGTTTAAAGATTACAAATATGAAAAGTCAAAGCACCCCTCTCCTGAAAGAGCTGAACACTTTGAACATTTGAACAATTTCTGTAGCTTAAACAAATTTCAGAAGTAGTGATATTTGTAGTAATAGTAGTAGAAGTTGTAGTTGAAGTAGAAGTATTATTAGTAGTAGAGGTATTAGTAGCATTAGAATAAGTAGTAGTAGTAGTAGCAGTAGTGATATTTGTAATAGTAGTAGTAGTAGTAGTAGAAGTCGTAGTTGTAGTAGAAGTATCATTAGTAGTAGAAGTATTAGTATTCAGAAGAAGTAGTAGCCTAGTATCAGTAGTAGTAGTAATAGCTGTAGTAGTGGTCGTAGTATTTAATATAACAGTAGTAGTAGTAGTAGTAAAAGTAATGGCAGTATTTGAAGTAGCAGTAGTAGTACTAGTAGCAGTCATACTAATAGCTGTAGTAGTATTAGTACTGGTAGTAGCATGAATAGCAGTAGTAGCAGTTGTAGTATAAGTAATAGTAGTAGTAATAGTAGTAGTGGTAGTAATAATATTGATGGTAGCAGTAATAGCACTAGTAATAGTAGCAACAGCAAAAGTTGTAGTAGAAGTAGTAGCAGCAGTAGTAGTAGTAATACTAGAAATATTAGCAGCAGTAGTAGTTGTCGCAGTATTAGTAAGAGCATTCATTTTTTCAACAAAAAAGCCTAATTTTGAGTTTAATGTTTAAATGCAGTTAATCCATGAGGTTTTTATTTTGAAAGGGTGGGACTGGGTGGGGGAGAGGAGACATAATCATAATGTTTAACACACATAAACAGAGGTTATTAAATGACAGGCTTC
Organism: Lycodopsis pacificus; assembly: GCA_028022725.1. Classification (NCBI taxonomy): domain Eukaryota; kingdom Metazoa; phylum Chordata; class Actinopteri; order Perciformes; family Zoarcidae; genus Lycodopsis; species Lycodopsis pacificus. The sequence continues at coordinate 1,697,571 of CM051692.1, forward strand.
ATCACAAGCTGTTCAATTAGAATTCACTCTCTGGGGCTTTTATTTTGAAATGGGGTGTGGGGTGTGGGGGAGAAGGGGAGAGGAGACGGAATCATAATGTTAGATAAACACAAACCGGTTATTAAATGACAGGCTCATCACAAGCATTTCAGTTAGAATTCACTCTCTGGGGCTTTTATTTTAAAATGGCGTGTGTGTGTGCGTGTGGGGAAGGTGGAGGAGGGTGGAAAGACCTCTAAAGAGTCCTAAGACCTGAATGACTGTATGAGAGAGAGAGAGAGCGAGAGAGCGAGAGAGCGAGAGAGCGAGAGAGCGAGAGAGGAGTGTATGTGCGCGTGTGTCTGTGAGTCTGTGTGTTTATCAACATCACTAATTACTGGCTCAATCGCGAACACCTGTGTGCCTGAAGCCATTTCATGGAGATAAAACAGGGAGACACCTCTCAAACAAATCATCAAAACTCCCATAACCGTAGCTCCTATTGCTCCGATATTAATAATTGAGAGGGAGGCTGAGTTGACGAACAGATCCTGTACAAATTGTGTCTGTAGTTTAAAAAATGTGGCTTAACTGGCGATCTAGAAATGGGGTACCGTGTTCTGTGGAAGATGTTTTTGAAGCAAAATTTAACATTGGTCTCTATGGAGCAGAAAGTTGGTTTTCCTGTCAATTAATGGCTTCTGTGTCAAATGTGTAAATCTGTGGGATTCCACAGTAATGTTTCTACGACAAGGACAATATTAGCTACTTTTACATCCAGAAATTATGCATGAAGAGTGAAGACTGTGGACACAGTGGGAAAACACAAATGTTTTTTTCACAAGAATCTCAAGCTGCTCTTCACTCTAGCGGTGACATCACGCACTCTAAGCTGCGCAATACACACCCATTATAAAGTCAGAAAAGGGCTGAAAAATCATAAAAGTTAAATTGCTGCAGTTCAAAAAGTTTAAAAGATATCGGAAAGCTGAATTATAATATAAGAGGATAGTAGTTCAGAGTTTTCTCAACATCTGAAAGTTGAAATGGTGTCTTTAGCTGAAAGTATGAGGAAGTTGAAGGATTTGAAAGTTGAAGAAGTTTAAGAGGATTTGAAAATATTCTCCATAGACATCCCATTCAAAAATAAAGTTGCTAAAAGCTTAATAATTCAAAAAGTTTAAAGGTTAGAAATAGAAAAAGTCATAGCAGAGATGAGCTGACGGAGCTGAACATTTTGACAGTTGAACGGTTTCTGTAGCTTAAAAAATGAAGAAGAAGCGTTGCGACGAAACAGGGGGGGACGGAAGAAATAGTGGAATAAAGAAACAGCATTAACAGCATTCCAACAATAAAGAAACAGGATAACAATAGTTGGAATGCTTAACAGCATTCCAACAATTAACTATTGTGTTCGCGTCGCAGTGAGCGGTGCTCTCCAAGGTGCTGAAACTGCTGCTTGGAGCTACAGCTGGGAAGCGTCCATGTAGCCTTTGTGTATGATAAGGTTATTGGTCATAATTCCGTGTTTGTCTCATTTAAAACAGCGTTGTGTGGCTTGTAGGGCTGCAACCAGTATTTGGAAGATGCGTTGATAACATCGATGTTAGAATTATCATCATTAATAATAAACAGAAACCTTCTCTTCCCCCCTCAGTCCTCTCAGTACTCGTCTCAGAAGTCAACATTTATTGAACAAAGATAAATGTACAAAACATTCACAACATCATTTGATCTAATGAAATATTCTGCTTCAATACATATTTGTTGTGGTGTAGCACCATGCAGCCCTCCCAGCTCCACACAGCCGAGTGATCAGAGCGGCAGTGCAGCGGGCTGACGTGGTGCGTTACATGTACGTTGCATTAAATCAGGTGGAGCGTACATTACGCTGATGCGATTTGTCAATCCATGTGGACCCCACCTCTAAAGGGAACCACCCTCGCCAGAGCTACGTCACACGCAGTCGCCACTGTGCGCGTCTGTAAAGTGCTGCATGCGTCTTCAGAAGGCGCTAGCGAGGCATTTGATGTCGCTGTGCTGAACACTTTCAAGCCCGATACTCAGAACGTAGGAGAGGAGAACTTACCCAACACGATCCATAGAACGGTTACTCTGCTCCACACACATCTCGCTCTGATTACTTAAGGAGCTAAATAAGAGAGCGGCGGTTCTGACTGAGACACCACTGGTACTGTGAGACCACTCGAGACACAGAGGAAGACCAGTGGTAGTGAAGTACTAAGATCTTTACTTAACTAAAAGTACTAACACCACAATTTAAAGAAAACAGCACTCAAGTAAAAGTCCTGTTTTCATAATGTGACTCTAGTGAAAGTATGTAATAGGAATGCACAGGTTTGGGGTCCATGCTGAGACCAGTGTGTGCTGATGTTTGCTCCCCTTTGTGTTTCAGAGTGAGACACTTTGTCTTTGTCTGGGAACACACTCAAGAATACAAAGTCACAACCTTTCACATGAATATGATTATATTTTTAATAAATGCTTTGAAAGCCCTGTGATGGTCTCCACAGCTACCTGCTCATACGGAGCATGTTTCACTACACAGCAACAATATCTGTTTCGTGACAATCAAATGTAATGCAACAGTGACTGGAACATGAGCAGTGTTTCCCACATAGACGATACTTTGACGAGCCCAGTTTGGCTTCTTTTTTTTTTAACGAGTAGACTAGTGGAGGCAGAACAGCGGGTGGACAGCTCGCGCTGCTTTAGCTGTACGGGCTGGATCCACAGTGGGACCACAGAGTGGCAGTCTGACATAGTGGGACATGGACTGTACTTGTACAACACTTTTATAATATTCTGACCAGTCACAGCGCTTTAACACTACATGTCATCAGTCACACACTTATGCCCATCAGGACCAACTAACAAGCTCCGGGAGCAGTTTGGGGTTAAGTGTCTTGCCCGAGGACACATGGACACGGACTAGCAGGGCCGGGGATCGAACCACCGATCCTCTGAGGGACGACGCTGCTCTACCACGCAGCCTGCTGCACTCTGCTCACCAGGGACTGGGTCGTCGGTACGGACGACACACACACGAAAAAGAGGAGGAACAAGCTTAAACCATCTCAGCTGGTGGATGATATTGTAACAATGTTCCTCCATGACTAACATCGGACCACAATGTTTCTTGGTCATGAGTTCTACTTGAAATCCCTCCACAGATAACCAGTGCAGTCCTGATCAAACGATACTGTTCATACATGACAGTAACAGCCACGTGTTTACAGTCTCGGTGTGCTCTGTTCCACTCACCGTCCGGCAGAAGAGTCCACAGCCGGGGCAGCAGTGGTGCTTGACCATACCGGCCCTGTGGTCCTCGCACAGAACCAGCAGATGGACAGTGTTCGAGGGTCGCATCATTTCCTGCTTCATCACTCGCCTCTGGCACCGGATCAGCTGAGGAGAGATCATAATGATAATAATCAGACTGCACATCATTAAAACCAATAGGGTTCCAGTGCTGTTGGTGTATTGGGACTCTTGATAATCTTACCCAGCAACAGCTTTTATTGATATTTTCTACATTGAGCTTACACATACTGTATATACAGCGCTGGACCACTTCACTTCTCTGGTTTTACTATTTATTGGTATGTGTTTGAGTAAAATTACGTTTTCTGTTTTGTTCTATAAACTACTGACAACATTTATCCCAAATTTCAAATATTGTCATTTAGACAATTAAATCTTATTTAACGAAGTATAAAACCAGTGGTGTGGTCATCACTATCCTCTTCAGTCGACCAGCTGGATGACAGAAACTGTGCTAGTAGAACCTCAGAAGTAATTAGAATATTAAAGTGCCAAAAGAGTTCAAACAAACTTTGAGTGAGGAAAAGAAGGGTTCACTTCTCTTTTACTAGCAGAGGGATACAGTGAGTCAGGTTGCTTCCATCCTTAACATTTCAAAGACGGCGGTTCATAAGAAGGTCCAGCAACAGACACGAGACAACAAAGCTACACCCCGGCAGAGGCCGAAAACCACTCTCCACCCACCGGGATGACCGCCAACGCATTCGACTGTCACTCAACAAGCGTAGGCGGGAGAAACAACACACCGGCTGAATATCTATGATCAGAATCATTATAACAGTGTTATAACTCTGTTGTGTAAAGAGAATACTGCTGCTAACAAGAGCCTGATGTGTTTAAACCAAATGTTATTGACCTTTGTTCATATAGCAGTACTTTCAAAATAAAGGTGTGCAATACACTACTTTTGAATTCATGATTGAACTTGGCAAAAAACATCATGTCATTAAAAATTGTAATCGTTGCCCAGCACTAACTAATATATATATATATATATATATATATATATATATATATATATATAAATATATATAAATATATATATATATATATATATAAATATATATATATATATATATATAAATATATATATATATATATATATATATATATATATATATAAATATATATATATATATATATATATATATATATATATATATATATATATATATATATATATATATATATATATTTATATATATATATATATATATATATATATATATATATATATATATATATATATATATATATATATATATATATATATATATATATATATATAAATATATATAAATATATATATATAAATATATATAAATATATATATATAAATATATATAAATATATATATATATATAAATATAAATATATATATATATATATATATATATATATATATATATATATATATATATATATATATATATATATATATATATATATATATATATATATATATATATATATATATATATATATATATATATATATATATATATATATATATATATATATATATATATATATATATATTCATTACTTCAGAGGATGTTACCATTCCATCCGTGCTCTCCATGGCCATGCAGCTCTGCTCCAGTGTGGACACGTTGCCTCCGCTGTGAGGCGTCTCCATGCGACAGCAGCACAGCGGTAACTCCTCAGCC